>OX104064.1:82770381-82927608 GCA_944474145.2 Dicrocoelium dendriticum
CCACCGATAGAAGTAGCCACCGAAGTTGAAGTACCAGCTCAAGGGGGCTTTGGTGTGGCAACGGGGACGTTGCCTATATAGAAGGGGTGCAGTGTAAAGAGTGATCGAAACTAGTTCGGCGCGTGGTTGAATTTAAATCGTTGCTCTGACGACAACTTTTCTGTCTGCCTTTCAGAAAGACACTCCTGCGCCATTATTGAAGAAGGACAGAAACCTGAAGCGAACAGTTGACTGTAACTTTTCTTTCATCCCTTCCTACGTTACTGATTCTTTCTTATAGAGCCTACGTGTTGCGTAATAGAACTTACGTCTCAATCCTTGTGGTTCTCCCTTGTTTGCATTCTACAGTAATTGGTCCCGCGTTACCAAACCAAAATAGCGCCAGGTCCAATGCGGTGAGTGATACAAACAACCGAATACACCAAATAGTTTAACAGTCCACACCCATCACCTGTGTATGCTGATATAAATAAATAAATATTCTATCCTCGTTGCATCGGGACCACTAAATAAAGCAGGGTATAGTAATTTTAACTAGAAGTTTATAACTTTGGAGGAACCGGCAAGGAAAATACTCAGTCAGTCAGGGTTACCTCACATATAAAATATCCTGATGCGCCTAGGCGTCGGAGGATCGTAAATCTCGAGGTATAACGAAGTTAATGTGTACGTAGAGTCCGATCGTAAATGGAGCAGGCAGCGAAGCTCACAATCACAACAATCCGGCGGCAACCAAGGTAGAACCATGAAAGACGAGCTCGAAGCCAAGTGTATGTATATATAGTTAATAAAAACAAAGCTGTACAACAACTGCAGCGAAATAGGTAAACGTGAAAATGAAAAATAAGCAAATTATTTACAATCGCTTCACATCTTTCGCTCCGGTGAACCAAGGACTGCTGCATATTTTACTTAGCCCACTATCAGAGAGGATGGTGCAAGCAGTCCTACTATATACTTCTTACACACCCGATGTCAGCAAGCCTATAGTTGATCAGACCGCCGCACCGACACGGCGTGCGCTGTAGTGGTATGAACCGCATCCGATTTCGCTGCTGTGGATGCACTGATGTGAACGAAACTAAGGGTTCCCACGCGCGTCTTCTCTGTGGTGACGAAACGGAATACATATCAAACTGTGTGCAAGGTTTTCGGTAACGGATTGAGTGAGAGGTTTGTTATACTTCGAACTGAGGGAGTCCAGCACGGGGCGACCAAACAACGATAAGGAGCGGCGCAAATCCACAGCTACTTATGCAGTATAGGACGTATTACGATAATCGTACGACGCAGTTCCTGGCTTTTCAAAAGGCAGTCTCTTTTTGTGGCTCGAAAAATGTAAGTATTTTCGTGGGTTTAAAATGGACTTCCAGTAGCGGGAATAAAAGGCTTAGAACGGTGAATGGCATGCCTTATGGATGGTAACAAACGATGACAGTCAGGGAAATCTGCAGTTTCAATTTCCTAGTACGGCAGTTAATAGTAGGTCTCGTAGTGGCGAGTCAAAAAGTATACTTAGGATCCGCTGGATCGGTGAATTGTTGGAGGTTGCGGCGCTAGCCCTAAGCACAGACCGGGGGAATGGCTGTTGCACCGGAAAATCATAGTCTTCAGCAATGCGAGTTTTAGTTCCATCAGTATTTGGGTTGCCAGTCATAACCATTGGAGTCACTGATAAATGTCCGGTCCAGAATAGGGAGCCTAAAGCGGATGGCTTACGCTGTCGGTACTGACGAACACTTGCTTGCAAATAGCAAGGCGTTCGCCCACGTTAGTATGCAAATTGTGTGCTACGGTTTGCACAGGCTGCAGCTGTTTTGTGGTGCGATTGGCGAGCAAATTAATCGCCGCAGTCGAAAGTGGTTGGGGCCTTTGTGGGGGCAAGTTAAATAAGTAGACGTTGTATGCAAACAAAGACTAAATTCGGAGTGGCGTGCAATATCGTTTTAATCGCCTTTCGGATGCCAAAGGGAAGTAGAGGAGGTGTTCGTTTTAGGATGCATCAAACTTTGCACAAGATGATGCTTTGAGTTACTGATGGAACCTTTCAGCCATCCTTTTGACCGCAGAGTGACGTACGCTGGCTCGGTTGTGTTGGCCACTTAATGCGGTGAGTAGTTTTCTGAAGTATTCATCGGAGTTGACCCTACGTCGGTAATGACTACAGCGTGGTAAATATTTTGCGCTACTCATTGTTTGAGAATAACGCGCACTGCTGTTTCACATGAGAAGTCAACAATCGGAATCGACAAAAGCTAGCTTGTAAAACGGTAAATAAAGGAGTAAGGTTCATTTGGACTACACCTTGTGTGGACTGCTACGCGCAATCTCAAGGTACACGTAGCCTTTGCAGGGTAACAAATGTTCGAACAGGTAGAATTGAACATGCCAAAAAGAGAATATCAAGTAGGAAAGGTGCCGATTGGGATTTTGGTGTGCTTATACACGTTGGTACATGGAGGACTCACGTGCGCGCGCCCAAATGTGGGCATTGCAGTAGATGTTGGGCCAAAATATTTTTCCTTACGAGCTTCTGGGACATTCGTATGTCGGGATGAAACAATTTGTGTATTGTATAAGAACCGTGTTGGCGCACTGTTGAAGAAACGACAGTGCATGGAAAGGCTTGTGAGGGTTGTCCAGTTCTCTGACCTAGGCACCCTAGTCGTCGAATTTTTGGTGGCAAGCTTAGCAAGAGCCTCAGTGTAGGCATCAAGCCTTCACTCAGTGAGTCGGCGAGCGACTGCAAAACCGGGTAAGAATGAGGTGAGACGGCACAAAATATAGTCTCATCATCTGAGAGAAGTACTTCACGCGCTTTTAAATAAATGTTGCGTCGAAGTTCAATAATGACTGGATCAGCTTCTCGAGCTGCAGCCATAGTAAATATATCGGTGATGCCTCCTGGTGGTCAGCTGATATGATGAATACGAAAATGAGTATCCCAGATTGGGTTGATAGCGCCTAAAACATATGCGCCAAGTCATGAACTGTGTGACCTACTCCAGGTGGACAGTTTCTCTCGGGAATATCTGTCTGCTGCGTCACTGATTGCGCTGCTAAAGCGCTTGTCATCGAGGAAGAGCGTACAATATAGACTTTCAAAGTGCCGCCAAAAATGTCGGATGCCTAGGTATATCGTAGCAGCTCATTACCGAGGGTGCGATTACGAGATGCAGCAGGGTACAAACGTTTGGAATAGAAAGAAGGGTCCAACACTGGTCGAAGTGCTATTGGAGAGCCGCACCGACGATAACGGCGGATGCGTCAGTTGTCAGAGAAAGTGGTACAGCTGGTATTATGTAATCTCAACAGTCTAGCAATTAGACATAGTGCCAACCAAGCCAAGGATATTAGCAGAAAAGGGGAAGACACTGCATCATAATCATAGTATCATAGTAGTTGTAGGTGGGCAACACACCTCAACTATTGTGCCGCAGGAAAAAGGAACATTTTGGCCAAAAAGTAGAAAAAAGATTTTAATTTTTCACACGGCGACTTGCTGTTCTTTGTCAGTTTCAGTACTTGAGATACTTAACATTTGAAACAATACACTTCTCTATGCCATTCTTCCACTGGTTCCGGCTGCGGGCCATGTCTTCAAGGGTGTTAGGCCACTGGCACTCCTCATATTGCAGTCCCCATCCTGGAAGACGTGCGGGTCCAACAGCGGCAAGAAAAGACGTCAGCCATTGCATGTGCTACCGCCATGTAGATGGCTGACAACTACGCCCTCGCCTCCAGCCAGGTTCTTGACGAACGAGTAGAGTGCGACTCGGTAGACGCTCAGGTGCCATGCGAAAGACTTGACCGAGCCACTTAACTGGAGCAGCAAAACCAGTTTGTTGAAGGGACTGCTCGCATTCCGCAAGATACGACGGCGTACGTCATTACTGTTCACTTGGGGTTACCAACAAACACGAGCAATCCTCCTTTAGTAACCGTTGTCGAATGCGGAAACATGGCACATGTCTTCTACGCGAAACGGTCAGGACTGGCGAACGTACGACATCACTGAGCGAACGGATACGCTGTAAACTCGGCCCTTTAACAAGAATAAGACGTCGCGACGACGCCACAAGTGCCTCAGGTTGGTGTGTGCTGATCGGGTTTAAGGATGCGAAGAGAAACGTCAATACGGATAGTGCCATCAGCAAAAGCACAGCTTCCAAGTTACCTGAAACAATCTACCAGTTCAAGTTGTGAACGTTTGACAGGGAGCACGGGAGCAATCATTGAGCCGTACTTTACAGTTCGATGGGGCGAAGTTCATGCCATACTTAGATACTCCAGCCGCCAAAGGATCCAGAATGAGTTGCATAAATTGAGGCTCGCGACCAAGTAAGGCGATATCATCAGAATAATCTAAGTCGGTCGCGCGACTGGGTGGGCGACAGGCGTTGGGTTGGTGATAGCTTCCTTGAGTATCACAAAAACCATTTGAACGTTATTTGGGAAGTGGGAAGTATTTTGTTTATGTCGCAGAACGTCAATCATTGGTTGCACGCTTCATGCGCAGTTAGGAATGACGCGTCGGTAATAGTTGATTTGGTCACAGTAACGGCGAAGCTGTTTGAAGGACCTAGGATCTCAGTAGCCGTTCCTTTTTTCGATCTAGTCTAGCAGAGCCTCAACATTCTGAGCGGATAACTTGTGGCAAAGGAAAGCAAAGGTACTTCTGCCAATTTTGCATTTGTTAGGGTTGACGGTAATCCCATGTTGCGTCAATTATGCGAAAAGTGTCAAGGCGATGGAGACGTCTATCGCCATAAGGGTTGGCGCTAGGCTGTCAAACAAATACGGGTGGATATCTGTGAGTCCCCGTGTTACCACTTGTATGAAGCGCTAAAATGTTTGAGCAGCTTCGTTAAGGCCGAAAGGCATACTGAGATACGCAAAAATACCAAACATGATAGCTACTGTTTTAACGACATATTCTGGTGTCACAAGTATTTGATGGTAGGTGCACACTAAGCCTATTTTGTTAAAGTATGAGTTAACAGCTAAAGCTGTGAATAAAACATCCATTTGCGGAAACCGGCACATATCAAGGATGGTAATTTTGTCGGGTGCTTCCTAGTCACCATATGGACGCCAGTCACCGGACTTTGTTACTATATTCAACGTTGACTAGCAGATCGGCGGATTATTACAAGTTCGAACACCTGCTAAAATTCCATCATGGTTGCTTTGATATTGTCTGGGGCTATTCCACGAGGACAAGCTAAGACAGGCGGATCCTTAGTAACGCTTCGCGTGCCGGTCGTATAATTTTGTGCTCTGTAGCAAGTTAGATGTATTATTCACATTTTTGTTCCACATCGTCGGGAAATGTTTCATCAAACCAGAGCACCAAAGCTATCCAACGTGATCGAACTTTCTGAAGACCAACGACACGCTAGTACACCACAAACGACATCGGCGGCAGTTTATTCGCTAAACCCTACGTGTGAAATCTTGCTTTGGTAAGTTTCCACAGCGCCTTGGAAATACCGTAGGTCAGAGGTTCTTTAAGGCTATCAGGCAATATACAACTACAGAACACTGTATCTACAGGCTATTTTGTCCTCTTACATTTACCACTGCATTTTTGTGTTCGTTTTACCACCCAAATCCTCTGTAATTCTTTCCAACTGTGCGCCGAAGGGTAGCCATATCAAATCCGCTGACCGGTATAAACAACTTAGGAATTTCAAACGGATTGAGCAGCGTGAACTAAAAGCACATAGGAACCAGTGGGCCGAAAAGTTAGTGAACAAAAAACTCAAGGGCGATCGTAGCTCAGGGAAGCGGACATAAGCAGTCATCCCGTGAATCACACACTCGTTCTGTGCCAGTTCATAAGACGAAACAAATGTGAACCTTAAAGGTAGCGAAAAGAGCAGCGTAATGGACACTTATTTTATGGTTCTGTGGCGAATTTCAGATAGTTCCATAGTCAAGGTTGTTCGAACATTTACGGCGCGGTTTGAAACGTTGGCTGTCACGTCAGCAGAGCAGAAAGAACTAGTTGCGGTATTGGGAGACAAAACCCATGAACGCTAATTTGCAGCTTATTGTATTAAGAAGCCCTACTTCCAGTCCAGTTAAATAAGGAAATCTATCTATCAAAAATGCTACAACGTCCAGCGTAAACGAACACCACGGTTGATAAACAGCAATGACGACAGGCCGGTTGAACGATCACCCAAGTCTCACGAAATGCTACAAGGCATTCAGTCATGCACACATTGCGCGATCACCCCCGTCATTGGCTTGGCAAGAGCATTTGATTCCTACAGATAGTGCGAGTAACAGTGTTGCACCTGAATAGTATTGTCGTAGCTTTGGCCTGTCTTCCACGCAAGACAACATAATCTCACATGAGGAAGCACTTGGCACAAGGTTCAGCAGAACAAGTAGTTACTACCCAACCATAAAGTGATGGTAGCCATGTGTTCAAACGTCCAAATACCCACTAGCTTAAGAGGTAGACAAACCGAGGAGTAAAATCACTGGACTGAGGTAACCTGAGCACTGGTACTGAAGGTCCTCCCAATTAGTCTTACACGCCTTTCACGAAATCCATTTGCTTCGCACGTAGGGGAATCTCGGTTGCTGCGAGTAACATTTGGCAACACACGGGACCTAGAAGATGTACTCTTAGCGAGCCACATTCTAGTGAAAACTTCTAGCATTGCCGCATCTTTCCGCACAAGATACCGGCAGGAACTCAGAAGCAGAAATCCAAACCGAGCGTGTCACATCAAAATAAGATGAAGGAAGCGGTGCTGGTTCATGGTGTGCCCGAATGGAAGCATGGCGAAAACAGTAAATGACAAAGGCAAAGCAATGAACAAGAGGCACAGCACAGAGCTGTACAACATACACATTGCCGTAGCATTGGATGTTTGCCGTCTAGTTGCCTTGAAAACTACTATGGCAACGGGCCGAAGATTTTGAAACTTACCTTGGCTGCGCCCGAGATGATAGCAATGGCCATCCAAGCTTGGCATGACAACCGGAAGATTTGGCCACCAGAAATACGGTTATGACCATTACTCCAAGCAGTGCAGAACCCAGATAAAGTTGAGTTAGACTCGGTCGTTCATACCTCAGATCAGCCAGCCGTACGAACACACATTTCAATAAGCGTCAGCAGATTGGCTCTATTTGTGCCGGTCAAACACAGCAACCCGAAATCCTAATACATCACCAAATACAATGCTGCTACACTACCACTCCAAGGTTGTATTCTAGGCTTCCAGAACTGCGCCAACGACATAAAACAACAAGTTAGGACATAATAACATTTACTGAAACTTGGCTGTCATACGACATACCGGATCCAGAGATTGAACTCACTGAAATGTCAGCTATTCAGAATGATCGTCCATCCAGCGGTGGCGAGGTTGCTAACTACTACCGAGAGTACCTGAAATGTGAGGCTCATACCGAACATTCGTTGTTATTCCCGACGCATTATTTCGTCGACTGCTCCTAGTAGGTCGAGAGGTTGGATCACAGAAGACGCGTGATGCTTGCCTCTTAGCAGTTATTTACATGCCACCAAACTCAATCGCAGACAGCACCAAAATTTTTCCAAACGCTCTCTACATTGCTGTTTCAAAGCAGTTCTCTCACAACCATATAATAGAAGACTTTAATGTGCTTTCGATAGTAGAACTGTCCCTCAGTAAACCATCATTCAAATCAAAACTCCTTGAATTTATGGATATGGCAGTTTTGTACAACCGCATGCATCGACCAACCAGACACCGCGGTTCAAAGATGTCAGCACTTCCGGAGTCAATATTTACTACTGTAGTGTTCATAGTTGAGTCAGTCGCATACGACCCTTCACTGGGTAGTAGCGACCATACGGTCAAAACATTGCGCTATGTGCGATCGCAAGTATTGTTGGTGAAGGATTAGAAACTCAAGGAACATTTATTACAAGCTACACAACTTAACGGCAACCGAAATTGGGGAACTCCAGCCGCACAGGTTTGCAAAATATCTGAAAATTTCGCGCTGTCCACAGGCCCTGCAATGGTTCAGTCGGGGGCCTACCGCTGATTTTTCTAACTTTGGTAAAAATTACACCAACACGAAGCTGAACTCCACGAATGAAGGTACTTGGAAATATCCGGGGGGACCGCACAAACAGTGGTGGGCTCAAAGTATTGTGGCAAAGCGGTGGTGGCCTGTTCCATCGACGGAAATAAGTTCTGCTTCCTTCCAAACGGCTTTGACTTAACTCTCATGTACGATGATTTGCACTTCCACATGCACCGGGGTTAGGGCGTCTTTGGATTTTGGCAACAGAGGAATCACGAATCGCTTAGCTACTGATTGGATAGACTTCAGAGAGGGAGCATTCCAGTACATCCTTGCATACAAGGGAAGCATTTTGGAAATTGATGGGAGGCCAAGGCCAAAGTCTTCCCTGAAGATGTGAAAGTACCCTATACATGCGTCTTTAGATGTCCTCAGCCATTTGTGAATGATCCTTCTGATGATTCTGTTCACTGCTATAATCGAGTTTTGGTGAAGTATGAACATTTCAGAAACGGTGAATCCGGTGGGATATTTGGACTGTGCTCACGGTATCCTAGTGGTTTTAATGGATTTTAGGTGGTTACTAGGAGGCGATTTACTTCTTCATATGAAACTGGTGAAAACTTACCGCGCCACTCAAAGAAAAGGCCAAGCAACCAAAACGATTCTGAGGGCCTATTGAGGGGATTATCAGTTAATATCAATGAAGCGGATTGGAGTTCAAAATTGTAAGTTTTCTTGTTTTGTTGATACCTATGTTGACAACAAAAGGCTTCGTTGATTTTACTGATATGCCAACATGCCTTTTATTTCACGGGCGACATACAGGCGTTTGGTTAGGGTGCCGCGACCGGTAAATGAGTTGATATAAGAATGAACCAAGGGAGGCAGAATCTCAGTAAAGAATTCTTTTCATTAATTCTCATCAGACTCAAACATTACATGATGACGACAAAGTGCTAAATGTGACGGATTGCGATGCGTATTGACCAGAATCTGAAATTCCAACAGAAAGAAATCAATACGTGGGTCGTACTGCGAGGCGCCAATCTTACAGCATTCACGAACACATCCCGAGGTGGTTTTACAAAAGGGAAGCAAGGTCTGGTAACAGGTCCATCCTGTCGCATATACTGCAGTGTGGTCACGTAGGGACGGAAAACGATTTCAGAATCCACTATACTATCCCTGAACGTTTATCGCGCAACTTCCGGAAGCTTCTCCTGTCTATTGCGGAAGCTATCTATATCCGCACCTCAAGTTAGAATTGTGCGTACAAAGACAGTTGGTACGTCCTTTACTTCTACCGTGGTCTATAACTTCTGCTGTGAATTCCGATGTACATAATTTGTCACCCTCAATGACCCCGTGATTTATGAATTTGTTTATGTTGGAACTAAACATTCTGATCAATACGCAGCCCAATCCAGCATATTTAGCACTTTGTCGTCATCATGTAATGTTTGAGTCTGATGTGAATTAGCGAAAAGAATTCCTTACTGAATTTGCTTCTCTTTATGCAATCTAAAAAATGGGAATTTTTGGACTGTTGAGAATCAGCTTTTCCAGTGATTTAGTTGAGATGATATTGCCGACATATGCAATGAACTCCAGTGGTCCCGCAGGTGACTCCCATCGCCTATTAGGTGAAAGCTGCAGAGCATCACCGAGTGACATGTTGAAGACTAGAGACAAAGCGGATCGTGTCAACCGACCCCCACGTTCTGGATATATCCTAAGTCCACTGCATGTTGAAATCGCTGCTGCGTAGTGAGACGAAACATATTTAATTAGAAACGCGAAGCTCACGCGTTGAGCCATGTCGCAGTTCCAGTGCAGTCAGATAATGGGTAAGCAACTGAACCGATTCGCATTCAGAAGGAAGGCCATCGGTTCATGGGTATAACAGAAAATCTCACTCGTAGTGACTTGGACCGATCGATGTGCCCACTTCCTGAGAAGCAGATAATTAATAAGTCTAACCTAAGTTGAAATCAACCCCGCGACCCTCTGTTTGCCCATATTCTACACTCTAATTAATTGTGGCGATGGTATAATCATCGCACCTGAATCAAACGAATAACATGTGACCGCAGCCGTGCTTGGTATACCAACACTCCTCCTGGAAGAGCAGTGGTGGATATTGTTCACGCAGCGTTCAGGATCCAAATGGATCGCATTCCAAGCTTTCGTCTGTTGTTAAGAAAAGCAGCAGCACAACTCCGGTACACAGTGCCGACGCTTCGTTGTCGCACAAACAGCACCAGTCGCAGGTGAGTTAAGGATGCTGCGATGGTCGTCCGGTTCTATAGGACCGGCTCGAACTCGCGCCCTCAGATTACAAGCCAGGCTGTTTGCTAAAAACACACGAAGGTTTCGTAAGTAACCTATAGGATTCATGTTGATACTAGTTGACACTGAGTTCAGGCAGCCCGAAACACTATGCACGCACTGGATAACTTCCCCTATCGTCACCAATGCCAACATGAACTTCCGGATGGATTGACTAGTGCGGAATGTATGCGGCCTACTGCACCATTGTTTTAGAATCGCCGATGCTGGTGGAATATATAACACATCCGAGCGCTGTCATAACGGGTGCAAATTAGCGATAGAGTTGAACGCTTTGCAAAAATATTAACGTAGGGTCCACATGAAAACTCACGCGCAGAACGGTGATTTCATTCCGATGTTCCTATCAGAGTAACTGTTTAAGCCCAAACATAGGTGAAATGTTAATGAGTCGAAAACAATGAACTATAGTAGGCAATGATGGCCGTGAAAAACGGAGGTCAGAAGGAAGAGAACTAAAAACCCTGACCCAATACCGATGGCTGTTCAAAAGTCCTTAATGGTCAGCAAAAGCGAATCAAAGCGGAGCGATGGGGGTCATTTGACATAATACGTTGTGCGCAGTCCTGATTGGTGATGCCAATGGTACTCACTGTACACAAACCTATTTTACTACCGAATTCCCCAGGTCACAGGTTGACAGCCAAATTTTAGAAAAAAATGGTACCCTTAGGGCAGTCAGATGATGTTTGCCTGCCGCAGAGATTAGATGCACGTTCACAGTACGCCTGAAACTACCAAACACGCAACAAAGCCCATACGCTGAGTTGTACGACAAGTTATAACGGTGGCAGATAAGGACGGGTTTTAGTCGGAGTCATGGTGCACGACGTGTTAATGAATAGAGAACGCTTTACACAGGTAGAATTTATGTAGGCAAGGATCGCGGCTAGTAAAATAATTTCGACGAGCTAGCATGCTGTCATGGTCAGGGGCCGAATACGGTTTAATATTAACAATGGGTTACACGGTAGGCACGAAATTTTCGGAAGCCGCAACGATTTCGTTGATTGAGCAATATACCTCAGCCAACAACGTTCAATATTCGTTTAAGGATTTGAGAAACATGGCTAAGCGTACCAACATCCTGGTAGAAATAGTGTGCATGCGAAGTTTAGTGTCCCTTTGGTGGTGTACAGCTTAGCTGCAAGTGTTGCAAGAACAATGGTAGACCAGAGCTGAGTTTCTTTATACTCAGATGGAAATCAAATTTGCGGTTATCTCACCAACGGTCTTCTGGGTCTATAATCCAACTGCAAATAAGAGTCCGATACAAAGTAGCCAGATAAAACGACATCACTCTATTTCAGACACAAAGCACAAATCACCCGCAGGCGAAGGGTGTAGCATAAGAAAATCGATCGGTTCATACTGCACAAAGCGCGGAATCAAGATGAATGAAAAGGTGAACCAACGAGGCTAACCGAAAAGTGCCTCGCCAAGCGAAAACAAAGAAGCAGTGGAAAATAAGCCGATTGGTTACACCGCAAAAGACACTCTGACAAAACCGTCCGAGAGCAACGTGCCATATACGAGTAGCTCGCGGCAGGGATAGGGACGAGCCAATTTAGGAGGCAGAAAATCCAAAGAAACAAAGGCACGTTTAGTGTAATTGGCGTCACAGAGCTCGATGCAGAACGAAGAGGCCAGGTACACAGGGTCGAGATAGTAAAAGTACTTTGACAACTGGCTCAGTTGTGTCAGCTGTGCAAGATGACCGTACGGATGGAAAAAGTGTTGTCAATTACAACCCCGATAATATCACGACGTTCCACTGAGACCAGCAAAGCGATTAGATTGAGTTAATTCAAATTCCTTTTTCTCTCCTTCTGGTTCTCTGCAATGGAAACAGTACAAAAAGATTGGTCCAGTGTAGCCCAAACAGATAGGTTGTGAGTCATGACTAAGAACAGTAAAAGAGCTTAACTGCATGACAGTAGATGACAACTACGGAGGAAGTTAGATTCGTGAACTGTGTTCTCATGCCAGCAAGGTGAAAGAGGACGAACAAATTCGACGAGTCCGAATTGGAAGGGTATGGTTTCGATTTACAGATGAGGAATCAAGTGGTTAAGTAGATGAAAAACGGTGTTAGAATGGAGGTCGTTTCAGAGCGGATATGGTCAACAATTTTCCATAAGTGAGGGCGGAATGTTAAGGTCGTTTCTGACCTATCTGTCCTAAAATAAATCACCAGCTGTACTCCGTAACAGGGCTTCGTTGCCACGCGACGACCACCAGCCGCGCGCGTGGGCTGAATATGCCGCGAGGATGCCCGCCCGCCCCTACACAGACTCGAACCGGCGACCTTATGATTGCAAGCCAGGCGAGCAGACTACTCAGACACAAGAGGGCCATCTGCTCTAAAGCGGTGCAAATGTGATTAGTGTGTTTATCGCACGATTGGCAGCAACGAGTCCATGTTTAATACCACCATTCACTCTCGTTCCTTGTCCATGGTTGTTTCATTTATCCCTATGACAGCCGAAATTCATTTATCAAATGTTGTATCGCATTGTTACAAGTTGGAATATTCAAAGAAGCGTTCCCGAAGGGGTTCGTGACTGGTTCGTATAATAATAAGATCCTAATTCGTGTGGTAACGCGATGTCATCGATAATTTGCCAATAAAGGTTGGAAAGACAAATGGTATGGTCGACTTAGCTAGTTCGCTAGCAAATTACCTACACTACACTCAGGGAAACAAGCAATACAGAGAGTGATGACATGGATAGTGCGCAGGCAACAAAACGGACTCGCAAAAGAGCATGCCTAGCAACCGTGAAAGTGATTTTATGTCATTAACCGGAAATGATCGATAAAACTAAAGCGGAATGAGTATACAAGGCAGTCAAACCGGTATAACTGGGTCAGTTGACAGTCTGAGTTTTCCGATAGCCCACAAAGACGCTATAGGAAGATGTAGCAAGAGCAAGTGATTGATGAGGGGGGGGGGTTATTTGAAAAACGATAAGTTATGGCGTGATATGCCAGTTACCTGAATGTCTTCATGTTTGCACCTTTGTCCCATCCAGAAACATCAAAGGTGAAACTGGATCGAGATGTGGTCGTGAAGAGGGAGTTGGTGGTAGAGCTGCCATAGGGGATATGGCTAGTTCTCACGGGCTGGCCTCGAGGCCAGTCGTTATCTGAGGAAGCAAGCACATTGCGAGACATATCAGATCGACGACCTAAACCAGAGTTCTCGTAGTGAGTAGGCATGGAGTCACGAAAACGAACTTCTCGGGAATCAGAAACCACTTCGTTCCTTGGAAGCTGAAAAGGAGCTGCGCTCTGTCGCAAGTTAGGCGGGACGTAAGTTGATGTTGGGGGATTGATAGCAATAGGAAGCATATCCGGAGCGCGTGTCGGTTTGCGCGAAGCACCAGCTTGATTCCAAGTGCCATCATCAACGGATTTTTTACTTGGTTGTTCTATCGCACCAGCATCGTCCAAAGTGGGGAAATCAGCGATAATATCAAAGTTGGGTTTCGGACCCTTCGGTCCTTTGTCACTCGGGTTTCGAAGGTGCACAGGAATGTATACTTTGGGTTCAGTGGATTCGGGCTCAGGCTCAGGCTCGGGTTTCGGTTCCTCTACCACTATAATATCGGAAAAAAGTAGTAGTGGCCTGACGAAGCTTTTGTGTCAAAAGCGAAACATTGTGTATCATCATAAATATAGTAACCGGTTATCCACCTTCTGAAATGATGACTTCCCGATCGGTTCCAAATATTTTTCAAGATATCAAGTGGTTTACATCTTATATACAAGTGTCAACATAAACCGGAAAATGGATTTGAAGCTGATGAGGCAATAAGGTGAAGACCACGTGAAAATGAGCTCATTTATTAAACAACCGGCTTACGTGCACTGCTAAGAATAACAAACTCTAGAAGCCACCTAGCGGTGATTCGCTTAAGTTACAGCGTCTTTTTTGCGATATTTGTATCAAATAACGAGAAGAACGCAATGAAGAAATGCTTAAAAGAAGTGTTGCAGAAAATGCCGCAAAAGAACGTAACAACATAAATGTCTGCGAATTGCACTGGTGCCAGCGTTTTCGTGTTCTAAAAACATGCGAGCAGCAGTTGCCGAAGAAAGACGGGGGTGTCAGAAAACTATTGGTAAATCCACTTCCAATAGCATTACTGAAAGTCCACAAAGAGCCAATAACAGATGAGGCGTAAACGAACCTTCGTAGGCTGAGAAGCGAACACGGAAGATAGAATTCCTCCGCTCTTAATCAGCGGCTGTAAGATGAGCAAGCGTTCGACCAAGCAATGCGAACAAAGAAAACAAATAAACTAAACTGGGTTGTATAGTAAAAAACTAAAATAATGCAGAAATAATATTTAAGAAAGTGCTACGTGTCAGATTTCGTGGCTTTCCGGAAGATTCTGCTCAATTCGGTTGAACGCAGAGTACAGTCTACAGAAAAATAGCCTAGGAGCAAATGAAACTGGGTTAAAATGTGAACATGGAACGAATGCAAAAACGCCATAGACTATGAGGATAAGTGATATAACAGGTTTTTAACCAATGATGTACCCCATTCCCAATCACCTATCCATGAAGACGGTTTGTACAGTCCTGAGGAAGATTCCACTTAACGTCATCGACTGACTGTTCAGAAACTCCGCCCATCTAAAAGTACGTCGAAGTAGGCGATGAACGGGCATACGAAGGAGGTGATCTAGCCAACGTGACAGCAAACGTTTAACTTACACTTCTGTGCAGCGCCCGGCGTAGTTCAGCAAGGTTCACTGGGTGATCCTACAAGATATGAGTAACATTGCAAGCATAGGTGGACAGAGAGGAGTGGCTTGTAGCCGCGTTACAAAGAAGTGACCGTTCAGTAACCCCAGGTTATTGCATTAGTCTTCTATAAAAATCCCAATATCCTTCCGTCTGCATAGATGGTCAAGAATGCAAAGTCTTACGTGTGATACTTTCGCCAGTGACATGACCACTAGAGGTGACATAGTTACTAAGCTACGGGATCAGTCGATCATGTAATTGCTATTTCGTGACAGCTGGAACAGACAGCCGTCTGCCTAGTCGTGCAACAGTACCCTTCCGATGGAAGACGCAAAGCACATGCCGAAGCCCGTAGCGCTCTGTATCAGCCTGTTTAGCAGCTCTAGTACAGAGGCTGGGTCTGACCTGAATAGTAGCACTACTCGATACTGCCATGCCGTCACACGGTAGAACTTTAGCAAAAGAGGGATATCGGTGTTGACCAGCTCGGTCAACTAGCTGAACAGAAAAAAGGATATAGCGCAAATCTGGCTCGGTCCACTTGTGATGGTGTGGGAATCGTGGCAGATCTCACAACGAGGTATTTTTCTACCATGATATTGGTTGCTCGGCATTGCCATAACCATAAAGTGAAATAAGGCAGTCAGAAAATCAAGGAGGATCACCAGAAACGAGAGGACGCCCACGTGCCTAAGAGGAAAGAGGGATCAAGGCGCGCTCCATCACAATGCAAGCCAATATGAGTTGCTTTTATTTGATTTTAACAAGTAGTTGGCTGTCGAAAAGCAATGTAGTAGAGTAGTCTGAAGGCAATTGAATCTCCAGTTTCTTCGGCTCTTGTAAGGCGTGTAAATGGGCTGATCATCGCAATTCGGAAGACTTCTTTACACCGGATAATTTAAACGAATAAGTCAAACTACGTATCCTTTTGTAGCAAAAATGGTCATGGGGACCAAGAGGTTCGTTCCGCCTCAAGGTCACCAATTAGACTTGGGTTCGCCGAAGTCTTCACGCCAATGTGCGACGTGAGTTAGGACGAAAAAAAATGAATCATTTCAATATACCAGACCGGCTAAACCATCCTAGGGTGTTCAGTCCAGCGTTCGAGCTGACGCAACTGACCATGAACCACGTGTCACACACCAAAACCTTTCCTTGACATGTGTCCGGATTGTATAGGACAGTACTCTGGTGCCTTATTGGCGCGGGTAGGTTCCATTAAACGGATCAACGCTATTTACCAACGCTCCCGGTCTATTCCTAGGCTTCTTTGTCGGGCGATGTTGCAGTGATGTAAAACATCTGAAAGGGACACACCTAAGAATCAATCTGTATAAAAAGTAAGGCAAAAACTTGCAGCAGTACGCCGGAATCGCTTGCAGGCAACCATCAGCAGCTCTACGCGGGATGGCATGTTGCAAGTCCATCCCCAACTAGGCAGGTACCGACCGGTGGCTCGGTGCGTTCCGATCAAGTTAACCGAAGCTCTGGAAACGCATCACTATTCAGATGTCTAGAGTTGGATGCACTAGCCGTATCAATTAGATTCGCATCGCTCGATGATAGCAGCCCCTGGGCAGATTCACTCACATCGCTGGATTGCAGATGCTGACTTTTGGTGATGGACAAGAAATCTGGAAGTCGGGTAGTTTGATGAAGCCGAGATAGTGAGCACCATGTGACGCGTGATGGAGGTCCAGACATGCATTTCCGTCAACTGAAAACCGGTGGCACATAATAAAACATAACCCGTAGTCTCCGAGTGAACTCTCCTCACCTGTAAAAGCATTTCGAAACCTACCATCCCTTACCACTGCTTAGACGCAACTAATCATCTTGGGATTATTCCACCGTCGTTTTACATACGTCAAATATCTAGTTGCACTTATCCATCTATTCGATTATTTCCGATCGGTCTTTGATCCATGCAGCAGCTCCCTGAACATCTCTCTAGAGGGGTAGCTCGCATGGTCAGGAACAAAACCTTATCTATTTATTTACCTGGCTTCGCCAGTTGCTAGGTGTCTATGCGCTCACAGCGTCGTCGTTGGCGTCCGCCAAAACGCATCCGCACATCAAGTGCATGGTCAGTGTCCACACATGTGCTCCAAACCGAGCGACAGTTTTGGACGCAGCCTCTTCAGCGATAACTGATAGCAGTTTGATCGGCTTGCATCTATAACTGGTGGGCGTCGTGTCACCCTTCGGCATATGCTGTGTCAGAAGTCAGTGGCCGCGAGAAATAGGCGAGCATCTTCACACAAATGAAGTAACCATTCACCGTTATCATTACGGAACCCTACACCATGTTGGCCGCCCACACGCAGTTCAGCAGTGGATAATTTTACAACTTGATCGTTTAAAACGCAGACAGCAGTTCAATATCCGTGCTTCTACTGTGACTAAGGAGCATGTTCAGTTAGCGACAGTAGTCGTCTTACACTAAAATTGCGCTAGAGTTTGTGGGAGCGTAGACAGCGATGAAGAATAGAAGATACCTACTAGTCGCGCGCGATTTCGAAGCTTTGAACGAGCCAGCCAATCGGATCACACATCCGGCAACTGATTGGGAGCTAATCAACCAGAGCAGCTTTAGCCCGAAGGCTCAGGGAAAGACCAATACCGGCTTGGCAGGCGCTCGAAGCTTCACCGTCACCAGATAAGCGCACGGCAGTGAAAACCGCAAAGAAGTTGTCCCGCTAACGCTACGGTATTTTCCCTCTACAACCAGCTATATGCGACAGTGTTGTCGAGAAGATGCAAGTAAGCTGGCCCTAAATGTTGCCTAAATCATTAGGATTATACAGCAAGTCCCACCTTTCCTCCTCATGGCATAGGTCATAGTTGCTGCACGGAAATAAGTCACCAGTTGAAATTACTGATTTACTGCTGTTGATGAACATGATGAGTTAACCTAAACTGATGGATGCCATAAAAGTCAATCTCACTAGAATGGCCAACAACTTAATCCACCTGGCTGAGTTAAAATCAGAGTGCGCAAGCGACGACGACTAGAGCACCACCCGTTTAACTATCTGCGCGCGCCTCCAAAAAGATCCGAGATACGTGCAGATACATGCACGGTCACAACTAACATCCCAGTGGTTCAGGGTTCGATGCCTGCCATCCCTATCTGACGAGATCAAATAGGATCGAAACGAGTTACCGAATGCAATGTTTTCGGGCGGGCAATACCCAAATTCAATCTGTTTCGACTGCGGTTCTAGTGATCGAATGACTAGGCTTCACTCCAATGGGAAGCACGGCCCACACTGAGATTGCGTGTCGCAATCCAATCACACAACGAGTACTTCAAAATGGCTCTTCGGTCAGGCATTAACCACTGTACCAAATGTTGACCGTCGTGACCCGGTGGCTAAAGGGGTAGAGTTCTCAACTAACATCCCAACGGCTCCGGGATCGAGGCCTGCTATCTATACCTAATGAGATCAAGCAACGTCAAAACGCGTAGTGAAGTGTAGAGTTTTCGGGTTAGAATTCTTATTATCATATTAAGCATCGTGGTTAAAGAAGGTAGCTAAGCGGGATGGGTAGGAACAAAGAAACTCACAACACAAACGTCATTGCGATTCGCTGTTCGTCACGTCAACAAGCTTATACAACCAAACGTTTGCTCACCATTGGGGCCCCAGCAAGCAATCGGGAGACCCAACCGACGCCAAATCCGAAAGGAGTATCATCATTCCTCTTGACCAAGTCATCGCCTGGTTTCCCCTTCTCTTCTTCCATCCAAATCGCGGTCGCGCAAATAACGTACGTCGCGAAAGTCGACGTGATGGGATGCGCAACACGTAGCCAAGCCATCGGAGCCCGCTGTGGGATATAACGATGCTGAGAGGTTCACTCGCTCTAGCTGTACCAAATACAAAACATCGAACGAGCTCAATGCTCATATAGTGCTCCCACCAGACACGAGCGAAGCGAGCCCCTTTATGACTGTTTAGCTGATGGGCTAGGTTTCACAACCGTACAGGAGGAATGAACGCACCGTTGCGCTGTAAACTCTGCCCTTCAGGGTGACAGAGATGTTGCACCGGCGCCACAAATGTTGGAGATTGGTAAAAGTGCCTCGAGCTTTTGCCATACGGCTCGTGATACCACTTTCTATTCCGCAGACGCTAATATAGCTGCTAAAATACTTGAATTTCTTGAAGACTTCTAGCTGATCCCTACCAAGGGTCAACGCAGTTGTGGGTCTCTGTCAAACTTGGAGAACGACTTTGCATTTCGAAAACGCAAAGCACAGCCTGAAACAAGTAACAGCCAACGCTAATTTGTCCAGTGTTAGCACGTTTGGGAGCTGTCAGCATACTTCAAGGCAAGAAGTCGATCAAGTAGGAGTGCAGATCGTGCCCAGTAGAGGCATTTTCCATAACTTCGTCGATGACAAAGTAAAAAAGAAAAAGACGAAAGTCCTCCCACTAACCGAACTATGCGCGGACAGCGCCTTTATGACATTTACACATTAAAAAGGCATATCATTCCTGAGCAAACAGTCCCAAAAGGCACATCGATCCACCGAATCGAAGGCATCTTTAATGTCAAGGAACACGACTACGGTGGGCTGCCAATAAATATGGCGGTGTTCAAACAACACACAGTGTGATGATGTAATCAATGCATTTCCGACTGAGACGAAACGGGGTTTGCTCCTCGCGAATCCGGCTTTTATGGGTGCCAGTCAGTCTGTGGACAAGTAGAGCCAAGTAACCTAAAGACAATTGGAATCACACTGGTCCTCTGTTATTGCCGCATTCCGTACGTGGGCGTCCATCGCAAATTGGGACTATAACGGAGCGGCTCTAGTCCGTCAGGGTAGTTGCTCATGCCTACAGTCGCAGTAGCATCTTCACATTGATGTAGCAACCGCTCACCACTACACCGTATTGGCCGCCCAGATGCAGCTCGTTGTGGACAGTCTTCAGATCATCAGTCAGCACCAGAGCATTTGTACATTTTCTGCAACGAAGGAGCGTGTTCAGATAGTTATAAAAGTGGGCTTTCATCGAATCAGAGCCGCAGTTTGTGAGTGTGTGCAAGAATGACAAATGGACACCGCTATCCCCGCGCGACTTCGAAGCTTTGAACCAGCCCATCTCACGGCACACATTCGGCTGTTGACTAGCCATAAGCAGTGTCGGTCTGGGGACTCACAGCAAGGCCCTGTCCGGCATACCCGGCATTCGACGCTGTTTTATCTCCGGATAGACGCAGTGAGAAAGTGCCGCCAGTGTCAAGTAAAAGGAATTGTTGGGTAGGCGCAGAGCTCGAATCATGCAGGTGTATCCGATAAACAGCACATAAGGATCAACTGGGTCTCTAGTGTGCGGGCAAGCGGTCCCTGTTTGCCAATTTGTAACAAAAAGCGCAACGAAGAACTAGGACTCCAGATAGGAACGGATGAACTGACCTACAATTGGTTGAACATGGAGTTGGCAACTGGACGGGAGCGACACTTTGTGACTGCGTGTGGATCGGAACTAGAAGATAAGCGACTACTGAAGCGAAATAAGGGTGAGTCGATAATTGGGAGTTAAGAACAGAGGAGAACAATGGTAAAGTTAAAAGAAGACGATAAGGATGATGAGGCGCAAAAAGGAATAAGAAGATGAGGACTGAGAAGTAACATTCTCACTCCTATTCACACTGCTCGAGGTAGCAGATAAGACGCTGTTGATTACCTACTGTGAAAGCAAAGATATCAAAATATGGTTAGAAGATAAATTCATTGTATTCCGTGGGCAGAATACTGTCAAGTTGCCCAGGCTTAGGCAGGAGAACAATTAGGGTTCTCGACCAAAGAATTATGTTTAAAAACCTGACCGCAATGCGGGGTTTGGGCACTGGGCTATAGAGTCAGTTTTGTGAAGTGAAGAGCCACTCTCACTCTAACCTCCAAGCTGGAGGACGAGGAGGCTGTTTTTCTGGCCTCTGACCACCGACTAGTCTGATATGAGTAGCCGTGAAAGTATAAAACGTCCCAGCCAACACAGCTCAATGGAACGTTATCACCCAAACAATCGCACCAAGCTAAGATCCAGTCCGTCGCGATGGAAAAACCTCCGCACAACAATAAGCACTTTTTCGTGAGCAATGTTACTGGTATCATAACGCAAGTGTGATGATACATGGCTATTAGAAAGAGATTCGTCGCAACTACAGTAAGGTGCTAGACGACCATATCGTCAAACAGAACTCATCAGTAGTGCGTAAGCGCGTATCTCGTTTGTGGTGATACGTGCTGGGAGAGCCGTTCGATTTGTTGATGATGTGGATGGTGGGATTGGTATCGAATTGAACATGTCCCTTATAAAAGAAGTAAGCGAATTCTCCCTGACGTCTGTAGAAGCGACTAAACAAGCGTAGGGTAAGGAGTATCGAAGGCCGGCTGGTAAAATGTGGTGGTCATATCCTCCTAACAAAATGGAACGAAGGCGAAACAAGGAAAATAGAAACGCATACTTAGTGAGTGACACCATCCTAAACAGCATTTGCCGAACAACACTCATTCCGACTATCTGGATATGTACGTAGAGGGATAGGGATGCGGTTGCTGATGTTTACCTAATGAGTATCTAAATAATTCATGCGTGATATAATATGGTGTGCAGAAGGGGTTGGACCCAAACGCGAGAACATTAACATGGGAACAAGACGTATCTTGACCAGTGATAGCAAATCGATACAACTGAGCTTCACACACTAGCATCGACGGATGCCTCGACAAAAACGATTACTGATGTCCCTCGCTGAGAGATAGATGTGTAGAACCGTGGTTTGAGCAATGAGAACTGAAAGACGCTATGAAACTAAGCCTTTAGCGTCCTACTTATTTCAAGTAAGGGAGGGCATCTGCGTCAGTTCACTAGCCTAGACAAGCAGCCCAAAATAGGTAAGAAAGAAAAGTGACTCTAACTAAAGCGTATCATCCAGCGCTAAAGGGTACCAGATAGGCCATTAGACTTGTACTTTTTGCATCAGCTAAGCATCGGTGCGCCGTACCGAAGCTTAGCTGCCCCGCTACCACACATTAGTCGCGCGGAGAATACGGATATGGCGAGGTCGCCCGCCCCAAAAGAGATTCCGACTGGCTACAAATCGATATACAGTGTAATGAGAATGATTGATTGACTTACCCGGTGTTTCAGCCGGCTTTCCGCCCCAGACAACTTTATGCTTTTCGTCGCTGGGTTCGGCACCTTGATCGTGTTTATCTTTGCCGGGAGGTTTCGTGGCGTCATCAGAGGATTCGACAGCTAGCTTGCCAATTCGTATACTCTGTAGGTCGATATCCTTTTCTTCGTCCTCTATCAGCGCCCAATCATTATCCTTAAGACGAACATTCGACAAAAAAGAATACATACCCGGAGGACATTAGTGACCTTAGCGACGTCAGAAGGTGCGTCCTCTACTTCTGAAGAAAAGACAGTGTTCTTCGTAAGCCGCTCGATTAAATCTTGAGGGTTATGCTTCTTTTTGGATTTCTTTTTATCTTTTTTGGAAAAAAAATCTTCAAGGGGCATAGTGGGAGTGTTGAGAGAAAAGTAAGAAACGGCCCGGAAATGTGAGCTGAAATAAAACAGATAGCTGTCAGATCGATACGGCATTCAGAAACTGGGTAAAGCCAAAAGGGCTACGAAAAAATGTTGACTAGTGTGAGATGATAAAACTCTCGTCAGAATAAGTATTGAAAAAAAATTGAGACGAGAATCGCTGTGCAATCTGTTACACATATGAACACATATATGAGTGGGGATGAATGCAGGTTACAGTGTGCAGCTTCACACAGAGGGGAAAATTCCTCAAAATGTGAACATGGGTAGTAAAAGATAACAGCGAAAAATCGAGATATTTCACCGCTTCCCTATTCAGTAAGAATGGACCGCACTCTGCAAAATTCAGGTTGGGAAAGGTACATCTTAGCTGAGAGTGAGAAACACACCTCAGCTGTGTCGCAATAAAAGATCAGATCAATAAAAAGGTTTTTATTCGCAATAAGGTCGTAATTGGAGGGGAATCTAAAACAAAGGGAAATGGACAAAGAAACGCACAACATAAACGCTATTGGGGCCGGCTCTTCGCCATATCAAGTGTGTCCAACCAAAGGTGATCATCACCCTACAGATCCCGGCTAGGCAATCGGGATGCGCCAACCGACGTCAAGTTCGAAGTGACAATTTACATTCCTCTAGAAAAAGCCATCGCGTGACCTCCCCTCCACCTTTTCCATCCGGACTTTGGGCGCGCAAACAACGCACAACACGGGAGACGGTGGGCTGGCAGGTGCAGCACGTGGCCTAGTCATCGGAGTCTGGTGCGTGATATGATGGTGCTGAGCGGTACACTCGTTCTTCCTGCACCAAATACGCGACGCCGAAGACGCCCATTGCTCACGCGGTGGTCCAAGCAAACATAAGTTAAGCTTCGAAGCCAGCGATGGTCGAACGTAGCGAGCCAGGTTTCACAACTGTATGATAGGAGTGAGCGGACAGCTGCATTATAAATTCTGCTTTTCAGAGCGAGTGATGTCGCGTCGGTAACACTTGTATCGGAGATTAGCAAAAGCACCTCGAGCTTTTCATTGCTATATGGTTTGTGACCATCTTTGATCAAACAAGTGCTAACATAGCTGCCCAGGTACTCGTTGGTCGCATATACGCCAGAGGTTAGTAGCAGCAGGCATGTCTTCATGTAATAAATCAAAGCGACAAACTGGACATAGGGTCTTTACGCAGTCTGAAAATTCTGGATGCTCGCCGACGTGTTCCGGCTGGAAGCGAATACAATGAGAGTGGCAAAGACCTCAGGGCGAAACTGCGTGTTAGCCTAAAGAAAAAGCGTGAAGCGTAATTTCATTGTGCATCGGAAATGGAAAGGGCCACTGTCCTTGGTAACCACCGTAATTCCGTCCGATACGAGGAACGGGCACAGGAGACCCGGCGTTAAAGAGACTATATGCGACAAGAGTGGACAACCGATCCGTAGCTTGTCAAAGCAGTTGGAGTGTCGGGCCAAGCACTTTGAGAAGCAGTTCAATCAGTCAGAGTTGCTAGCTTCTCCATCGGCCAATGATCGCCCTACTCCGTAGGCCATCACGCTGAATTCACCCTCACGCGCCGAAACCTGATCGGAAAGCTGAAACTGAACAAGGCTTCGGGAACAGATGGACTTTATCCATCCCCCTTCAAATACGGAGGACCTGTCTTTTGGACGACGCACATAAGATATGGAAGCAGGAGACTATCGCAACAGGCTGGAGCCGCTCTGTTACAGCCCCAATTTTCAAGGGAGGCTCCATTCCGAATGCAACAATCATAGAGGAACCTGTTTGATCTCAACTACTCATAGGTTCCTTGCTTCTGTCGTCCTTCATATACAAATTGGCACCCGTGAAAGCCAGATGCGCGAAGAGGTCGGGTTTCGTCGAAATGAAGGCCGAATTGACCACATCTGCACATTAGGTCAGTTGTTGGAGCACCGCCATGTTTACTGGGAACCCACCGCAGTCTTGTTCCTAGACATCAAAAAGGCCTGTGATTCTGTTTGTCGATGTCCCCGTTGGGACTGTATACCCAGGAAAAGTGTGCCCGAGAAATATGTAAATATTATCCGAACGCTATACGCGTGTAGATCGGGCAGATTGAGAGTTTACGGCAAACTTTCGCCGCTTTTCAATATCTAGAACGGTGAGATAAGGTAGCCGCTGTTACCTATTCTCCTCAACTTCGCCATTGATGAAGCCATGAAAAGGGCGTTCGCTGGGCATGACTTAGAAGGTGTAGAGCTGCACGAGGCTGAAAGACTTCTTGACTTGGAGTATGCCGACGAAATTGACCTTATCTGTGATAGCTCACAAACGTGCCAAGCTGCACTTGATAAATTAGCACTGGCTGTTAGTCGTTTCGGACTATGCATTGAACCCTCGGAACGCAAAGCGCTTCTCAAAGATTGCCACAGACCCACTCCTGCGCTGACCATTGGCAGTGATCCGCTAAAGTCCTTCGGAAATGTTGGTATCTGGGCAGCTGTATTAGCGCCCGTGGGATTGAAAATGAGGTAACGAACCGCATAGCGAAAGCTCGGGGTGATTTTGCAAAATTCCGCTACATGTGGCGCCGACGTGACATCACTCACCCTGAAGACCAGAGTGTACAATGCAGCCATTCGTTCACCCCTCCTGTACGGTTACGAAATCTGGCGCATTAGATCTGCTTACATACAGAGGTTAGTTACGTTCGAACACTGCCGCATTCGCAATTTAGTACATGTCCGATAAAACCACCATGTGATCAATGAGCGTGTTCGGTGTTGCGTATTTGATGTAGAAAGGATGCGTGAACCGCTTAGCATCGTTATTTAACGAAGCAAGCTCCAATGGTTGAGCCAAGTGTTGCGAATATCAGAACAGACTCCCAGGTTGTACGCTGGTTACGCGTGCTGGCGTCTGGATGGAAGAAAAGATGGGGAGGCCAAGCGATGGCTTGGTATAAAGCTGGGGTTCCTGACCTGTGGGTTATAACCCCCAAAGGGGTAAAATTGCATTTTACGGGAGGTAAATATTGGTACGAGGATTGGGTCATCAAGCAGTCGTAAAACAAGCCTAATAATAACATGTCGCTAACTACCTATGCACTTCTGATTAGCCTTCAGTGACCAGTCAATAGTCACTGCAACTAGATGATGCCTTTGTCAGCTCCCGTGTCTACCGTTATTCTTTAGACTCAGGCAGTTGTACACCGGGTCGAATTATGGAGTCGATTGCAAATTAGTATTGGAGCAGGTAAGGTAGCATGCGATTGTTTACAAGTTAGAAGGGTCAAAACGTGTGATTAGTGTTCACGACGTATCGATACAGAGTGGTGGTGGAAAGTTATCATACAGGAATGACTTGGAATGGGGGAATGCAACATATGAGAAGCAAATGACATCTGTCCATGTTTGATCAGAAACCACACTCGAAAGGGTTCAAATATGTTTTGAACAAAGATAATAGCAGGCGTTCGAAAGTGCATAGAACACTGCGTTTGAGGTCCCGATCAAGTCAGAAATAGCAGATTGGGTGTCGGTTTGATCACACTCATCTACAGTTGTATTTGACCAGAAGCCATAGCAGGTGAGATATTTAATTCGACGGTTTCGATATCCCTAATAATGAGTTTATCTGCAAACGTTTACGACAATGCCACCGGAATTAACGAAAATATATATATATATATATATATATATATATATATATATATATATATATATATATATATATGCCCCATGCTGACGCTGATGCTGCATTCTTGATGCTTCTTCACCGCAGTTGGGCTAAACCAACTTACACTTAAACTAGGTCTTTTTAAGCTGGATAAATTTCATTCCGCTTTGTTTGGTTTGTTCTGCTTCCCTGAATAATGTTCTATTAACTGGCCACGTTGCTTACACTAATTGCGCTTATCTTCGGTAATTTTGTTGCGTTTGTAGCATTTTAAGTAACTTGTAGACATTTCTTACTTATCAGGGATTTGTTGCTAACCAACTTACTTCATATGGTAATTCAGCGAAGAGTTATGCCACCGTGTCTGTATACATTATTGGATTCATTTTATTTCAGCTTGTCGTTTAAAGTGAATGGCTGTTGTTTGATATCCCTGGTATGGTTGCGCTTGATGTGTATGTTGACAAGGTGCCTACCTGTCTATTACCCACTACATCGTTCATACTGGCTCCAGGAGACAGTTGGTCGTTGCTGAAGGGGACGGGGTGCACGGTTCTTGTGGCCGTGCTAGGCTCAAAGAGCGGTTCCATGCACTCAGTGTGGAGCGGACTACGGTCCAGCCACCGCCTTGTGTGCGGTTGATTCCCCAAATACAGCGTGCTTGTGTTTGCCTGTGAAGGAGTGTGGGCCGGCTCCGTTGATGAAACGTGGTTCCCATCCGCATGCCTCCCGGTCTTATTCCTTCGGGTTTACACTGGATATGGGGTATGTGGTTGGAGCTGTGGGTGGTGCAGCGCAAGCCATCCATGGTCCCTCTGTAGGCGCAGGCGTCCTATGGCTTGCCACAGTGACAGGCAAATCCGAAACCGGATGCCGCCAACCATATATATATATATATATATATATATATATATATATATATATATATATATATATATGCGGGAGCGCCTATGGTGCGCTGAGGCTGGTGGTGGCTAGATCCTGACATATGGTCTACCCACTGCTGCTACTGTTGTGCCATTTGCTCATGTCATGGACGCCTCCTCGTGGCAACCGCTGGGTGGGATTTAGGTTTCGCCCTTTTCCCTGCTAATATCCAGGACACCAATCCGCATGAGTCAGTGAACTGACCATGTGCTAGACCCGCTGCCTTTCGGGTGTTCAGTTAATCGAAGGCTTTGGTTGAGAACCCGAGTCATACTCCTGTCAGGTGTGGGCGCCCTGCCAGTATCCTAGTCCATCCTCTTCGGACGTTAGGAAGTGGTCGATGGCCCTCTTGCCGTAAAACCTAGCCATGGGAGACAACAGGTCTACGGGTTATAAGCTCACAGTTCGATTGGCGTAGAGCACGAGCGCCACACATTGTCTGACGGTGGGAGAACACCTCCGGGTGTTCAATGGTTTGCTACTGCCCGCCTCAAGCCAGGCAGCTCCTAGTCAAATTGGTGCAAACCCGCCAAAACCCACCTGCGTCTGGCCGTGGTCGCAGGTGCGTATCCTATTACGGTCGCAAAACATATATGAATCGTTCCAGTACCTCCAAGGCTGCGTGTGAAGCCGTCAAGCAGATACCAATCTGTCTCTGCAATCACATTCCCGAGCTGGATCTGCTCCCCACTGCCTTATGGGTTAGGCTATTGAGCCAAAGGCTCCGGGCGGAGTCCCTCAAGTAAACCTCCAAACCACCTACTGCCTTGTGGGTAAGGCTATTGAGCCAAAGGCTCCGGGTGGAGTCCCTCAAGCAAACCTCCGAAGCACAACGACCACGTCGTCTGCGATTGCCCACCAATGAAATCGTATGCCTGCGCACAAAGCACTCAGCATCCGGTGCTGGAACGTGCGCACACTACTGCACCGGAACTCTAGTGAGCGCCCGGAGCGACGCACTGCACTTGTCGCGATGGAACTGGCGCGCTACCACATGGATATTGCGGCGCTCAGTGAAACAAGGCTCGCTGAGCAAGGTAGGTTGCATGAAGCATGTGCTGCCTACACATTCTACTGGGTGGGCAACGCCACCTCAGCACCAGGTGATCATGGGGTTGGATTTGCAATATCCGACCGCCTCCATGGCCTGCTGGTGAGTGAAACAACGGGCATCAGCGCGACTGATGATTGTTCGCCTACAAGTCGGGAGAGGTAAGTTGGCAACTTTTATAAACACCTACGGTCCGACAATGTGCTATCCGGATGACACGCGTGATCAGTTCTACACTGAGCTATCCTCCGTGATACAGCCTGTGCCGAGAAGCGACCGACTATTTCTGCTGGATGATTTCAAAGCGTGCGTTGGGTGTGGTGCATCAGTGTGGACAGATGTTATCGGTTCGCATAGCATTGCTTCAGCGAATGCGAACGGTGACAGGCTGCTCTCACTGTGTGCCGCTCACGGCCTGACGATCACGAACACTCGGTTTGCACTGAGTGCGAGTGATATAGCAACTTGGACGCACCCACGGAGTGGTCACGATCACCTGCTCGACTATGTCATCGTACGTCAACGTGATATGCGTGAAGTGCGCATGACACGTGTACTGCGTGGAGCTGGGTGTAGCACTGATCACAAATTGGTGCGGACCAAACTGTACATTTATGTTTATAAATCTATGTATTGCACTCCCGCCATGAATCGGCGTAAATATAACATCCGCTCCCTCAGTACTGTGGCGGTACCTACTGAGCTGGAGAAGGCGATGGCTGCACGCCTGTGTGATGTAGACTGCATAGCCACAGTGAGCGACCTGTGGCACCACATTCACGACCACGTGACAGCTGCTGCCGAGGAGACCATCGGGTGTGCAAAATGTAAACGGCCTGATTGGTTTGATGAGAATGCGACCATTGGCGCATTGGTATCGGGGAAGAGTGCAGCATTTGCTGCACATGTCGCAGGCCCCAGTGACTTGAGGAAGAATAGTCAGTTTCAAAAACTTCGACGGCGACTGACACGAGAGCTCAGTCGCATTAAAAATGCATGGTGGAAGGAGAAGGCGAAGCAGATGGAATGCTACGCCGAACGCCGCAAACACAAGAAATTCTTTGACTCATTGAAGGTGCTGAATGGACCGAGATTGGAGCTGCTGAGGACACTGATCGATGGTACTACAAGCGCTACCTGCATACAGACTGCAGATATAATGCAGATCTGGCAAAGAACTGTGATCATCTATCGAACAACCGTTCAGAGACCGACTGGCCTACATTGAACGGCCTGAAGCAGCACGATGTGAAGACGAGTCTGGCAGACACGCCGACACTGGATGAGACGCAGAGAGCACTAGTTCAGATGCGAAACGGTAATTGTGCCGGAGCCGACGGGATCCCGCCTGAAGTAATGAAACACGGCGCACGCGCGTTGGTGACTGCGCTGCACCACTTGATGCAACGTGTATGGATTGAGGAGGAGATGCCTCCTGAGCTGAACGATGCCCTTGTGCTACCACTGTACAAGGGTAAAGGGAGCAAGCAATGTTGCACGAATTATAGTGGCATCAACTTGCTGAGTTGTGTGGACAAGGTGATTGCCCGATTCCTGCTCAACCGCCTCGTCAGTCAGGTTGTGGAACCGAACGTGGCGGATGCGCAGTGCGGATTCCGTTCGGATCGCAGCAATAGATATGGCGTTTGCGGCTCTTCAGTTGCAGGAAAAGTGCAGAGAACGACACCAGCCATTGTACTCGCTTTTTGTTGCTTTCACTAAGGCATTTGATACGGTGAACCGCGAGGAATTGTGGCTGGTGTTGGGTAAGTTCGGTTGCCCGCGTAAGTTTGTAAGTCTAATTGAATGTCTGCACAGTGGTATGCGAGCGAGGGTGCAGCTGAGTGGAGAGACCTCGGATGAGTTTGCAGTTGTCTCTGGTGTGAAGCAAGGCTGTGTTTTAGCTCCTGCCCTGTTTAATACATATCTTCATGAAATGTTGTCTTGTGCTTTTGATGCCGCTTGTACTTACGGTGTTTGTGTGGAGCACCGTACTAATGATGGGTTGCTGAACATCCGTGGTTTCGGTGCGAAAACTCTAGTATGTGAGACAACTATCCGTATGTTGCTATTTGCTGACGACTGTGCGTTGGTTTCCCACAGCGCGGATGAGTTGCAGCACATGACTAGTGTTCTGGCATCGACAGCGGCCAAATTCGGGCTCATCATCAACCCAAGCAAAACTATCTGTCTCTTTAAGCCATCACCGGAGGTGCAATCTTCAATATCGTCGCGAATCAGCATTGGTGCTGAAGTATCGGAAACCACCTCCCGCTACCTTGGGAGTGTGATGTCGACTGCTCAGCAGCTACACAGTGAGCTTCGAACCCGCGCGTCGAAGGCAGCGGTGGCATTCGGGAAGCTAGAGCACCGAGTGTGAAACAACTATCAACTTACCACTAGCATGAAACTGATGGTGTACAAATCCATGGGGTTGTCCGTTCTTCTATACGGCAGTGAAACGTGGACGATGTACCGGCGAGATGTGCGATATCTCGAGCGGTTCCATCAGCAGGGTTTGCGACGGATTTTGCCCATCGGTTAGGGCGACAGAGTTGCGGGCACGGAAGTGTTGCGACAAAGTGGAATGTATGCAGTGGACTGCATCCTTTTGTTAAGACACGAGGTAGCTCGGTCACGTGAGCCGTGTGGATCCGACGCGGATACCGAAACAACTCTTATATGGTCAGCTGAGTATTGGGAAGTGGCACGTGGGGAAACCAAAGTTACGTTACCAGGACATGATTAAAGTGAGCCTCTCACGTCCTAATCTTGATTGTAGGCCATGGGGATCAAAAGCAGTTGGTCGGCGTGCACGGCGCGATCTAATCACAAAGGCAGTTGCCGAATTGCGGATCCCCCGATTCTTCTTCAGATTGGAATGCCACAACGTACACACATTGTTACAGATCGGTCAACAGGCAGCACTTGCACGAACATTAAACCTTTTTGATTGATAACTCCTGCCTATCAGAAAGCCGCATACAAGACCAGAACTCTGTTCACACTCCGCGAGCCCCTTCAGGTGACACTAGCTGTGCTCTCTCATTGCGCCTATGCGCCTATGCACGGACACTGTAATGCTCTACGGCGATCTGAACGCTCAAGTTGGGGAATTGTCCACTGATGAGCTGCATCTGGGCGGCAAACATGGTGTAGGCTCGGGTAATGATAACGGTGAGCGTCTACTTCATTTTTATGAAGACGTTCGCTTATTTTTTGCGAACACTAACTTCCGACACAGCACCCGTTGGAGGGTGGATTGGCGCCTACCAGCCTCGAACCAGCCATGGAAGCAAATCGATCACATCGCGATCAATTATCGCGGGAGAGGCTGCGTCCAAAACTGTCGATCGATTTGTAGCACATATGTGGACAATGATCACGTACTTGTACGTGCTGATAGACGGGTGCGTTTTGGCGGTCGCCATCGACGACCCTGTGAGCGCATTGACACCAGCCAACTGGCGAAGCCACGTGTACTGAATGCGCATCGAAGTATGCTAGCGCTCAGGTTGAGCAAGCGCTCACTGAATACAGATGAAGGTCAATGGTCACGTGTGCACCATACATTACTTGAAACAAGTAATTCATTATGTGGTTAATGCATTAGCCAAAATGGATATTGGATTTCTTCGCAGTCTCCGGAACTTATCGATGCTCACCGGTACATTCCGGCTGGAAGTGAACACAACGAGACTCGCAAACATATCAGGGCAAAACTCCGTGCTAGCCTGAAGTGAGACCGCGAAGTGTGGTGGTCTCATTTTGCGTCAGAAATAAGGTGGCCGCTGCCCTTGGTAACCGGAAATTTTTCGTCTGATACGGGAGAGGGGCAGCAGAAGACCTCGTGTTGGTGAAACTATTTATGACCAGAGTGGACAACCTACCCACCACTTTCAAAAGGTTTGGAGTGTTGGGTTGGGCATTTTTAAAAGTAACTTAATCGACCATCGCAATGAGGCTGGAGCTTACCGTGGTGCGATGGTTTGTGTGCCTCAGCGATCCACTGACCGATGTTGGGTGGTGCTTTTGCCCCTTCAGAGTCACTCATACCAGGTTGGTCAATGGTTAGAAGCCAGACAAACTCAGCCTCCTGGTCCTCCAGGTTGGGGGTTGGAATGAGGATGGCTCCTTATTCCTTAAAACGGACTCCTTGTAGCCCAACGCCAAACCCACCGCCCTGTGGTAAGGTTTTTGAACCAAAGGCTTTGCTTGGGAACCCTAATCGTTCTCCTGTCTAGGCCTGGGCAACCTGACAGTCTCCTGCCCATGCAATACTATGAATTACCCGTCAAACAATTTCTTGATGCTCTGGCCACCGCAGAGGATAATAAACGGTGCCCTATCTGCTGCATCGAGAAGGGTGGATAGGGGTTTGGATGCTACTGCTCAAGCCTTCCCGTCTTCTTATTCCACTTTTTACGCTTTTTCACTCTTACCGTCCCCTTCCAACTTCACTTATATCCCCCAGTTTTCAACCTCCCGATTCTTGACCCTCCCCCAACATGCTTTGCTAGGCATTTATCCTCTAATTTCAACTCACGTGCAAACGCGGAGCGTCACTTCTCTCCTGTCGACAAGCCCATGTCCAACCAAGCGGTTCATTCCAGTTCATCGGCTTCCATTTGGAGCTCTCGATCCTCCTTCAGATTGGCATGCCTCAATGTACGCACATTACTACAGATCGGTCAACATGCAGCACTTGCCCGAACATTGGAGACCCTATCGATTGATATCTGCTGATTATCAGAGACCCGCCTGCAAGACTTGAGCTCTGTGCTCACTCTGCGATTCCCTTCAAGTGACGCAAGCAGTATTTTCTCATTGCGCCTATCCGGTGACGATGCAGTTTCGAGCACCGACCAAGCTGGTGTTGGCATTGCCCTGAGTCCCCGGGCTGAAGCTGCTCTGGTTGGTTGGAGCCCAATCATAGCCGGATGTGTGCGGTCCGATTGGCTGGCTCGTTCAAAGCTTTGAAGTCGCGCGGGACTAATAGGTGTCTACTCATCATCGCTGCCTACGCGCCCAAAAACTGTAGTGATGATTCGGTAAAAAACGACTTCTGCCGCTAACTGACCCAGCTCCTTCGCCACAGAAGAAGCACGGACACTGTAGTGCTAGCGGGGGATCTAACCGCACAGGTTGGAAAGTTGTCCACTGAGAAAATGCATCTGGGCGGTCAGCAAGATGTAGGCTCCCGTAATGAAAACGGTGAGCGGTTATTTCATTTGTGTGAAGATGCCCGCTTATTTCTTGCAAGCACTAACTTCCGACACAGCACCCGCCGGAGGGTGACTTGGCGCTCACCAGCCTTCGACGAAGATCGATCACATTGCTATCAGTTACCGCTGGAGAGGCCGCATCCAGAACTGTCGCTCGATTTGGAGCACATGTGTGCATGTGTTGACATGCGGGTGCGTTTTGGCGGACACCCACAATGACGCTGTGAGCGCATTGACACCAACCAACTGACCGGCGACCGTGAAAGCCAGATTCGTGAGAAGCAACCCGGCTTTCGTCGGGGTCGTGGCTGCATCGACCATATCTTCACCTTGCATCAGTTGTTGGAGCACCATCACATATTGGCGGCCCACCGTAGTCGTGTTCCTCGACATCAAAGGTGCCTTCGATTCGGTCGATCGATGTGCCCTTTAGAATTGTCTACTTAGGAGAGGTGTGCCCGAGAAATATGTAAATATTATTCAAGCATTATACGCGCGTAGCACGAGCAGAGTGAGGGCTTACGGCAAGCTGTCGCCCCCTTTCAATATCTCCAGCGGTGTAAGACAAGGATACCCGCTGCCACCTGTCCTCTTCAACTTCACTATTGACGAAGTCATGGAGATTGCATTCACAGCACATGACTTGGAAGGTGTGGAGCAACTCTCAAAAGAACGACTTCTTGACTTGGAGTACGCAGACGACATTGCCCTCATCTGTGACAGCTCCCAGACATGCCATGCCGGGCTGGACAAATTATCACTGGCTGTCAGCCGCTTCGAGCTTTGCTTTGCACCATCGAATTGCAAAGCGTTCTTCCAAGATTGGCAGGGATCGCCTCCTGCGCTGATCCTTGGTGGGGATCAGCTAGAAGTAGTTCGGAAATTCAACTATCTGGGAAGTTGTATCAGCGCCCTTGGGATCGAAGACGAGATCACGAACCGTATAGGAAAAGCTCGAAGTGCTTTTGCTAACCTTCGCCACCTATGGTGGCGACGCGACATCACTCTCGCCCTGAAGGGTAGAGTGTACAATGTAGCGGTACGTTCGACCCTGCTATACGGTTGCGGAACCTGGCCCCTAAGATCGGCGGACATGAAGAGGCTAGTTACGTTCGACTATCAGTGCCTTCGCAGTTTGGCTCACATCTGGTGGGAACACCGCGTGAGTAACGAGCGTGTTCGACGCCTTGTTTACGGCACAGGAAAAGGATTTGAATCGCTCAGCACCGTTATTTCCCGCACCAGGCTCCGATGGCTCGGCCACTTGTTGCGCATGCCAGCCCACCGACTTGCACGACGTGCGTTGTATGCTCACCGAGGAGGTGGATGGAAGAAGAGGAGGGGTGGCCAAGCGATGACTTGGTCCAGAGGAATGAAGGCCCTCACTTCTGTGCTGGCCTCGGTTGGAGCGTCACAGCTTCCTGGTTGGGGCCCAAAAGTCGGTGAACACGTTTGCTGGATACAGTTGCTGACATGGCCAGGAGCCGACCTCAGTGGCGTTCCTGCTGTGGGTTTCTTTGTCCCTGCCCATCCTTTTTAGCCTCCTCCTCCACCTACGATCTCATTTCGTAGCGTAAAACATAATAATTTTTCTTTTTGCCTAGTAGCCTGCTGGTAGCTTACCGGAACGACGCTTATCCGTTTATGGTAGCTCAGCTAGCATGCAACTGTTATATTTATTTTCTTTTTCCTTTGTGTATTGCGGCACAGTAGCTGAGGTGTTTCCTACCTCTAGCTGACGTGTATAATGAGGATGAGGATGACCAGAATTGTTAGACCCCTCACAGGCTAGGGATCGCCCTGCTCCGTAGGCTGTCCTTTTGGATCCGTTCTCTCGCGCAGAAGTCGAAATTGAGATTGGATTGTTGAGGTTAAAGAAAGCCGCGGGACCAGATAGTCGTCATCCAGTCCTCGTCAAATTCGGGGATCTGCTTCTGTGGATGATTTACACGAATTACTAGTGAAACTGTGGGAGCAGGAAACTGTCCCAACTGACTGCAGCCGTTCCATTATTGTTCCGATCTGCAAAGGAGGCTCGCGTTTGGAATGCGGCAACCATAGTAGAATCAGTCTGATCTCCATCGCCTCCAAATTACTCGCCTCTGTAATCCTACACAGACTGACAGGCGACCGTGAAAGCTAGTTCGTTAGGAGCAAACCGCATTTCGTTGTGGTCTGAGATGCATCGACCACCTATTCACATTACGTGAGTAGTTGGAGCACCGTCACATATATTGGCGGTCCACTGTAGTAGTGTTCCTCAACAGAAAAGGTGCCCTTTGGGACTGTCTGCTAAGGAAAGGTGTGAACGAGAAGTATGTAAATATTATGCGAGCACTTTACGGGCGTAGCTCGGGTAGAGTGAGGGCTCACGGCCAGCTGTCGCCGCCCTTCAATATCTCAAGCGGTGTAAAACAAGGATGCCTGCTGTCACCTTTCCTCTTCAACTACGTTATTGCCGAAGTCATGGAGATCGCGTTCACAGGACAACACTTAGGTGTGGTGCTGCTCCCAGGTGAACGACTTCTTGACTTGGAGTATGCTGACGATATTGCCCTTATCTGTGACAGTTCCCATACGTGCCAAGCAGCACTGGACAGAGTAGCACTGGTGGTCACCCGTGTCGTAGTATGCTTTGCACCGACTAAGTGCAAAGCTTTCCTTCAGGATTGGCACGAGCCGCCTCCTTCGCTGACCTTTGGTGGGGATGAGCTAGAAGTCGTTCAAAAGTTCAACTACCTAGGTAGTTGTATCAGCGCCGTGAAAATTGAAGACGAGATCACAAGCCGTATACCAAAAATTCGAGGCGCTTTTGTTAATCTTCGTCATCTATGGCGCCGAAGCGACATCACTCTCACTGCAGCTGTACATTCGACCCTACTGTATGACTGAGAAACCTGGCCCCTTAAATCAGTGGACATAAAAAGGATAGTTACGTTCGCCCACTGGTGCCTTCACAGTTTGGCTCATATCTTGTGGGAACACCATGTGAGCAATGAGCGTCTTCGACGCCTTGTTTATAGCGAAGGAAGAAGAAGCGAACCGCTTAGAACCGTTATTGCACTCACCAGGCTCCGATGGCTGAGCCATGTGTAGCGCATGCCAGCCCACCGACTCCAGCGACGTGCGTTGTTTGCGCGCCGGCGGCGGATGGAAGAAAAGGATAGGTGGCCAAGCCATGACTTGGTCAAGAGGAATGAAGGCACTTACTTCGAAGTTGGCCTCGGTTGGTGCCTCTCGACTCCCTGGTTGGGGACCAAAGGACGATGACCACGTTTGGTTGGACACACTCGTTGACATGGCAAGCATACCTAAATGGCGTTTGGGTTGTAAGTTCCTTGGTCCACCCCCTCCAACCACGATCTCAATTAATAGGCATTATATGACTTTTTACGGCACAATAGCCGGCTCTTAGCTCTCCGGAACGATATCTATCCGTTACTGGTGGCACAGCCCGCGTGCCTATCTCACTTCTTTTTCTCCCCTTTGTATTGCGGCACCATAGCTGAGGTGTTTTCCACCTGCAGCAAACGTGTGTAATAATAACATAATAATATCGGAGCAGCTAGTCCCCCACGAGCTGTTTTGTTGGCGGAAGTCCCTGTTGTCACTAAGCATGTTTACTTAGGTGTCATGCACACTGCGGTCCTCCACTAAGGGGATAATTGTGGTTTATTTGCCGCTCCTTCGGGGTCTAGACGAGCGACATGTTTGAGACGCTTTTCTCGAAGTTTGTGCGACCACACATGGAATACTGTATCCAGCCTTATCCACCATGTCTTATACGAGACCTAGCGACGAGAGTGGACCTTAACGTGGTGTGATGGTTTGCGTGACGCAGCGATACATTGAGATGTACTGGGTGTTACATTTTACACCTTCAGAGCCCCGCATACCAGATTGATCAGTAGTTAGAGGCCATACAAACGCAATCTCCCAGCCCTCCAAGTGGGGATTGGAGTGAGGGTTGTTCCTAACTATATAAAAATAGACTCAAAGTAGCCCAAGGAAATACCCCACTGCCTTGCGGTCAGGTAGTTGAACCAAAGGCTTTGGTCGAGAACCCTAACCGTTCTCCTATCTAGACCTGAACAACCCGACAGTGTCCTGCCCACGGAATAAAATGAAGTTATCTTCTAACAATATCTTGACGCCCTAGCCGACGTAGAGTATAATCAACGGCGACCTAGCTGCTGCATCGAGCGGTTACTGCTCAGGCCTTTCCGTTTTCTTATTCCCTTATCGTAACGCTGCAAATTCCCTTTTATTCCCCGTTCTCAACCAACCAGTTCTTGGCTCTCTCCTAGTTTTCTTCAATGGTCGCTTGTCCTCTAATTTTGAGTCGCACGCGATGGCAGTGCTACGCTCCAGTCCAGTTGAAAAGTCCATGTTCAACGAAGCGGACAGCGTCAGTTCACCCGTTTCTGTTTGGAGCCCCAGATACTCCCTAAGACAGGCATGTCTCAACGTGTACACTTGATTGCAGATTGGCCAACAGAGAGCACTTACCTGAACACTAGAGATCCCATCGGAAACTCGCCTGTAAGATTCGAGTTCTTTGATTACCCAGTGACCCCCAAAAGCGACGCTGGTGGTACATAGTGCGTTTGTGTGAAGAGAATGCAGCTTCAAATACTGATCAAGCCGGTGTGAGCATTGCTCTGAGTCTGCGGACTGAAGCTGTCCTAGTTGATTGGATTCCAATCCATGGCCAAATGTGCGACATCAGATTGGATGGCTCCTTCAAAGCTTCGAACTCGCGCGCAAACAAACGAGGCCTGGTTACCATTGCATCCTACCCCCCCCCACAAACTGCAGCGCTGACTCGGTGAAAGATGAATTTTATCACCGACTGAACGAGCTCCTTCGTTACAGAAAAAGTAAGGACACTGTGGTGTTGGCTGGTGAGTTGAAAGCCCACTGTCCACTGCAACTGGGCAGCCAACAAGGTGCAGGTTCCCGTAATGATGCAGCTGGAAAGGTTGGGTCCAAAACTGTCGCTTGAGTTGTAGCAGGAGCGTGGACTTTGGCCATGCACTCGCTTGTTCCGACCTTACGGTTCGTTTCGGTAGGCGTATGCGGCGATGCTGTGAGCGCATAGATATTTGCGAACTGCCGAAGCCATATGTTCTGAATGCGTATAGAAATACGCTGGCATCCGATTGAGTAAGTACTCCTTGAACACAGTAGAAGGAAACTGGTCACATATCGACCAGACGTTGTTAGCAGCAGGCATGTCTGTAAGTGGCAAATTAAGTTGCCAAGCTAGATATTGGGTCTCTTCGCAGTCTCTGGAAATTTCGGATGCTTGCCGACACATTTCAACCGGCATCATCATCATCATCATCATTACATGTTAGCTGGAGGTGGAAAACACCTCAGCTATTGTGCCGCAATACAGAAGACAAGAAAAGAATAAACAAACAGTGGCATGCCCGCTGAGTCCCCAGTAACGGATGGACGTCGTTCCGGAGAGCTAACAGCTGGCTGCCGTAAAAGAAACTCGTATTATGTCTAACAAGTGAGATCGTGATTGGAGGGGGATGTTAAACAGGGGGATGGACAAAGGAACTCACAACACAAACGGCTCCAAGCCATATCAGCAAGTGTGTCCAAACAAACGTGTTCATCGTCCTTAGCATCCCAGCCAGGCAGTCGGAATGCACCAACCCATGCCAACTTCCAAGTGAGGGTTTTCATTTCTCTCGACCAAGTCATCACTTGGCCTCCTCTCCTCCTCTTCCAACCGCACCCACAACGCACAAACAATGCACGTCGCGGGAATCAATGTGCCGGCATGCGCAACACGTGGCCCAGCCATCGGAGCCTGATGCGCGATATAATGGTGCTGAGCGGTTCACTCGCTTTTCCTGCACCAAATACGCGACGTCGAACACGCCCATTGCTCACGCGGTGTTCCCACCAGACATGAGCTAAGCTGCGAAGGCAGCGATGATCGAATGTGACGAGCCTCTTCATGTCTGTCGATCTGATGGGCCAGGTTTCACAGCCATATAGGAGAAATGAACGGACGGCTGCGTTGTAAACTCTGCCCTTCAGGCCGAGAGTAATGTCGCGGCTGCGCCACAGGTGGCAGAGATTGGCAAAAGCACCTCGAGCTTTTGCTATACGGTTTGTAACCTCATCTTCAATCCCACGGGTGCTAATATAGCTGCCCAGGTACTTTAATTCCTGAACGACTTCTAGCAGATCACCACCAAGCGTTAGCGCAGGGTTGGGTCCCTGCCAATCTTGGAGAAGTACTTTGCATTTCGATGGAGCAAAGTATAGCCCAAAACGATTGACAGCCAGTGCTAATCGGTCCAGTGCTGTTTGGCATGTTTGGAAGCTGTCACAGATTAGGGCAATATCGTCCGCATACTCCGAGTCAAGAAGTCGCTCACCAGGAAGTAGCTCCACACCTTCTAGGTCGTGTCCAGCGAACGCTGTTTCCATGACTTCATCAATAGCGAAGTTGAAGAGGAAAGGTGACAGCGGGCATCCTTGTCTCACACCGCTGGTGATACTGAAGGGTGGCGACAGTTTGCCATAAACCCTCACCCTGCCCGAACTATGTGCGTACAGCGCTTTGATAATGTTTACATATTTATCAAGCACACCTTTCCTCAGCAGACAGTCCCAAAGGGCACATCGATCGACTGAGTCGAAGGCACCTTTTATGTCAAGAAACACGACAACGGTGGGTCGCCAATAAACATGGCGGTGCTCCAACACTTGACGCAAGGTGAAGATGTGGTCGATGCAGCCCCGACCTTGACGAAATCCAACTTGCTCTTCACAAATCTGGCTTTCACGAGTGCCAGCCAGTTTGTGGAGAATGACAGAGGCAAGCAATTTAGAGGCAATCGAAATCAGACTGATCCCTCTATGACTGCCGCATTCTAAACGGGAGCCCCGCTTGAAAATCGGGACAATGACGGAGCGGTTCCAGTCTGTCGGGACAGTTTTCTTCTCCCAAATTTCCATTAGCAACTCGTGTAAATCATCCACAAGAGCAGGTCCCCCGATTTTGTAGAGCTGGGGGAATTCTATCTGCCCCTGCGACCTTATGCAATTTCAACAGCCTGATCTCACGTTCGACTTCTGCGCGTGAGGGCGGATCCAAGGAGACGGCCCAAGGAAAAGGGCGCTCAATGCCCGAAGAAGAAACCGATAACTCAGGTTGGTTAAATTGCCTAGCAAAGTGTTCATCCCAACGCTGCAAGCGTTTTGACAGGCTGTGGATCGGCTGTCCACTCTCGTCGCGTATGGTCTCGCTAACACCAGGTCTCCTGCTGCCTGTTTCCCGTATCAGACGCAATAACTTACGACGATTACCATCGGCAGCGGTTGTTTCCATTTCCGATGCACGATGAGACCACCAGGTTTCGCGGTCCTTCTTTGGGCTAGCACGTAGTTTTGCCCTGAGATTTTCACGAGCCTCATTGTATTCGCTTCCAGCCGGAATACGTCGGCGAGCATCCATAAGTTCCAGAGACTGTGTAGAGACCCAATGTCCGGTTTGGCAATTTGCTTTGCCACATGAAGACGTGCCTGCTAACAGTAATGCTTGACGAATATGCGACCAGTGATCTTCAACGGTGTTTAGTGGGCGCTTACTCAGCCCAGATCACAGCGCACTTTGGTACACATGCAGAACATCTGGCTTCGCCAGCTGGCTGGTGTCAATCCGTTCACATCGACGTTGCGTACGTCCACCGAAACGCACCAGGAGGTCGGCACAGACAAGTGCGTGGTCAGAGTCCACGCTCGTGCTCCAAATCGAGCGACAGTTTTGGACACAGCCTCTCCAGCGGTAACTAATGGCAACGTGATCGATTTGCGTCCATGGCTAGCCCAGGGCTGGTGGTCGCCAAGTCACACTTCTGCGGGTGCTGTGTCGAAAGTTAGTGCTCGCGAGAAAGAGACGAGCATCTTCACACAGATGTAGCAATCGCTCACCATTATCATTACGGAAGCCTACACCATGTTGGCCGCCCAGATGAAGCTCATCAGAGGACAATTTTCCGAATTGGGCATTTAGATCGCCAGCCAACACTACAGTATCCGTGCTTCTTCTGTAACGAAGGAGCTCGTGAAGTTGCTGATAGAAATCATCTTTTACCGAATCAGTGCTACAGTTTGTAGGAGCGTAGGCCGCAATGACAAAAGGCACCGTTTGTCCCCGCGCGACTTCGTAGCACGGAACGAACCAGCTAATCTAACGGCGCACATCCTAATGTTTACTGGCATCCAATCAATCAGGGCAGCTTCAGCCCGAGGACTCAAAACAATGCCGACGCCAGCTTGACCGGCATTTGAAGCTGCATCATCACCAGACAGGCGCATTGCGAATGTGCCGCCAGTGTCGCATGTGGGGGATCTCAGGGTAAGCACGGAGCTCGAACCTTGCAGGCGGGTTTCTGATAAACAGCAAATATCGATCGATAGGGTCTTTAGTGTGCGGGCAAGTGCTGCCTGTTGGCCAATCTGCAGCAAAGTGCGCACATAGAGGCATGCCAGTCTTAGCGAGACACGAGGACTCCAAAGGGAAACGGAGGAACTGACGTTGTCGGCTTGGTTGAACAAGGACTTGTCAATTGGATTGGAGCAAGGCCCTGCGACTGTGTGTGATTTGAAATTAGAAGACAAGCGAATATTGAAGTAAGCTGGGGGAGGGTCAAGAATTGGGGGTTGAAATGGGGGTTATAAGTAAAGTTGGAGCAGGACGATAAGGATGAAGAAGCGCAAGAAGAGGTATAAGAAGACGGGAAGGTCTGAGCAGTGGCATCCATACCCCCATCCACCCTGCTGGATGCAGCAGATAGAGCGCCGTTTATTATCCTCTGCGACGGCCAGAGCATCAAGAAATTGTTGTAGGAAAGGTTCATTGTATTGCGTGGGCAGAATACTGTCAAGCTGTCCAGGCCTAGACAGGAGAACGACTAGGGTTCTCAACCAAAGCCTTTGGTTCAAAAACCTTACCGCAAGGCAGCGGGTTTTGGCACTGGACTACAGAGCCATTTTACGAAATGAGGAGCCACCTCCATTCCAACCCCCAACCTGGAGGACCAGGAGGCTGAATTTGTCTGGCCTCTAACCATTGACCAATCTGGTATGAGTAGCTCTGAAGGTGCAAAAAAAGCACCACCCAGCATAGCTCAATGGATATCTGAGGAACGCAAACCATCGCACCACGGTAAGGTCCAAGCTCATTGCGACCGGCATCGAACACAATGAGACTCGTAAAGATCTCAGAGCGAAACACCGTGCTAGCCTGAAGAGTGAACACGAGGCCCGATGGTCTTATCGTGCATTGCAGATTGAAATGGTCACTGTTTTGGAAAACAACGTAAGCTAATCCGTCTGATAAACGAAACCGGCGGGAGACCTGGGGTTAGGGATACCATACGTGACGAGGGTGTACGGGTAATCCACAGATATTCAAAACGCCTGGTGCGATGGCCGAACGCTTTGAAAAGCGGCTTAATCAACTAGATTTAAAGCCTCTCTATCGGCCAATAACCGTCACTCTCGCGGCCTGTCTTCACACGCAGAAGTCGAACGTGAGGTCCGACGGTTGGAAAGGGAATAAGGCCGCAAAAGCGGATAAACTTCCTCCACTTCTCTTCAAATTCGGAGGACCTGATTTTTTAGATGATCTGAAAAACTTGTTTGTGAAGGTGTGAGAGCAGGAAACTGTCTCAGCAGACTGGAGCCGCTCGGTCCCGATCTTTAAAGAGGGCTCACGTTCCGAATGCGACAATCATAAAAGAAACACTCTGACCTCAAATGCACTTAAGATACTCGCCTCTGTCGTTCTTCATAGACTTGCGGGTACCCGTGGCTTGTTTGCCGAACTACCTCCTCGTGGTGCCAGTTAGGTTGCTCTGGATATACCCGTTCCAGCGAAAGGTTCGACGGCAGTGTTCCAGAAAGTGGGGGATTTTCGCCTGGCCAGCGTCCTTCCTATAAAAAGCCACATATGTCCGTTTAACAACACTGTGACGTAGCGATGTTACTCGCCAATAAATAGAGTCACTGCCCCTTGCTTCGCCTCGGAGCATTGCAATCCTTCATCTGGACGCTGAATTACTGAGTGTATTGGGCCCCTGTTTGGCAATTCGCCAAATGAAAAGCGTATGAACCGAGAAATCGGTCACCGGCTCCCAATGGGTGTGATTCCCTGAACTCGCTCCGCTGGCTTGCGGGTCAGGTCCCTATGACCGAAGACTCCGGGTGGGGCTCCCTAAATCAACACCCTTCCTCGGCCAAGGCAAGCGAGAAGTTGTATGCTCCCAAAACACATGAAATGATGGGTTTACGACTCACTGCTCACGATGCTCGCTCTCTGGCCGAGGTGCTGGCCGCCGGGCATGGTAAACCTCACTCTACCGCACCGCAAAACACCTCCGTTCTACGTTTATTCAACCCTCCCGTTCTTGGCAACCCAATACCATTTGGAGTCTCTCAAAGCACATTGCAAATAAAAACGGCAGCTTTGGTCTCATCAATGAACCGCTCAAATCCGATCGCACACATTCCAATACCAACAGCAAGGCTTTTATTGTACCCTGCTCGCTCTTCAAGCTAGCTACGTTCGAACATATGCAGGTTGGATCACAAGCTGCTCTCACGCAAACCTTGGAAACCCTCTTAATCGACGTTTGCCGCCTAACCGAAACCTATTTACAGGACTCCAGCACAACGCTGCGATTGCTCTCACCATCCCCAAGTTCCAAGTACACATTCACCCTCACTTATCTGGAGATGCAACGGCGGCAACCTCTGGTTGCGCCGGCGTAGGAATTGCGTTAAGCGCGCGTGCTGAGGCAGCGCTGACTGACTGGTTCCCGGTCAACAGCCGTCTTTGTGCAGTCCGCTTGGAAAGGGCAGTGTGAGCTTCCAGCCACAGGACCAGTAAGCGCTGCTTATTCATTGTGGCGACGCACGGTCCTACGGACTGCAGTCCGGATGAAACTGAAGAGGAGCTCTACCATCAACTCACCGACCTCCTCTGCAAGAATGTTTCAGCTTATACGCCGTAACGACGCTTCGCTGCCGCGCGACCCCTACTAGTCGCGCGCGGGCTGAGTATACCGCGAGGACGCCCACCCCTACGCGGATTCGAACCGGTGACCTTATGGTTGGAAAGCAAACGTGCCGACCACTCGGCCACCGGCTGCACGGATATCGTGGTACTTGCCGGAGACCTAAATGCGCAGATCGGTAGACTAGAGATTCATTGGTGTGAAGTTAGGGGTTAACACAGCCATGGTACTAGGGAGAAGGACAACGGCGGCCGACGCCTTTAACTGTGCGCCGACCAGGACTTGTTCTTCATGAGCACCAATTCCCGTGTTCTTGGCGCCAGCGAACCGTCTGGCGACCTCCGGCATCTGGTCAAGCTTTGACGCAAATTGACCACATCGCTGTTAGTACCGTTGGTAAGGCTGCATAATGGACTACAAATCAACCTGGAACACTTGCCTGACTTCAGGTCATGCGCTCGTGTGTGCTAAGTTCGGTCTGCGCATTGGAGGCACCAAACAACTTCGCCAGAAACGGCTTGACACAGACAAGCCCCCACCCCAAATGTTCTCGGCATATTTCAGAACACATTGGACTCCAACTTGCGTTCTCTATCCTCCGATGTTGAAACACACTGGGCACAGATTCAGAGTGTCATATGAAAGTCCGCTACCTTGGTCTGTGGCTTCACCAGACGAGATGCTAGTCATTGGATCTCCGCACAACCACCCAATTAATGGAAAGCTGTCGAACAATTCCCAGCGGTAAGTAGTAGGGGGGATTTATTGGGTTTTTTGTAGGTTCGTCGCAATTAGACACCGGCAGACAGCCACTACACATCCAGGAAAGAGCTAGACGGCCATTTCGTCCCATTGGGACTCGTCAGTAGCGCGCACTCGCCGAATCCTGCCGGATTCGAGCGGAGTTGAGTACAACACACTACGCAGAACCACAGGTGCTGAGCTCAGACAGCTCCTCAAGAAGGATCGCGAGGTCCGGTGGAGACAACGCGTCGTTGACTTAGAGCAGGCAGCTTCATCAGGAAACTCCCGCAAATTCTTGCAACTTATTCGTTCCATGGGAAACAGAGGGCCAACAGTGAGTGAGGTTTTATGTGAAAATGACAGCGAACTAATTCACAGTTGTCACCGTTGTTTGGTACGATGGGCACAGGACTTTGAAGATCAGTCCAACTGGCCACCAGCACAACCGAGTTCATCTTCCGGGGTTTACAGTGCTTCACGGTGTGTGGATGTTTCTCCACCGACTGAGGCTGAGTTTCCCTATGAGCTTCGCCTACTAAAGCGCCACAAATCACCCGGCCCAGATGAACTTCCTCCTACCCTCTTCAAATATGAGGGTCTTGCTCTCCGTCGTAAACTGAGTTCTCTCTTTCAGCAGATTTGGATAACTGAAACCATCCCACCCGACTTGAAATTAGCGGATGGCGTACCTGTCTACAAAAAGGAGACGGGACCATTTGCCCCAACCATCGTGGCATCAGTCTCATTTGTGTCGCGTCCAAACTACTCGCTGGCGGTTGAACTGTTCGCTGAGCTTGGCAATTTTGTTGCAAACGTTTCGTCACCAATCGAGGTGACATTATCAGTGAGTAGTTGAGTGGCGTGCAGTAGCCTAGAGGCTACGGATTAGTGGACCCAATGGTGTAACAACAGAGGGCGTCGTAGATACACTATCCGGCTGAAACGCCGGCTGAGTTAGGGGGATCTTGTTCCCAATCATCAAGCCACTTATTTTCAAATTTGCTTTGTGTCTCTGCAAGTGAACAAAACCGCCCAAGTGGGACCGTTGTCTGTCCGTCTATGCGGACAGGGTGGTTGGCCTGGGTGTGATGAGGTTGTTTTATGGTAACCAAAATCTCAAGTCGCTCTATTATTTCCTGGTTTAACGAAGCGCAGTAGAGGGAACACTCACGAGATTCTGTTATTGTTCCGGTGCAAACTGAAGCTGAACATGCAGGCACCTGTGTTGCAATTCTGAAGCCGCCGGTTTAAATCCGCGGTGCAGGCGACCTCGTTCTGTACCCATCCCTCTTGCGACTGGTGGTGGTGGCATGGCAGCGTAGGGGCGGTACGGTGTGTCGGCGCGCTGTTGCAGGTGGCGCAAATACGAAAGTGGGATGATGTTTTAGATCCACCGGTGAATGTCACACAGGTACCTCAAGTGTTATTTTACCCGGCATAAACTGACACAGCAGTTTGCACTAAGTCGTTTTACAGCTACCCCATCACGTATTAGAAGCGTTTTTGGCGCTGGATATAATGATCTACACGAATGAGGAACCGATAGTGTTAATGCGCGAGTATAACCCTAACCTTAATTATGGAGCCATAGCAATCTTTAATATCGTAAAACGATTTATATGCTGAATTTTAATGGAGGATAAAAGGAATCTAACCGCAAACCTAACTGCAGTTCTTCTCCACCATCCGACCTTGTCCATATTTCTGGCTTATACACCCGCGAATATGACGCTCCGTACTGTTGTTATTGCCTCCATACAGAATCCCAAACATGAAATTTGCCGTAGTCCAGAGAACAGACTCGGGTGAACTTGATTCAATGGTCCATTGATGACAGAACCGAGAACACAAGATAGGCTATTGCGGCTTGGGTTGCACGCGAATCGCGGTGGGCAAATTGAAAGGAATCCCTTGTGTGCTATTGCGTCCGCTTCCTCACAAGAATGATATTTTCCGAACACGTTTAAGACCACTGAAGTACAAGCAATTGGTCGATATTTGCTTGAACCCTTTTCTTGGTATTGGTGTGATAATGACGCCACTCACGCAGTCGTCAAGTTTGTTGTTGAATGCAAAAGTATACAAAGTAGCAATAAATTTGGCCAGGAAGTCAGCAGATTCTTTGAGGACAACAGAAGGAAGTCTAGTTGGACTACTTGCGTTTCCTGAATGAAGCTGTTCTAGGAACTTCTGTACCGTGCCGCTGTCGACATGGGGCAGTGAGCGTGCAGACAAAGGATGATTCGGTGGTCGAATTACTGTAACAGTTGCAGAAGTTACGGTTCAGTTTCTCCACATCTACGTCGGAGGATGATGTAAGGCGAGTATGTTCAGGTGTAAGTGGGGCTGGAACAGTGGGATAAATTCCCGCGAAAGTTCATTCTGTGGCGCGTCGAAGATCCAGAGTAATTATTCGTCCGGGATAACTGCAATCTAGAAGAGTCAGATCAGCACGCGCAAACCACACCACGGTTAACCAATTAACACCCACGTGACCCGCAATGGCAGCTCTCGCCGCACCGGCTAAGCGAAATGATGAGCAGAAGTACGAAAGTAACAAAAGTCTGAGTGAATCACGGGGTATGCTAAGATTCAGCAGATCAGACATTTCATTTCAAAACCAAAAATTGAATTGTGGATAAGAATTCCTTTATGGTAAAATCGCATTAGGGCCTTAAGTTTACATGATGGACTAGGTGTAGAAGTGCCGCAGAGTTAAATATTCACCACAGAGTTTGTACAAGAGATTCCATGACCTCGAGTCGCAGCTACAGATAATGCACTAAACCAATAAATGGAATAGTAGGCAACAATCACCTCAAAAGAAAGAGGATGGACTAGTAGAATGATAAACAAATAGTCAACGGCGCACGCTGGTCAGCGTAACAAAGTAGGCCGCACATAATTATTCTGAGCAAATATATAAGGTTCAAAGTGGCGGATATATGACCTCGGCAATAAATAGCAATCGTTTGCGGATCATCACCATCGTCAACAGCAGTACATCAGCCATTTGAACTGATGCTTCGCTGCCATACAACCATGATGACCTATGAAATAATGAATAATAAGTGGGAGAGAAGGAGGACTTACCTGGAAACCTTAATGCCCTAAGCAAACATTCAGGGTCAAGGCACTTACACATTGTGCAGAAAACAAACCGTCACAAACAGCTGGCTATCGCGCAAAGATATGGCGGCATCGGCGAAACAGCTCCCTTGCGGCTTTCACTGCTCCTCGTCATAATCAGCCATTACTCCGCAGATAACTCAGCACCAAACGCACTTTAAACAGACAATCCGGTTAGGAGGCGGCGGCAGACGCGCCACTGGTGTCGGTTGCGAGCGATGTCCTGTAAACTCTAGAGCCAAGCACAAGGCGAGTCACGTGGACTCAAATCCGGAAGGCGAGACGGACCAACGGCACCCAGTTTGGTCGTCAGTGACTTCAATTCTCACTGCCAAGTCAACTTCTGTCCACCTCGAATTTTGTGCCACCCTACTTTTGGTAGACTAAACAAGGTCCTCCTCGGTAGTGGTGACCAGGCATACGTAGCAGGTGCCCGAGCCAACGCAACTTATTCAGTGCTATCTGTTGTTCTAGGGAGATAGCATAACTATCACTACCTAGTAGTTGCCTACGCACATCAGCGTTGCGGACACGCTGGTGCCATCCGACACCAGCAATGTTTCGCAGACAACGATGATCAAATACTTGAAGACGCCTCGGATCTTCAGACCTAAGGGGCCAAGTCTCAGTACCAGACAGCAGGACGGCCCTCACTATTGCCTTGTATACACGGTCTTTCAGACGGAGGGAAATTCTCTTCTGTCGCCAAAGATGCTGCAGCTTCAAGAAGGTAGCTCTGGCCTTTGCAATGCGTGAGCTGACGTCAGTTTCTATGCGCCCATGGTTGCAGATGCAGCTGCCAAGATAAGTGAATTGATCAACCACCTCGAGCTCCTCGTTAACAAGCGTCAAGGGGTCATCAAGTGGCTGGTGTACCTGCAGCAACTGCATTTTGAAGGTGCGAAGTGCATACCACACAATGCGACCACTTCAGAGAGGCTATTCAGGGTAGATTGTGCTGCCGCATCATCGTCGAAAGCAAGACGATATCGTCCGCATAATCGAAATCAACTAATCTTTCACCAGGCAGCATTTCAACGCCTACATCGTGAGATATTCCCCAAGGGAACGGTCCATGATAGAATGCACGACGAAAATGAACAGAAATGGTGAAATCGGACAACCCTGGCGAACGCCACTTGTTGTCGAAAAGCTATCCGATAGGCCACCGTAGACCCTGACGCGGCCTGTAGTGTTCGAGTACAGCGCACGAAGGATGTTCACATATTTCGTGGGAACATCTTTCTGCGCAATTGTTTCGAACAGAATGCATCGATCGACTGAATCGAATGCACTATTGAAATCGAGAAACACAGCTAGTCTCGGTCTTCGCTGCATGTGGCGATGATCCAACACCTGCCGCAAAGTGAATATGTGATCTATACAGCCACGTCCTAGGCGGAAACCGGCCTGCTCTTCTTTAATCCGCGATTCCCGTTCCACAGTGAGGCGACGAACGAGAATCGAGGCCAATAATTTTGTCACAACTGGTCTTAGGCTAATACCCCTGTGGTTAGAACAATCTGTGCGACTGCCCTTCTTGTATATTGCCACTATAATCGATTCGCTCCAGTTAGCCGGGATGCTTTCTTCCAGATGCTTTCGAATACGGAGGTCAGTGCTTTGCAAAGGACCTCCCTTCCATCCTTGAATACTACAGATGGGAGGGAATCCGGGCCAACGGCACAAAAGCGATTGAGGGCTGTGATCGCGTTTCGGACTTTGGCCTCCGACGGAGGCTCTAAACTAACCGTTCATGGATCGTCCTGCATCATCTGAGTAGGTAGAGATCCGGGAGCTGGCGACCAGCTGTACTGACCTTGTAAGTGTTCCGCCCAACGAGTCATACGGCGCTCCTTATTGCGTATCAGTGCACCCCCGCTGTCTGATTGTCTCACTGACGCCTGGTTTTCTGGGTCCAGTGGTGCGGATTAGCTGGGAGAGCTTGTGGTAAATGCCTACTGTTCATGCCTCCTCCATTTCTTGAACCCGACTGGTCCACTAGGCTTCCTTGTTAGTACGTAAGCTCGGCTTTAGTTCGCGCCTAATAGCCCGTCTCGTCACATTGTGCTTGGAGCCAACGGGGAGGTTTCTTCTGGATTCCAACAGGTTCACCGACCTCTCGGATATCCAGTGACTGGTGTGGTGACGACTGATATTGCGACAAGCAGATGCTTCTGCGTCGTGCGTGGCGGCCGAGATCCTATTCCACTGAAACTCAGTGTCATTAGAACAAGACGGTGAAGGTTCGGTACGCAGTGCGCCTTAATAGGCCTGCCTGACCGAGGGCTGAGACAATTTCTCAGTTGTTAATTGCAGAAGACGCTTGGTGTGTCTCCCGGTAAAGTTCATGGAGAAACGACAGCGTACCAGGGCGTGATCAGAGTCGACGCAGATACTCCAAGATGGAACCACGCCACCTGTAACTTATGGCAAAATGATCTATTTGGGTCTATCGTTGGCCAGCTACAGGAGGACGCCAAGTGGCACTTCGGCGCCCACTGTGTGTAAAAGCAATGCTACTAAGAAACAACTAGTGCTGCGCACACAGTTGTAGCAGACGCTCACCGTTGTCAGTCCATTCGGAGTTAAACCCATAATTACCACCCAGCTGAGCTTCTGTAGAGCCCAGACGCCCTACTTGTGCGTGCATATCCTCTGCGCATACTGTAATATCTGAACTAGTTGCACTGCGTAGTAGCGCGTTCAGTTCGTGATAGAATGTGTCCTTGACAGCATTAGAACTGCAGTCAGTGGAGCATAAACGGAAATCACAAACAAACAGCGTTTTGTATTGCTTCGTGAATCCACCTTAGGTGATGCCATCAAACGGGCTGCACATAAACAGCTGTTCACCGGAATCCAATCAACCAACAATGGCTCAGACTTGGAGCTGAGAATGATACCTACACCAGCTTGACCCGTGAGTGGTGCATCGGCGTCTCCGGATGCCTGCAACCAATAACGAGAGGATAAGCCGGCTGCAGTTAATCCAACAACCCCGTTAGGGTCATTGATCCTAGTTTCGGACACACAACACACGTCAATACCCAGTGTGTCTAAGATAGGTGCGAGTGCAGCCTGCTAACCTGTTTGTCTTAGAGTGCGGACTTTGTCGCCATGGAAACGGGATAGCGTGACCTTATAAGGGAATTTTGCCGATAGGCGTCCGACAGGTGCTGTGCGATGGTGGCTGCAGATAGTTCTGCTCCAGTGGCACTTCGGTTGCTGTCAATTAAGCTGGGAATTATAGGGGGAAAGTTAGTAGTGGGGGTCGAGATGGGAGTAAAAGAAACACGTGGAAAAGAAAAAGGGAGGCGTCAGCAGTAGCATGTTTTCGCTTATCCGCCCTGCTGTATGCAGCAGATAAGATGACCCTTGATAATCTGCGCGATGGCTGATGCAGGATGAAGTTTATGAGTGAACAAAATGTCATGGTTTTATGTGCTCTGAGATACTGCCAGGGTGCCCAGACATAGACAGGAGGACGATTAGGGCTCTCATCCAAAACCTTTGGCTCAAAAACCTGTCCGCAAGGCAGCGGGGAGGTGGCATTGATTTAGTTTTACAGAAATGAACGCCATCCCATTTCAAAGCCCTAACCTGTTGGTTGATTGGATTCCGGTGAACAGCCGTTTATGTGCAGCCCGTTTGACGACATCAGCTAAGGTGGATTCACGAAGTAATACAAAACGCTGTTTGTTTGTGATTTCCGTTTATGCTCCACCGACTGCAGTTCTAATGCTGTCAAGGACACATTCTATCACGAACTGAACGCGCTACTACGCAGTGCAACTAGTTCAGATATTACAGTATGCGCAGAGGATATGCACGCACAAGTAGGGCGTCTGGGCTCTACAGAAGCTCAGCTGGGTGGTAATTATGGGTTTAACTCCGAATGGACCGACAACGGTGAGCGTCTGCTACAACTGTGTGCCTCCGACGGAGGCTCTATACTAACCGTCCATGGATTGTCTTACATCACCTGAGTAGGAACAGATCAGGAAGCGATGGGTCAGCTGAACCGATCTTGAAAGTGTTCCGCCCAACGAGTCATACGGCGCTCCTTATTGTCTATCAGCGTACCTGCGCTGCCTGATTGTCTCACTGACGCCTGGTTTTCTGGGACCAGTGGTGCGGATTAGCTGGAAGAGCTTGCGGTAATTGCCTACTGCTCCTGCCTCCTCCATTTCATGAGTCCGACTGGTCTACCAGACTTCCTTGTCAGTACGTAGGATCTGCGTTAGTTCACACCTAATACCCAGTCCGGTCACATTGTATTCAGATCAAGCCTGGGGGTGTCTTCTAGATTCCAACAGGTTCACCGACCTCTCGGATATCCAGTGACTGGTACGGTGACGATGGGTAGTACATATATATATATATATATATATATATATATATATATACATAGCAACAGTCTAGGAATAGACACATGTATGTAATCTCAACAGCTTAGCAACTAGACACAGAGCAAACAAAGCCATGGAGATTAACAGATAAGGGGAAGTCACTGAGTCACAATCATCGTGGCATGGTAATTGAAGGTGAGCAACACACCAGCTAATAGGCCGCAAGAAGAATGGAACATTTTGACAACAAGTAGAACAAAACATTTTTTGGTTTTTCGCACGCCGATTTTTCTTTTTGTCATTTTCAATATTTGAAGTATTAAACACGTGAATCAATACAATACTGTACACAATACTTTCATCGATTCCGGTTGCGGGCCATATCTTCAAGAGTGCTAAGCCATTGGCACTCCTCATCTTTGGGTCCCCATCCTGGAAGACGTACGGATCCAACAGCGGCTAGACACGACGTCAGCGCTTTCAAGTGCTGCCGCCAACTGGAAGGCTGACCACCACGCGGTCGCCTCCAGCCAGGTCCTTGACGAGCGAATAGAGCGCGACGCGGTAGACGCTCAGGTGCCATGTGTAGGACGAGACCCAGCCATCTTAAATGGCGGAACAAAACCAGTTTGTTGAAGGGAATACTCGCATTCCCCAAGATGCGACGTCGAACGTCATTACTATTAACTCGATGTTGCCACCAAACACGAGCGATCCTCATTAAGCAACCGGCATTGAATGCGGAAAGACGACGCATGTCACCCACTCGAATCGGCCAGGACTCGCACCCAGACTACAATACTGAGCGAACAGATGCACTGTAAATGCGGCCCTTTAGTGAGAATGAGACGTCGCGACGACGCCACAAGTGCCTCAGATTGACAAATGCTGATAGAGGTTTAGCGATACGAAGCGAAAATTCTTTGTTGATAGTGCCGTCAGCAGAAACACAGCTCCCGAGGTAGACGAAACTGTCTACCTGTTCAAGTTGCGCACCTTCGAGAGTGAGCACGGGAGCAGGTGAAAGCCAATCCTTGAAGAGTACTTTACACTTCGATGGGGCGGAGCTCATGCCATACTTAGATGCTACAACTGCAAACGATCCAGAATGAGTTGCATACTCTGAAGATCGTCACCAAGTAAGGCGATATCATCAGCATAATCTAAGTCGGTCGCGCGCTCACCCGGTAGAAGCTCTAGGCCAAAATGTTCGAAACCTTCTAGAGCATTCGACAGAACGTCTTCGATTGCGAAGTTGAAGAGGAATGGCGACATAGGGCAGCCCTTTCGCACACCGCTATTAACAGTGAATTGCCATAGACTCTCACTCTGCCGGATGTATGAAGGTAAAGTGCTCGTAAGATGGCGGTATATTTATCTGGCACCCCCTTCTTTGGCAAGTAACGCCATAAAGCAGGTCGATCAACGGAGTCAAAAGCCGCACATATGTCTAAGAATGTAACGATAGTAAACCTGTGATAAATGTGGCGATGTTCGGGGAGCTGGCGGAGCGTAAATATTTGATCAACGCATCCGCGGCCAGGACGGAAACCAGCTTGTTCTTCACGGTAGTATGATTCACTTAATGGGGATAGTGTGCGAAGCAGAATGGATGCCAACAGCTTAGAGGCAATCGAAATAAGACTAATCCCGCGATGATTTGCACATGAAGTGCGAGCGCCTTTCTTGAAAATCGGGACAATAACTGATTCGCCCCAAGAGGAAAACACTTTCTCATCATGCCTAATTTTTGCGAACAGTGCGGTCAGTTGGTTAATGATCGCCACATCGCCGGACTTGAATAGCTCCGGAGGAAGTCCGTCTAAGCCGGCAGCCTTGAAGCGCTTCAAGCGTGGAATCGCGAGGCAGACTTCTGCTTCGCTGGGTGGATTCAGTGGGATGAGCCAGGGTGGACAACAACGTGTACTGCATGTAATGATGGATGGTGGAGGCCAGTTGAACTGCGAGTGAAAGTGCTCGGCCCAGCGGTCCATACGCCTCTGTTGGTTGGTGAGCGGAGACTCATCCACCTCGTAAATAACCTCACTGACACCAGGTTTCCTGAGGCCAGTGGACCGAATGAGTTGGAAAAGCCTGCGGGTGTTGCCAGAGAGGGCAGCGGTCTCCATCTCTAAAGCACGCTCAAATCACCATGTCTCGCGATCCTTGCGTAGGCTTTGCTTGAGCAGCCGGTTGGCAGAACCGCGCCGCTCATTGCAATCTGATTCTGCGGGGAAATCTTTGCGGCGTTCGAACAGCTCCAGAGAACGAGCAGAGATCCAAGCCTTCAATGGGCGTCGAGTTAGGCCGCAGCATGACTGTCCGGAAATGGTCATTGCCTTCCGTATACAAGTCCAGTGTTGTTCCACTTCTTGCGGTGGATTGCAACTGAGTGCATATGCCAATGAAGACTGATAGCTCGCCTGGACAGACAATCAGTTAATCTGTTTACATCAATGTTGCGGTGCTTCGTGTTTCGGGATTCTCCAAAACACATACAGATTTTCGCGCAGACCAGAGCATGATCTGAGTCAACGAAGGTGGACCAAAAGGACCTGCAGTCCAGTGCGCTGCCGCGCCATCTGAAGCTAATTGCAATGCGATCAAATTGGGACCACGGTTGTGTTGAAGAAGGGGGACGCCACGTTGCGGAACGCTTCTTCGTACGTCTGAAGTTAGTGCTCGAAAGAAACGGACAACTGTCTTCGCACAATGTGAGAAGTCTCACCGTTATTAGAGCGGTTCTCATCGAGCGCGTGATGACCACCAAGGTGGCGTTCGTATGGTAACAGGCGGCCAACCCGTGCATTCAAATCCCCAGCAAGGACAACGACATCCGACTTTTAAGCGTTAGTCAAGAGCTGTCATAGATCTTGGTATAATTCATCCTTGACCGAGTCGTCACTGCAGTCAGTTGGAGCGTACACGGAGATCACAAACAAGTTGTGTCTCTCTTCGCAGTGCTTGTTGATTCTACATGAACCCCGAAATCGAACTGCACAGTTGGCTGTTAATAGGGAACCAGTCCAGTAGTGCCGCCTCGGCCTTGTCACTTAGTGCTATACCTACACCAGCCAGACCCGCTGAGGCTGCTTCTGGATCACCAGAATGACGTAGGTGATATCTGACTTCGTGGTCAGTGGGGGATGTCAATGTAAGCACAGTGCTGGGATCTTGCAATCGGGTTTCTGAAAGGCAGCAGACATCAATGTTTAGGGAATCTACGGTACGCGCTAGACCGGCTTGCTGTTCAATCTGCATGAGTGTCCGAACGTTGAAGCACGCCAGACGGAACGAGGATCAGGGACGAAGGAGAGAAATAGGTGGAACTCCTTGGTCTGCGCCACAACCGGAATCGCAGCCAGGTTATTGAGCACATGAATCGGGTAACGGAAAGTGAGGATTGTTAGCAAACAAACAATTGGCGTGTGATGAAGTCGCGTGACAGTGACTAGCAGAAACAGTAGCTGATGAGAACGTTGTAATACAGCTCATGGTTTTGCGAGAGGGCGTGACACTACCCGGTTGTCTAAGCCGAAGTAGGGAGTTGACTTAGGGGACCCCACCCCGAGCCTTTGGCTAAATAACCTACCCGCAAGGCAGCAGGGCGAATTTAGGGAATCGCACTCATTGGGAGCCGGTGACTGATTGCTCAGTCCATACGCCTTTCGTTTGTTCCTTTTTCAAACAGGGGCCCAATGCTTCACAAAATTACAGCCTAAAGTTGCTGGGATACAATGCTTCGCCAGGAGGAAGCAAGGGTTAGTGACTTTAGTTAGTGGCGAGGCACGTCCGCCACGTCACAGTGTTATTAAACCGACATGTGACTTCTAATAGGGAGAAGGCGTGCCAGGCGAAAACCCACCATATCCTGGAAAACTGCCGCCGAAACATTTACCGGAACGGGAAAATCCCGAAACACCCAGCTAGCACCACGAGGAGGTTGTTCGGGAAGCCAGCCGACGATGAACAGTGCCACAAACAGATGCTTCTGCGTCGTGCGTGGCGGCAAAGATCCTATTCCACTGAAACTCTGTCATTAGAAGAAGACGGCGAAAGTTCGGTACGCAGTGCGTCTTGATAGGCCTGCCTGACCGACGGCTGAGACAATTTCACAGTTGCAATTGGACGAGAAGTTTAGTGTGCCTTCCGGTAAAGTTCATGGAGAAACGATAGCGTATCAGGGCATGATCAGAGTCGACACGGGTAGTCCAGTACGAGCAGCGATCCAGGATGGAACCACACCACCTGTAACTTATAGCAAAATGATCTATTTGGGTCTATCGTTGGCCAGCTACAGGAGGACGCCAAGTGGCACTTCGGCGCCCACTGTGTGTAAAAGCAATGCTACTAAGAAACAACTAGTGCTGCGCACACAGTTGTAGCAGACGCTCACCGTTGTCATTCCATTCGGAGTTAAACCCATAATTACCACCCAGCTGAGCTTCTGTAGAGCCCAGACGCCCTACTTGTGCGTGCATATCCTCTGCGCATACTGTAATATCTGAACTAGTTGCACTGCGTAGTAGCGCGTTCAGTTCGTGATAGAATGTGTCCTTGACAGCATTAGAACTGCAGTCGGTGGAGCATAAACGGAAATCACAAACAAACAGCGTTTTGTATTACTTCGTGAATCCACCTTAGCTGATGTCGTCAAACGGGCTGCACATAAACGGCTGTTCACCGGAATCCAATCAACCAACAGGTTAGGGCTTTGAAATGGGATGGCGTTCATTTCTGTAAAACTAAATCAATGCCACCTCCCCGCTGCCTTGCGGACAGGTTTTTGAGCCAAAGGTTTTGGATGAGAGCCCTAATCGTCCTCCTGTCTATGTCTGGGCACCCTGGCAGTATCTCAGAGCACATAAAACCATGACATTTTGTTCACTCATAAACTTCATCCTGCATCAGCCATCGCGCAGATTATCAAGGGTCATCTTATCTGCTGCATACAGCAGGGCGGATAAGCGAAAACATGCTACTGCTGACGCCTCCCTTTTTCTTTTCCACGTGTTTCTTTTACTCCCATCTCGACCCCCACTACTAACTTTCCCCCTATAATTCCCAGCTTAATTGACAGCAACCGAAGTGCCACTGGAGCAGAACTATCTGCAGCCACCATCGCACAGCACCTGTCGGACGCCTATCGGCAAAATTCCCTTATAAGGTCACGCTATCCCGTTTCCATGGCGACAACGTCCGCACTCTAAGACAAACAGGTTAGCAGGCTGCACTCGCACCTACCTTAGACACACTGGGTATTGACGTGTGTTGTGTGTCCGAAACTAGGATCAATGACCCTAACGGGGTTGTTGGATTAACTGCAGCCGGCTTATCCTCTCGTTATTGGTTGCAGGCATCCGGAGACGCCGATGCACCACTCACGGGTCAAGCTGGTGTAGGTATCATTCTCAGCTCCAAGTCTGAGCCATTGTTGGTTGATTGGATTCCGGTGAACAGCTGTTTATGTGCAGCCCGTTTGAGGACATCACCTAAGGTAGATTCACGAAGTAATACAAAACGCTGTTTGTTTGTGATTTCCGTTTATGCTCCACCGACTGCAGTTCTAATGCTGTCAAGGACACATTCTATCACGAACTGAACGCGCTACTACGCAGTGCAACTAGTTCAGATATTACAGTATGCGCAGAGGATATGCACGCACAAGTAGGGCGTCTGGGCTCTACAGAAGCTCAGCTGGGTGGTAATTATGGGTTTAACTCCGAATGGACTGACAACGGTGAGCGTCTGCTACAACTGTGTGCGCAGCACCAGCTGTTTCTTAGTAGCATTGCTTTTACACACAGTGGGCGCCGAAGTGCCACTTGGCGTCCTCCTGTAGCTGGCCAGCGATGGACCCAAATTGACCACATTGCCATAAGTTACAGGTGGCGTGGTTCCATCTTGGAGTATCTGCGTCGACTCTGATCACGCCCTGGTACGCTGTCGTTTCTCCATGAACTTTACCGGGAGACACACCAAGCGTCTTCTGCAATTAACAACTGAGAAATTGTCTCAGCCCTCGGTCAGGCAGGCCTATTAAGGCGCACTGCGTACCGAACCTTCACCGTCTTGTTCTAATGACACTGAGTTTCAGTGGAATAGGATCTCGGCCGCCACGCACGACGCAGAAGCATCTGCTTGTCGCAATATCAGTCGTCACCACACCAGTCACTGGATATCCGAGAGGTCGGTGAACCTGTTGGAATCCAGAAAAAACCTCCCCGTTGGCTCCAAGCACAATGTGACGAGACGGGCTATTAGGCGCGAACTAAAGCCGAGCTTACGTACTAACAAGGAAGCCTAGTGGACCAGTCGGGTTCAAGAAATGGAGGAGGCATGAACAGTAGGCATTTACCGCAAGCTCTCCCAGCTAATCCGCACCACTGGTCCCAGAAAACCAGGCGTCAGTGAGACAATCAGACAGCGGGGGTGCACTGATACGCAATAAGGAGCGCCGTATGACTCGTTGGGCGGAACACTTACAAGGTCAGTACAGCTGGTCGCCAGCTCCCGGATCTCTACCTACTCAGATGATGCAGGACGATCCATGGACGGTTAGTTTAGAGCCTCCGTCGGAGGCCAAAGTCCGAAACGCGATCACAGCCCTCAATCGCTTTTGTGCCGTTGGCCCGGATTCCCTCCCACCTGCAGTATTTAAGGATGGAAGGGAGGTCCTTTGCAAAGCACTGACCTCCGTATTCGAAAGCATCTGGAAGAAAGCGTCCCGGCTAACTGGAGCGAATCGATTATAGTGGCAATATACAAGAAGGGCAGTCGCACAGATTGTTCTAACCACAGGGGTATTAGCCTAAGACCAGTTGTGACAAAATTATTGGCCTCGATTCTCGTTCGTCGCCTCACTGTGGAACGGGAATCGCGGATTAAAGAAGAGCAGGCCGGTTTCCGCCTAGGACGTGGCTGTATAGATCACATATTCACTTTGCGGCAGGTGTTGGATCATCGCCACATGCAGCGAAGACCGAGACTAGCTGTGTTTCTCGATTTCAATAGTGCATTCGATTCAGTCGATCGATGCATTCTGTTCGAAACAATTGCGCAGAAAGATGTTCCCACGAAATATGTGAACATCCTTCGTGCGCTGTACTCGAACACTACAGGCCGCGTCAGGGTCTACGGTGGCCTATCGGATAGCTTTTCGACAACAAGTGGCGTTCGCCAGGGTTGTCCGATTTCACCATTTCTGTTCATTTTCGTCGTGCATTCTATCATGGAGCGTTCCCTTGGGGAATATCTCACGATGTAGGCGTTGAAATGCTGCCTGGTGAAAGATTAGTTGATTTCGATTATGCGGACGATATCGTCTTGCTTTCGACGATGATGCGGCAGCACAATCTACCCTGAATAGCCTCTCTGGAGTGGTCGCATTGTGTGGTATGCACTTCGCACCTTCAAAATGCAGTTGCTGCAGGTACACCAGCCACTTGATGACCCCTTGACGCTTGTTAACGAGGAGCTCGAGGTGGTTGATCAATTCACTTATCTTGGCAGCTGCATCTGCAACCATGGGCGCATAGAAACTGACGTCAGCTCACGCATTGCAAAGGCCAGAGCTACCTTCTTGAAGCTGCAGCATCTTTGGCGACAGAAGAGAATTTCCCTCCGTCTGAAAGACCGTGTATACAAGGCAATAGTGAGGGCCGTCCTGCTCTCTGGTACTGAGACTTGGCCCCTTAGGTCTGAAGATCCGAGGCGTCTTCAAGTATTTGATCATCGTTGTCTGCGAAACATTGCTGGTGTCGGATGGCACCAGCGTGTCCGCAACGCTGATGTGCGTAGGCAACTACTAGGTAGTGATAGTTATGCTATCTCCCTAGAACAACAGATAGCACTGAATAAGTTGCGTTGGCTCGGGCACCTGCTACGTATGCCTGGTCACCACTACCGAGGAGGACCTTGTTTAGTCTACCAAAAGTAGGGTGGCACAAAATTCGAGGTGGACAGAAGTTGACTTGGCAGTGGGAATTGAAGTCACTGACGACCAAACTGGGTGCCGTTCTCCGCCTCGCCTTGCGGGCTGCAGTCCACGTGACTCGCCTTGTGCTTGGCTCTAGAGTTTACAGGACATCGCTCGCAACCGACACCAGTGGCGCGTCTGCTGCCGCCTCCTAACCGGATTGCCTGTTTAAAGTGCGTTTGGTGCTGAGTTATCTGCGGAGTAATGGCTGATTATGACGAGGAGCAGTGAAAGCCGCAAAGAAGCTGTCTCGCCGATGCCGAGTTATCTTTGCACGACAGCCAACTGTTTGCCACAGTATGCTGTCCACACAAGGAGTAGGTGCCTTGACCTTGAATGTTTGCTTAGAGCATTAAGGTTTCCAGTTAAGCCCCCCTCCTCTCCCATTTATTATTCATTATTTCATAGGTCATCATGGTTGTATGGCAGCGAAGCATCAGTTCAAATGGCTGATGTACTGCTGTTTCCTCTTATGATCCGTCTGGTGTACATAAGATCCCCACAGCTCCGACGATAATCCATTCGGAATATGTTCAGCTTTCGAAGAGCGTAAGTAAGATGTCGAAGCTCAAGTTCAGCTGGGACTGGAACGATAAGATAATTGCGTGAATGATCCTTCTTTTGCGTATCGCTGTATCGGGCATTGATAGGCTAGCCTGACATGTTGAAAAGCCTAAAACAAAGACCGCATCACTCCTTGTCCAACCAATTACTTCCCACGTTTTCCTGCCAAGTAGTTCCTGCCAGGCCGGTTAATGTGAAGTAAGAGAGTGAAGGGTAAGCTATGAAAATAAAAGGGATGTCAGCTTAATAATGATAACACCAAAGGTGAGGAAAATAGAAAAAGGAAAGGAAAGTTGAAGACACAAGTCGGTTAGGAGAAGAGTAGGGTTTGGTACTGCCATTCAAGAGCACCTAACTGACGCTCGAAAACATCAGCCATAGACTCCCTAACGACGTGCTCCGGAAGCGAGTTCCAACCTTTAATAACCCCGCGTAACAAGCGAGTTTCCGTCCTTACACAGTCAGAACGCTGTTTGTGCAGCTTCAACGGGTAACATCGGAGATTAGGGAGCTTGGGGGGACTAAAGAGCAGAACAAGTCTGGACCGATCTTACCCGTTAGGATACGGTGAGGATATAGTCTGGTCTAATTCTCCGGTAGTGCATTGAGTAAATACGCATGCTAAGCAAATGTTCGGAATGTTTGCCCTCGTAATCACTGCACCAACCTTGTACCCACACGCAAAACCCTCTCCAGTTCCATTTTGTCCCTTACAAGACAAGGTGGACATACCTGGACACAGTATTCTAAGTGGGGTCGCACAAAAGCTGAGAACAGCTTCACAAAGATATCGGCCGTTAGCACGCCGAAAGAGCGGCGAATAAACCGCATCATATGGAACCCACTAAATCAGCCTTTCACCAATTGTCCCCAGAGTTAGGGACTGAGGTGTGGACGACACCTAGATCAACCTGCTGAGTGACAACAGGGATTTCACTTCCACCAACTACATAGCGCGTTGGAAAACTAGCAGCTACAATGCGGAGGACAGAACATTCCGCCTGATTTATAGGCATCAACCTTAAGGTCGACAGATCCAAAAGTCTATCCAAAGCACTCTGAATGGCCTAAGAGCTCCCCAAGGGATATACACATTTCAGAGCTTGGGGTCATCAGCAAACAAAAGCGACGGTACTTTAAGCTCTTGGGGTAGGCCACTGACATAAATCGAGGAAAGTAACAGCCCTAGGACTGCGATATTGTAAACATGCATGTCTGAGGATCACAGCTCAACCGCCAATTCATGCATCAGCTGCGGATGAATTGAATCAGAGCCAGAAGATTTGGAAGGATTTAACCTTTGAAATAGCCCGAAGACTTGTCACCATTATGCTAATTTCAGTTACGCAAGAATCCTCTGGGACTTTGGTGACCAGCTCAGAGGTGGAGGCCTCAAGCGAAAAGACACTAGTATACTGTTCGCTAAGTATACAAGCATTATCACACTCGGTATGCCCATGTGTCCCGCCCGCTCGCAGTAAAGCCGGTATAGACGAGTTTGTACCTCTGCGTCTCTTTACATAAGCAGAGAACTACTCTGGATTTGCTGCGGCTACGTCAGCCAAATCCTTCTCGTACTGAAAACAAAGAGTCCTAAGATGTTGCTTACATTTATTTCTTATCACCCGACAGCTTTCGTAGGTGCTAGTTGATGAAGCTACTTGGTAAGTTGGCCAGCACTTGGAGCGCTTCCTGAGCAAGTATTTGCCTGTATGACCTATCCAAGAACGCTGCGCCCGTGTCACACTTAGCGTAATAAGTGGGAAATAAGGAGCAGAGATCACAGTGAAGTGTGTGTTAAATTACTCGCATCCTGTCTAAACAGTGTTAACCAAAGGTGACAGCGCAAGGAAGAACTGAAACTTTGTCTCGAATTGCGTTAAACTCTGTCCGCGAAATATTTGGACATGGCTCAGCGGTAGCGTGGTGACACTAAGTGCACATTAAAAGAATATGCGGACATGGTCACTAGCTCCTAGAAGACAGCGGAATGTAATATCACTTACTTGTTAAGGGCTCTTGAACACTGAGCCGAAGCCGTTGATTGCGGGAAGGCAGTCGACGTGCTGTTCATTGACTTTTCCAAAGCTTCTGACACCGTACCACATTCGCGCCTTTTGTACAAGCTGAAGTCCTATGGTATCTCGGAACCAGTATCACGATGGATTTCAGCTTTCCTAATCGGAAGGGAAACGTGTGCGCCGGTGGGTTCAAGCGTGTCCTTCCGCCAATGTGTTCTCAGTGGCGTTCCGCAAGGTTCGGTCCTTGGCTCCCTTCTCTTCACTTTATACGTTAATGACCTACCTGATGAATTGGGTGTGCCATCCCTAATGTTTGCGGATGACTTGAAACTCCGGCTCACGATAGACGATTCGATTGGTCCACTGACTTTACAGAGGGCTCTCGATAGATTTTGGGACTGGTCAATTTTGTGGCAGTTGCCCGTTAATTTAGCGAAACGTTCAGTTTTACGCGTTGGTCCGAATGACACGCCGACGCGTTATTTGTTTGGCGGCAACGAGGTACCGCGAGTTTAACTCCAATCCGTCCTCGGTGTTTTTCTGTCATCCGACTTTAAGTCCAGTGAACACTGGACGACAGCTGCTCGCAAAGGTTGTAACATGATGTAGATGATCCACAGGTCATTCGGGATCATGACCACCGAAATGTTCGTTAACTATTTTCGGCTTTTGTAAGGCCGCACATTGAATACTGCGTTCAGGCTTGTCCTTCATGCCTGGTTCATGATAAGATGGCAGTTGAACGAGTCCTGCGGTCCGCGACAAAAATGGTGCACGGAATCTGACGTACCCGGAGAGGCTAAGTAAATTAACTGTTTTCCATGTATTACAGGCGGCTTCAAGGTGACTTGCTTCTCACATATCGTATATTGATGGGTCAGATTGGTACCGATTTGACTGGACTGTTTCGCCCAACTCGAGTGCCAACCCTGCGTGGCCACCCATTAAAGTTGCACAAACCGCGGTCTGACCAGGTTTGGGCAGCTTTCCGGTTTTCGCGTGGGGCCGTAGCTTAATGGAACGCATTGCCTACAGACGTCGTGATGGCACTGACGGCGAAAGAGTTTAAGCATCGACTTGACGCTGTCGATCTGTAGTTTAAAGTCTCCCCTACTGGCTGGCCGAACTACCTCCTCGTGGTGCCAGCTGGGTGGTTCGGGTGTACCCCGTTCCAGCAAAGTATTCGGCGACAATGTTCCACCTTGGTGGGGCATTGTATTCCAGCAGGTGTGCTGACTATATGGGGAGTATTGGGTCCCTGTTTGGTAATCTACCAAACAAAGACGCATGAACTGAACATTCAGTCAACGCCTCCCAATGGGCGCGATTCCCTAAATTCGCCACGCTGCCTTGCGGGTAGGTTATTTAGCCAAAGGCTCGGGGTGGAGTCCCCCAAGTCAACTCCCTACTTCGGCTTGGGCAACCGGGTAGTATCACGCCCTCTCGCAAAACCATGAGCTGTATTACAACTTGCTCATCAGCTGCTATTTCTGCTAGTCACTTTCACGCGACTTCATCACACGCCAATTGTTTGTTTGTTAACAATCCTCACTTTCCGTTACCCGATTCATGTGCTCAATAACCTGGCTGCGATTCCGGTTGCGAAGCAGACCAAGAGGTTCAACCATGGCTCTCCTTCGTCCCCGATCCTCGTTCCGTCTGGCGTGCTTCAACGTTCGGACACTCATGCAGATTGAACAGCAAGCCGGTCTAGCGCGCACTCTAGATTCCCTAGACATTGATGTCTGCTGCCTTTCAGAAACCCGATTGCAAGATCCCAGCACTGTGCTTACACTGACATCCCCAACTGACCACGAAGCCAGATATCACCTACGTCTTTCTGGAGATCCAGAAGCAGCCTCAGCGGGTCTGGCTGGTGTAGGTATAGCACTAAGTGACAAGGCCGAGGCGGCACTACTGGACTGGTTCCCTATTAACAGCTGATTATGTGCAGTTCCGCTTCGGGGTTCGTGTAGAATCAACAGGCACTGCGAAGAAAGACACAACTTGTTTGTGATCTCTGTGTACGCTCCAACTGACTGCAGTGGCGACTCGGTCAAGGACGAATGCTATCGGGATCTACAACAACTCTTGACTAATGCTAAAAAGTCGGATGTCGTTGTCCTTGCTGGGGATTTGAATGCACGGGTTGGCCGCCTGTTACCATAGGAACGCCACCTTGGTGGTCATCACGCGCTCGATGAGAATCGCTCTAATAACGGAGAGACTTCTCACATTGTGCGAAGACAGTTGTCCGTTTCTTTCGAGCACTAACTTCAGACGTACGAAGAAGCGTTCCGCAACGTGGCGTCCCCCTTCTTCAACACAACCGTGGTCTCAAATTGATCACATTGCAACCAGCTTCAGATGGCGCGGCAGCGCACTGGACTGCAGGTCCTTTTGGTCCACCTTCGTTGACTCAGATCATGCTCTGATCTGCGCGAAAATCTGTATGTGTTTTGGAGAATCCCGAAACACGAAGCACCGCAACATTGATGTAAACAGATTAACTGATTGTCTGTCCAGGCGAGCTATCAGTCTTCATTGGCATATGCACTCAGTTGCAATCCACCGCAAGAAGTGGACTTGTATACGGAAGGCAATGACCATTTCCGGACAGTCATGCTGCGGCCTAACTCGACGCCCATTGAAGGCTTGGATCTCTGCTCGTTCTCTGGAGCTGTTCGAACGCCGCAAAGATTTCCCCGCAGAATCAGATTGCAACGAGCGGCGCCGTTCTGCCAACCGGCTGCTCAAGCAAAGCCTACGCAAGGATCGCGAGACATGGTGGTCTGAACGCGCTTTAGAGATGGAGACCGCTGCCCTCTCTGGCAACACCCGCAGGCTTTTCCAACTCATTCGGTCCACTGGCCTCAGGAAACCTGGTGTCAGTGAGGTCATTTGTGAGGTGGATGAGTCTCCGATCACCAACCAACAGAGGCGTATGGACCGCTGGGCCGAGCACTTTCACTCGCAGTTCAACTGGCCTCCACCATCCATCAGTACATGCAGTACACGTTGTTGTCCACCCTGGCTCGTCCCTCTGAATCCACCCAGCGAAGCGGAAGTCGGCCTTGAGATTCGACGCTTGAAGCGCTTCAAGGCTGCCGGCTTAGACGGACTTCCTCCGGAGCTATTCAAGTACGGCGGTGTGGCGATCATTAACCAGCTGACCGCGCTTTTCGCAAAAATTTGGCATGAAGAGAAAGTGCCTTCGTCTTGGGGCGAATCAGTTATTGTCCCAATTTTCCAGAAAGGCGCTTGCACTTCATGTGCAAATCATCACGGGATTAGTCTTATTTCGGTTGCCTCTAAGCTGTTGGGCATCCATTCTGCTTCGCACACTATCCCCATTAAGTGAATCATACTACCGTGAAGAACAAGCTGGTTTCCGTCCTGGCCGCGGATGCGTGGATCAAATCTTCACGCTCCGCCAGCTCCTCGAACATCGCCACATTTATCACAGGCCCATTATCATTGCATTTATAGACATACGTGCCGCTTTTGACTCCGTTGATCGACCTGCTTTATGGCGTTACTTGCCAAAGAAGGGGGTGCCAGATAAATATACCGCCATCTTACGAGCACTTTACCTTCATACATCCGGCAGAGTGAGAGTCTATGGCAATTCACTGTTAATAGCGGTGTGCGAAAGGGCTGCCCTATGTCGCCATTCCTCTTCAACTTCGCAATCGAAGACGTTCTGTCGAATGCTCTAGAAGGTTTCGAACATTTTGGCCTAGAGCTTCTACCGGGTGAGCGCGCGACCGACTTAGACTATGCTGATGATATCGCCTTACTTGGTGACGATCTTCAGAGTATGCAACTCATTCTGGATCGTTTGGCGGTTGAAGCATCTAAGTATGGCATGAGCTTCGCCCCATCGAAGTGTAAAATACTGCTCAAAGATTGGCATTCGCCTGCTCCCGTACTCACTCTCGATGGTGCGCAACTTGAACAGGTAGATAGTTTCGTCTACCTCGAGAGCTGTATTTCTGCTGATGGCACTATCAGCTAAAGCTCGATCAGCATTTGTCAATCTGAGGCACTTGTGGCGTCGTCGCGACGTCTCATTCTCACTAAAGGACCGAGTTTACAGTGCATCAGTTCGCTCAATATTGTTGTATAGGTGCGAGTCCTGGCCGCTCCGCGTGGAAGACATGCGTCGTCTTTCTGCGTTCGATAACGGTTGCTTAAGGAGGATCGCTCGTGTTTGGTGGCAACATCGAGTTAATAGTAATGACGTTCGACGTCGCATCTTGGGGAATGCGAGTATTCCCTTCAACAAACTGGTTTTGTTGCGTCAGTTGAGATGGCTCGGTCACGTTCTACGCATGGCACCTGAGCGCCTACCGCGTCGCACTCTATTCGCTCGTCAAGGACCTAGCTGGAGGCGACCGCGTGGTGGTCAGCCTTCCACTTGGCGGCAGCACATGAAATCGCTGACGTCGTGTCTAGCCGCTGTAGGATCCGTACGTCTTCCAGGATGGGGACCCAAAGATGAGGAGTGCCAATGGCTTAGCACTCTTGAAGGTATGGCCCGCAACCGGAATCAGTGGAAGAATTGTGTACATTATTGTATTGATTCACATGTTTAATTCTACAAACATTAAAATGACAAAAAAAGAACAAAAGCGGCGTGTGAAAAACAAACTAAAAATGTTTTGTTCTGCTTTTTGTCAAAATGTTCCATTCTTCCTGCGGCATATTAGTTGAAGTATGTTGCTCACCTTCAACTAGCATGCCACGATGATTATGTCGCCATGAATCTTGCTTATCTCCATGGTTTTAGGATGGCTCTTTGTCTAGCTAATAGACCGTTGAGAATACATACATACATATACTCCCCTACATGTCTTAAACTTCACTCCACTACTACGGCCTACGCTTCTTTAACACATTTTAACTTACCTCATAATACTGCCTACGAAATTCGATAAGCTTGTCTTCCCTGCTGTTTCCTTTCCTTTACTGTTTTCTTTTATTCTTCACGTGGCCGGCACAGCAAGGACTGCTAGTGCAGCGCACGTGGGCATTGTTTGGTTGACCATGTGAATCGTGTGCGTTGATTCGGCTCTCCTTTGGCACATCGAGGCACTGATTTCCCTGCTTGATCAACGACGTTTTCGAAGGTGGAACACTCGCGGGATTTTCCTACTGTTCCGGCCCCACTTGAACTTGATTTCGCGAAAATGAGATCCAGGGCAAATGGATTTCGAGCCACGCCTTCGAACATGTTAGTTCAGTTCAGATGGGGACTAAAACGATAGGAGAATCCCGTGAGTGTTCCATCTTGAGTGGATCGTTGAGTCAGGAATTGATGAAGTGCTCAGTTATTGATGGATCTAAAACGGAAACACCCGTATCGCACCCTGGCCAACCAGTTAATGCCCACGTTTCCTGCCCTAGCAGTCCCTGCTTTGGCAGTCACGTGAAATAAGCAAAGGATAGGAAAAGAAATCGAAGGTACAGAATAGGGAAGTGCACTTAAATAAGAAAATAATACCAATACGTGAAGAAAAGTAGAGAACAGAAAATCGAAGTACGAAGATGCGAGTTACTCAGGAAAATGGAAAGGTTTCGTGTTGCCACCCAAGAGCGTCAAGTTGCCGCTCAAACCCCTCAACCGTAGATTCCCTGATAACACTTTCCGGAAGCATGTTCCAGCGGTCGATAACTCGGCGTGACAGCCGGATTTCCGCCCTAATCCGATCGGACCGCGGTTTGTCCAGCTTCAACGAATGACCGCGTAGAACAGACAATCTAGCGGGACTGAATAGCCAAGATAAATCTGGACCAAACTTCCCAGTCAAGATACGGTAGGTTAGGATTAGGTCTCCTCTAAGCCTTCGGTAGTGCATAGAATGCATTCCCAAACTAAGTAGACGCTCGGGGTACGTCCGTCCCTGTAATCCTTCGACTAACCTAGTACCCACTCGTAAAATCCTCTCCAGCTCCATTTTGTCCCGGACGAGGCAGGGCGGACAAGCCTGGACGCAGTATTCCAGATGAGGGCGAATGAAAGCCGAGAACAGCCTCGTAAAGATGCCGCAGTCAGATTTTAAGAGAGGATAGGTAGCTAGGAGCCCAGACTCCAATATCGGGCTTATAAAGGATGTAAACAGTTCTGAAAATTGCCGGATACGGTAGCACGGTTAGAACGTCGAATCCGCCATCAGCGATCAATAAGATTTTGACAGTGTAACTATGGTACAGCAGCCAGACGTAAATGGTTGATCCTATAGCAGATGTACGGACGCTATATCAGTCCAAGTATAAGGGACGTGCTAAGGACTAGCATAACGTAAAAAGACCTTCGAAGAGAACCCAGAATCCTGGTTGCGGAAGCCCCACTGCACGATTTTCGTGTATTTACAAAAGGTAAACGAGAGGACAAGGATTGTATGCGCCCAGATTCTTCAAGCCGTTATTTGCACCTACCTAGTTTATACAATAGACAAGAGCGATAAAATAATGCAATCGCTACCGGACATATGTAATTCCTTGGATAAACAAGGTTTGTTTTACAATTTCTTGGGAACATTGTCGTACACCTTAAATTTACCGTCATCCTAATACTTCAAATTAGTCTAAATAAAAGTAAAAAAGGTTGCTGAATGTGATATTATACTACGTTGGATGAAATTACCAAGTGTAAATAGCTAGAGATTTGCTATATTTTACAATAAAGTTTTGTAAGTTAGTAAACTGAAAGGAATGAGTTTCGCATCCTCCTGTGTTTTAAATAGATCAATAAGGCTAATTGAGCGAAAGCTACTGGTAGAAGCATATGCATATCGGGTTTGATATTGGCAGGCACACCACCACTTTCCATCATCTACTATAAGTGTACGCGCCGCACTAAATGACTGGCATACGACTGCGGTTAGCACTTGTGTGCTACGGAATAGCGAGTATGTTTCAGTCAGACTTTTGAAACAGAAAGACAGACTTCCTATTTTTGGAAAATGCAGTAAGTTAAAGATTTTTGTTATGCATAGCAATTTGAAATTCTTGTATGCTACCTTATTTGTGTTCAGTTTCCACATTAAGATGATAAAATACCACGGAGCCGAACGATTTTACATGGAAATGGTCGAGGCCAGTGCTTTGACACAAACGGCGTTGTTATAATATTCGTTTACAACTAAACGGCATATTGGTTTGCATGTTTCACAATCAGCCTCCAACCTGCCGTGTAAAAATATTGGGAAATTATTCTAGAAATCGCTCGCAATGCACCCAACTGAACGGCAAAAACGCCACTACTCTTGATGACAACTGGGGTCAATTTTTAAGAAAATAACTAGATATTCCATCTTAACACGTCGAGGCCCGCCACTTGGGTTTACTCAGCACAGTGCAATGCTTTACGTAATTGCATAATTTGCAGGACCAAACGCGAGAGTAATCGAAATGTAGTCAGTAGTGTAGCTTTATATGGCGCATAGATTGAAGCAAGTTTATCCTCTCAAAATACATGCAAAGGTAAAACTGAGATAATGGATTGGAATGTGTTGCTTATGAACTGGTCCCATGTGGATGTATAATCGGTGCTTATCAGGGGAGTAAAGTGTGGGGAAAAGTTGTGAAAATGTTTTAAGAATAGCGACATGGCACTGAGCATACATGTTGGAATAGTCTTGTGAGAGCACAGAACTTATGAAATTTGGTAACGGTCAGCTTGCCAATGCATAGCCAAGGCAGTGACCTTATTGAGTGGCGATTAACATCCGCCACGTCACAGTGTTGTTAAAGAGAAATTTGTGACTTGTTGTAGGGAGAACGCTTGCCAGGCTATTGCGTTACACCTCCAGAAACACGTCCTTTTGCATCAGAAGTTATTGCATGTATGTACGCCGATAAGTTGTTTTTTGTAGCGCTTTCCGAGGGAATCTCGGCGCTCTCAAAGGCGTCGCACAGGCTTGAACTTTGGTCATCTTTGCGATTCCTTTTTCTCAACGATTCGAAATGCCGAGAGCTTACGGTTTCTTTTCTCCACGTTGACACGCAGCAATAGCTACACAGTGCTTAGAGCCCCGGAATAGTTTACCGATGAGTTATATTTAGTTAGCTCACCGGCATGTATCTTGGGTATTTTCCCGAAAATATCTTTGCCTCCACATGTTGGCTAAACGTTTCGCAAGCTAAGGCAAACATTATCTTTGGCCCTGCGGCTTAAGTTCATTCCAGCACCACGCTTTTCCAGATATGAAACCGTAGATGCCTGTATTCTCCTATATGGGTTTTAGTGCTCGCCTGTTATTTTCCCTGGTCTGCTTCAGCGAGACGTTACAGGTATTCTCCGTTCGACTAAACTTATCTCATAATGCCGTGGAATACCCGGAGAGTTTCCGTCAGACTTCATTGTCACTAAGCGTTTGAATGAATGTCGCAAATTTTCGTCACATATTACATCATCCGTAAACACATTCCACGAAGTTATTGGAAACGAGTTCCTTCTATTCTAAAAGCCTAAAGTTAAGTTACTGTATCCTTTCAACGCTACTTATTTTAATTGTTTTGCCTTATTTACTACGGGCTTGCGCTACACCTACGATAATTATTGATGCCCGTCTTTTACGTTTGATTAGGTGAATGTGTGTATATTTTATTTCTCTTTTTACAACTTAGCTGTTGTGTTAAGTTGTCTTTTGGTAAGCAAGTATTTTATCCGCAGTTTCTAGTGTAAAAATGTGCTGAAAATGGGCCCATTGGGTTAATGATTTTATTTTGATTTGAGTTGTCACATGTGGATGTGAGATCTTACAGCACATATTCAAGATATAAGATGTGCACCTTAGCCATATCATGTAGCGTAATATCAAGTACATAATGAGGTACTTACACAATGTAGGCTCATAGAACCGGAAGATTGTGCTAACGCGCAGTCCGCAAGCTATTGCTTGACCGAAATACAAAAACCGGATTTAGCACTCTAAATGTAAGGCACGCTTTTTACGAAATATTTGTATGGTTGAAGCAGTCTGCAGGATCAAGGAAGATGAGGTTTAAATTTATTCAAATGCAAGGTTAAGCGAAAGCATTTGACTGCGATTTTAATGAAACAACTTGCTTATAAATAATAAACAAATAAATAAAAATGTATATTTCTGGACCGGCTAGGGGATGCACTCTTAAGGGCCCTGATCAATCTTTACGTGTAGCCGATGTTCTTGCATAGAAGTGGACAAAACACGAGTATATGCTACTCTTTGTGAAATTACAGGTGCATTGGCATTGTTTGGTATACAGCTGATGGGGTCTCAGGCGCCCACCTTGAATTGTTCTCGGTTCCTTCTTGCGATATCGAGCCCCTTTTTCTTTTGTTGCGAAAGCTTCGCAGCGTGGTAGTTGTGCTTTTTTGGAACGGGATCCAATTTACCGCATCAGGTTAAATTCCTTGGACCTTTTTTCGTCAGCTCAGTCGTCACATTTGTTGATGCGCACAAGGAAGAATTTAGGAGTGGCTGAATTAAAAGCAAAACAAAAGGTTAAAGATAAGTACGAGTAATGCGTATGAAGATAACAATGATTTGTTAAACGACGGTGTGCTTTACTTGAAAAGCACAAATTAAAAAAATATTGCCAAACATTTATTGTGCTGATATCGCTTTCTGTCACGCAATTTCAACATGAGTAAAGTTCAGGAGGAAACTTACTGCGGAAAGCAACACAAAAGTAAGCTGCTTAGGACAATCTTTATTCACTGATTACGCTGAAAGTAAAATCAATGTCAGACGTGCAGCAGTTTGCGAGTTGGTTTCAATTGAATGATGGTCTACAAAAAAGGCCACTATTCTTTTTCCCTAAAAATGGCTTTCCGCTTTGCAAGCATATAGCAGGAAAAGGGATGGAAAATGTAAAATGTAGCGAAGCGGTATAAGTTCTACATAGGCACAGCTATCCAGAAATGTTCTAATTAGCCAGCAATATTCTGCAACAAGTAGGGACTGCGCAGGTGGCCGAAAAGTACCCTTTGCAGGCATATATGGCAAATATACGCAAATAAGGTAAAACTTTGCGCAAAAACGCTAGAAATCCAGTGAGAAATATTATGTCTACTTGGGAATTCAGGCGAGCTTATAATCAAACCACGGTTAGAAGTCCACAGAATAACTTTTTCGGTGGATACTGCGCCCCATAAAACACTAGGAATTTAGAGTTTAGTATTTTTTAGCCTCTAAGTGTTCCTGAAGCTTATGTCAGGGCCTATGAGCCAGGTCTAGCTGATTAATACAGGAGACCGTTCGGATCAGCTGACACATTTCTGCCTGGAAAATACGCACGTTCCTTAGCTTAACATCGCAAGTTTTATCACTTAGAGCCAATTTTCAATATGCATATAGCTATGTCACAAACCTCCGTGAGCTAGAGGAGCCTGTCACTATTAATAATGAAATGTGTGTAGGAAAATTTCGTAGAAGTTAGCGAATTTCTTTTGGGAGTGGAATCCATTTTGATCTGCGTTGGTGGGGCATCACCAACTCTACTTCTGGGGATTGAGGTTGCTAAAACATGAGGGATTGTTTGGCCCCATGTGTTGATGAACACCATTGTGAAGCTCTTTGTTTTATTTTGAACTATTTCTCTCCAATTTGAAATTCTGATGCAAGTACCAACAATGTTCATCCAGGTGGCAATGTTAACTATCGCTACACTGTCACACCGGCTATTTCTTTTGTTTTTTCTTAGCAAGACCTATTCTAGCACCCTAAGCGAAGAGTGATAAGGTAAATCAAAGGTAGAATAGTAAGAAAAACTAGTGGGAGCTGGTCGTTCACCCAACATTACGCGTAACGCATGGTAGGCTTTGGAGCCAGCTAAAAGTTAAATAACACAAGGGCGGCCAAGCTAAGAAAAGTGGTGGTGGAAAGTTTCTGGTGGTCCAGCCAGCCATTGTGACAGGGGCCTCTCTCTCGTTGGTTAGCTTTCGTGCCAGTGTAATGGAACCTAGAAATGCGAGTGTTTTACTGGTAAAAGCAGTTAAAGAAGCGGATCTGCTTTTCTTTATGCCTGTCTACTAGTGTGGCCCATAGTGGAAAGCATATGTACACCAGATAAAGCTGAGTATACGGGGCCAAGTGGGGATAGGTGGAGGGCAAAATGCCTGGTTCATTGGCCTAGAACTTTACTTGCAGTTAGCTGCTAAAAGCTGAAATAAGTATTAATTTTGATGAATGTTTCCAAGAAATTGGACATGTACGCGTTATGTTTTAGCTTTTGGTAATTATTTCTGGCTGCAAATTATGGGAACGCCCCAACTACACGTTATAAATTTTAGGTAGCTATATGTGGACACGCTTTTTTTACGTTGGCAGTCGTTACTGCATCCAAAGCTTCCGCCTTTTATTAGTGTAGCTTCATCATTGTGCGGGGCTTATTGGCTTCTGTAAAGGAGCTAGAGTTATCTAGGTTTAAGGCATGCCATGCAATTTCATATAGATATATACTGGTAACAATGCAACGTTATTCGCTCATTTTCATCCAGCTTTTATTACCATCTTCTGCCACATGTTTGTGAAAAGTTATCCGTAACTGTTACAGCCGAAGTATATAAATTAATGGATTAAAGTTACCTGCGGTCAATAGGCAATTTAAATATTTATTAAGGTAAAAAGTTTGAAGGTCATCTTCAGCTTTTGCGCTGGATTTAAAAATGATCCCTTTCTCAAGCCAATAGCCTGGTTGTATCAAGTCGATATATAAAACACTTCGGTTAGTTGGACTCAGCAAAATGATCTATAAAAATATATCCTGGTTATTAAAACGTCTTGTTCGAACATTGTGCAAAACAGCTCAAAATAGTTTTTCCCCACTAAATATCCTTGCGTTTCCAACAACCTAAACAACAGGATTTAGTAAATGTATATGGAATGTCACAATATTCCTATGCATGTAGAGGCCGCATCTCAGCGGTCCAGGTAGCAATTAACCACAAAATTCCTCTCAGCAAACCGTGAGTGCATGTACTCTATATTTCTCAATTGATTGCTTTCTGTAGGATAGAACGCCACGTCTTTCGTCTCCCGTCGGCGCATACGCTAGTACCTCTTCCATGTTGTTTAATTGCAAATTTTGCATATAGAGTGGGACAGCGACGTTAATACTTTTGACCAAAATTGTGCCGTTATTTAAATAACAGCCGTGCTGACGGAACTTTCACTCTTCTATATTTGTGGTCGTGTGTTGAAATGGACACGGTTGAGATATCGGTGTGTCAGTATGTACATCATTTATTGCCTTCCTAAAGCATGTGTATAGATGGCATTTGTTTGCATTTTTTAAAAAGCGAACTATGAAGCCAGAATGCCCACGCTGGGCAGCTTTGTTTGGCGGACCCAGCTAATAGCGAACGAAAATCAATGAGACCGAAAACTCTTTCCTAGTGTAATGTAGCAAGGTGTTAAAGAGACCTAATTGGCGAATTCGCACTAGATGAAGCATAGGAAGCAAAATATTAGTCTTACTTATTAGGCGATCCGCAATCGGTGCTTAAGCAGGCAACTTTTACTTTAAATTTGCATAATATCTACCAAGCCTTGATCTGAACGCCTACAAGTTATTGCCATTCAATTGTCAAATTGTTCTTAACGCAACATTTAGTCACTAGCAAAAAACATTAATATGCTTGTAAATGCACTTCTGTACGGAGGTTTATGAACATAAATTACGTAGGTACTCATAAAACTAAACGCTTTTGACCTATACTTACATGCACTAACCTTTAACCAAAGATGGTGCGTATTTGGTTAGTTTGTGAATACACGTGCCAATCGTTATAATGTTTCCCTAATACAATGCAAAATACTACTAACGAAAATTTTCTGGCGCTCTTAGCTGCACTAACTTATTACCTGCGTTCTTAAACAGCTTGTACATCCATTGATATCGATCGGCTATTTATATCTCATTCATGGCTAGCCGAACAACTTCTTTCTGGTGCCAACTTGATTTTTCGGGTTTAACCCGTTCCAGCTAATAGTTCGGCGGCAGTGTTGCAGGACTGGCGTGTTTTCGCCTGGCGAGCCTTCTCTCTATAAACAGCCACAAATATTAGCTTTACAACACCGAGACGTGGTGGACGTGACCCGCCACCAAATAAAGTCACTGCCCGTGGTTAGCTAGATAATCCTTCCCAACCCATGGACACAAATCTTCTACTTGCACATTGCTGACGATACCAGAGCTTCAGGAATGCGGCAGTAAAGTTACAGGCACAAACTACACGGCTACGTACACGCATACACAATTACATACTTACATACCCCCATTCGCAAACATGCACCTTTATGGCAAACATATCGGATGTTTGGACATAATTGAACACGCATTGTTATGCCAAAATGCACATGTCCGCAAAGGCTTGCCCCACATTGTCGAGAAGAGAAGCTTTATTTTTATATTTATAACGTGTACGCCCAACACTGCTTTTTAAATAAATAAATAAATAGTTTATTCTCGAATTTGTCGAGACACACCAAACCATGCATGATCATGATTTACATGCAAATATGTTTCGCAACAAACCCGTTGCTATGTAGGTGATCGGCAGTAAGCCGAAAGTTATACAGACTGCGGAAATTGTAAAAGTAATCATGGGGAATAAGGTCGTCAGTGATTAATGATACGTTGGGTTTTAGTGTGCATAGTGTAAGCAGTCAGGTCACTATATATGTATTGAAAACGATACATGTAGGCAGGGAGTATCTTATGCTTGAACGTGCAAGGAAAACATTGAAGTATGCTCCTAGTCGACTTACCAGTATGTAGTCGTAGGCAGGGCTTTATTCAGTAGCGAGACACATCCGCCACGTCGCAGAGTTCTTAAACGGACATTTGTGGCTTTTTATAGGGAGATCTCCTGCCAGGAGAAAACCCAATACGTCCTGGAACACTGGCAGAAATCCGTTTGTACACTAATTTACAACTGGCAGAGCGGCTTTTTGAGTGATGTCATCCTCGGTTTTCCGCATTCAATTGACTTCCAATCTCCTCTGTTAGTTGACAAGGTATCTTTGGTCAGGGCCGCTATAATGGCTGAAGCCATTGGATGGTGGGAGCTTCATGAAGAATCGTCTTTGTGATTGTCCAGGTGAGCAAAATGTCAGTTTCATGCGCCTGGATTTTTCAGGATTAGGTATACTTTTAAGGAATGTGAAGGTCTCGTATCCAGCCATCATTACTGGACAACTGTCGTGGTAGTGAGTGCAGTTGTATCCATTCGTTGTGCAGCCATGTTCTTTGTAAGTCCTTGTGGGTTACCATGTCCAGTCAAGAGCAAAAGCGATTGCTACGTCCAATCTCAGATCCCAAGAAATTCCGGACTTAAATGAAAAGGGAACGTGAGAGACAACCGAGGCCACAAAGAACAGGCGTAGTAGAAACCTCGTTAAAGTACTATGTTATAACAGTTAGTGAAGTCAAATGATTTGCAGTGTCTTTTGAATGTTCGGCGAAAGCCGTGGCCGGATAGGTTTGCCGCTGCCATCTACATGGAATACAGCGCGTTGCGCTTTTAAGCAAAAAGCGCAGTATCTTTTTGCTATGATGAAATATTGGGTGGAAAGACAGAAAGCAGAATTCAAAGACCAGCGTTGTTTGAATTGTGGACGAACAGCTAGTAGCCACACTACTTCGATAGGCAGCGCAGAATAAGTAAGTGAAGGTATAAATGGCTTGCGACGCAAGCGATTCAAAGGTCAATGGGTGGTAAGTCAGCGGATAGATATGACTCAAGCGCTGAGTAAAAATCTTCGGGGCCAACGCCGTAAGAAGACACGAGGGTACTAAAGTATGTTGCGGTGGCCGATTAAGATTGGAAAAGTCTGTGGGGGGCTCACTTCCTACATAAATGTTAAAACCTTGGTTGCCAAAATGGACACAGAACACTAGGTGAGCAAGGATTGAGCAACAGAAGTGAAGTAATAAAGCTCCGTGAAAGGAAAACGAACGTGCGGTTCAAATATATACGTAGCGTCGCGCAGAGAAACGAGTTATTCTAGTGTGCTCAGAAATTGGCACTAAGATATGCTGACCCAGGAAAAGCCAGTGAGCCGGTTGGACTCATATATGGGTAAGTGCCTCAAACATAGCAGCTAGTAAGTGAGAACTGCCACCTAGAAGTGAGAAGCTAACGGGCGTCTGTGTGCTGTCCAGATGAGAGGCGTGATGAACTAAAAAACCGAGAAAGGTTAAGTGACGGAAAGACAGCGAATAGCCGGAATGTAAGCATACATTAAGGTTGCTGCGGATATCAGAACATGAGGCCTAACCGCAGCAGCTAGGGTGCTAAGATAGTAGTATCAAGCTGGATAAAGCCAGCGAATGCTGGCCCGAGGGCTGGAGGATTGCAGGTAAAAGTCAAAAGCAATAAGGCAAGAGAGGGTTAAATGAACATCTAGAAACATGAGGCAAAACAGCAGCTTGCGCTGAATGCATGAATATACTTGCACGACAGAGGAGCTAAGAATGGTTTCGTACTGCAAAGCCAACGGACGGGAGAAGTGCAAGCACCCAATGAGGTTGTTAAATAGTTCAGGGCATAAGAGGCTAAAACACATCGACGCACAGCTATGCAAAGCATGCTGGCGTGCTAATACAATATAACTAAGAAAGCCTGCGCCAGGAGTAGCCAAGGAGAGAGCTGAACTACAAAATTTAAGGTGTCGCAGATGAGTACTTGACAACTGAGCCTTTAGCAAGGAGCAGCCGTGCACTGACCGGATGAGATAAGGGAGGTCGCCAGAGGAGAGCTAAAAGGTTTGAATGAAGAAAGGATAGCAGATAGGTAGAATGAAAGCATACAGTATTTTGCTGTGGGAATCACATCATATATGGCTGAACCACGGCGGTGCGTAGGTACCCAATTAATGCCAGGGTGCTGGGATACAACTAGTTTGGAGCCAGGGAAAGCTAGTCCAAGAGCTAAATGCTTGCAGGTGAAAAAATGAAGACGTTGCAACAATTAAGATATGAAAATGTCTAGAATAGAGAGGCTAAGGAGCGGCTGTGCACTGAATTGATGAGATAAGAAGGAGTGCTAGACGAAAGCTAAAAGTTTATATGAAGGAAGGACATTAAACAGGCATAGTGCATACATACGTTAAGTTTACTGAGGACGTCGCAGCATATGAGTAAGAGGCGCGCAGCTACTAAGTCCTGTTATGATGCTAAGATTTTGCTGCTAAGGTAGACTGAGCCGGAAAGTGCCAGTGAAAGATCTGGATGCCTGCATGAGCAGTTATCACAGACGTCGCAGCGAGTAGCGGATAGATGAACGTTTAGAAAGGAGTGGCTATAGAGCAACTGTGCGCAGACCACACGACTTATGTTTGCTCAATAGAAGAGAGCTACGAAAACTGTCATGAAGAAAAGACAGCAGCCGGATAAAGCGCATGCAAACAATACGGCTGTTTCATATTTCAGAGGCTAAGGCACAACGGCTCGCAGATAATCAAACCACGTGTGGTGCTAAGGAGTATAACTGAGGAAGCCTGGGCCGAGAGAAGTCAGTGAGAAAACTAATCTAAAATTACTCAGGTGTCACAGACGAGTAAGAGACAGATGAGCATTTAGCTAGGAGCGAGTAATGGCTAATTGAACGTCTAGAATTTAGAGGTTAGGAGCTGCTCTGCACAGACCACACGAGTTACGTTTGTTCTGCGGAAGAGAGCTAAGGATGGTTTCATGATGGAAGGGCAGTGAACGGATGGTGTGCAAGCATATAATACGACTGTTAAATGATTCAGAACATAACAGGATAAGCTGCAGCCAAGCGCAGATAACCAAACCATGCTGGGGAACTAATGGAATTTAAACTAAGAAAGCCTGAGCCGGGAGAAGCCAGTGCGAGAGCTGAACTATACTTAATTAGGTGTCGCAAGTGAGAAGATTACAGCTGTATGTCTAGCAAGCCAGCCTGTGCCGGGAAAAGCTGGTGAGAGAGCTGGACTTCAGTATAAGTAGGTGTCATGGACGTGGCGAGTAAAAGATAAATGAATGTCTAGAAAGGATCGGCTGTGCTCGGACTACTTGAGTTATGTTTGCTTCGCAGGAGACAGCTAAGGAATAAATAAATAAATAAATAAATAAACAAAACTTTTATTCTCGACAAGGCGAGGCACACCTTTACAGGCATGATCATTTTGACAAAACAATGCGTGATCAAGCATTTGCAAAAATCCGATATGTTTGCAATAACAGTGCTTGTTTGTGCAGGGGGAATGTAAGTATGTAATTGTGTGTGCGTTTATGTAGCTGTGTAATTTGCGCTTGTAACTGTGCTGCTCTATTTTTGAATGTTTGCTATCGTCAGCAATGTGCGAGTAGATTGGTGTCCGTGGGTTGGAAAGGATTATCCAGATATCCAAAGGGCAGTGACTTTATTTTGTGGTGAGCCACGACCGCCAAGTCACGGTGTTGTTAAGCAGATATTTGTGGCATGTTATAGAGAGAACGCTTGCCAAGCAAAAACCCACCACGTCCTGGAACACTGCCGCCGAACTATTAGCTGGAAGGGGTTAAACCCGAACCACCCAGCCGGCACCACGAGGAGGTTGGTTGCCTAGCCAGCAAGGACAGCGAACGGAGGATGCGCAAGCATACCATACGGCTGTAAAAGAGGAGTGACCTATGTGTCCGGCAGTGAATCAACCCGCAGACGCCACCTATTAATCTTGCGCTTGGTTTAGGGCTGTAAATCTTTTGACTACCAAGTTGAATTTTAGATTTGTCTCGCTGCATACTGGAGAACGTTGCTACTATGCTGCACGGCTGAACTTCTGTGCTCATGCATGCGGCCAGATTCCGCAATAAGTAAAAGCTAGAGGTCGATGTTGATCGGAAATAGTTAGGATCGGCTTTCTGCATTATGTTTCCTCACTTTACTCCCTGTGACCTCTTTTTACCTTAGCTGCTTCAATAAGACAGAACAAGCCGGCTTAGTTTATCAAAAGCAATTATGTTTGCGCTTTAGACGTTCATGGAAGTATAGTTAGAACTTCTGTCGTTCATTTCACTTCAGTACTGTTTAGTCACTCCAAGGTTTCGTTGTGTAGTTGCATACCGGTGCTTGGTAATGGAGCTAAGGAGCCAGGGCTAAATTCATGCATCTACCAGCTTCCCTCCTCTTACCAATCATTTTAAGTTCGGCTGTCAATTTTCTTGCTGTCTACCATGCGCCGTTACCAAGACAAAGCGGCACCACGGACCAACAAATGAATCGTCTTGTGCCGCGGTCCGGATGTGTAATCGCATAACCTATCGCCCGGGGTTATACATTCGTGGAAGCTGTGCGCTCTATCGTTGCGCGTTATCCTGGGTTGCGGCTGTCACCGTCAGCATTCACGCAATCATGAGCCTGCTATACTTTCTTATGTTTTAATAATTAACTAAGGTTTATCATCGTCTAAAAGTTTGGCACACCGCATGCGCTGTGAATTAAAAGTTTAGTTCATTCGCTTTTTCGAAGTACGATACCATGTCTTCATGTACCTCGGTTTCTATGTGGTGACCGTGGAGTTAACGTACGCTTATTATTGTAGCTAGACTACCTGCGGAGTGCAGTAAAAGGGGATATTCTACGTGGTTGCTGCCCGCGATAGAAAAAGTACGTTTGTTCATAAACAAACGATATTGCGCTTTAACTATATTCCCCTCACCCCAATTAAAACTAGTGCAGCCCGAGTAAATATCTTCTATTAGTCTGCGTAAAATATAAGAAATGGTATTAATTTATTTTACACCTGTGCGACCTGTGCGACCGGTGCGGATGAATTAACTGGTTTCCAGAATGGATTGCTTGTGTTCAACACTGCAGTTGCTTGATGCACGTTTCGGTTACGACGCGCATGCTACTTGTGTGCTGTGAGCTTCTACTTCTCCATCGCTAGCCGCGTTAATAAAGTTCAGTTTATTGCTAAAGAAACAGGGAACCAGTACTTCGTACGCTGCAACTAAACCTGTCTATTAAAATCCCCATATGACCCCAAGCTGAGATGGTCTAGTGGATGCGTGCCAGCGAAACTTCAGCGAGATAAAGTAAACCTGAGGCTGGTCGCACGTATGTCGTAAAAGGAGAGATGTAGTTCACGTGCCAAGGTTATCGCTGAAAATACGTGTCTGTTATGCCATTTATTGTGTAGGGCAATAGCTTGCAACCAGTAAAAGCTATACAATGCCGATCGAGGTAGTAATGGAAATATCCGATGAATACTTATATTGCCATTAAAGCCATAGAGGTGCTGTAATACAATTCTGCAAGCTGCAAGTTTTCTTAATTGTTGTTCGCTTGCAGAATTGAGCCCACGGCGTTGCCTTATGATTCCGTCTTCTTTCAAAGCCCCTGTGAAGTCTTGGTGGACGGATAGCACTAAGTCAGACACGGCTGCCCTGTGGTTCTAAAAAATTAGTTTGGCGTCGTCTGGAAAGGAGCTATATAGTTTCATACCTCTGAGCAAGTCAATTGATGGTTGCATTGGGTTGCACAGTCAGTAATAACATGTTGGTAATAGCGGACAAGGCTAAGTAATTAGTGAAGCAATTTGTTGACGCTAAGAGCATGATTTTTCTGGCGAGGCTATAATATCAGCGGTGGATGACTCTTGGCCAAGGTATTGGATGATACATTGGCCGAGCTCAATTTATTCAAACGGGCCATAACTCACGACGGTCTTCAATTCCACCTTCGCCCTCTTCCATTCCCCACTAGTATGTTTTACCCCTATCCATGGTCCGATTTTCCAGGCTTTATTCACATGTGCGCACTTCCACTACCTGCAACAGCATAAGTTTGCCTGACTCTGCAATGAACCGCTCTGCAAGAAATCATGTACCCAGTTTTATGGCAAATATTATTCATTGCATTAACGTTTTCAGCAATCCATCCTCCGGCCCGTTGCAATCTACAAACTTCTGCAGTTCCGATACCTCGCTGTTTCGTTTTTGTTTGGCCTCCCCTGTCCTTTGCACGTTGTCCTGATATTTTCAGGCGCAGCGGTTGGCACAATCTGACCCGGGGAATGGCTCCGAACGGTCCACGCACAACGATTCTGGCCCTAACTCACAGTAGCACAATTTTCGCTCATCTGAACATGAATCGTGGATTATGCCATGTTTGGCACAACTTACCTTTCCGACTGACTAATTTCCAACCGGGACAGTTTTCGCTCCACCGGGACCCTAACTCAGCACAAATACATTCTCAAATACTATCCACCTGGATAGAAGCATATCTCAGTATTTCCTGGTAAACGATTAATTACCTTTTGACAGTAACAGGCAAAAACCATACCTACACCCAACTTCCAAGCTGCTCCATATCCGCCATGCTCAGAAAGATTCAATTAATTGACAGCAATTAGCAGGCGTTGGTACTTCACCCAGAAACCATTACATCGAATTATTACGCTACTGTTTGTCCGTTCGCGCAACCACTACGTGGTGCTAGCTGGGAGATTGGGGTTAATTCCGTTCCCGTGAATAGTTCGACGGCAGTGTTCCAGGAAGTAGTGGGCTTCGCCTGGGAAGCGTTCACCCTATAAATTGCCACAAAGTGCCGCTTAAATACCCTACGACGTGGCGGCTGTGACTCGTTACTACATAAATTCATGGTCTCATACCTTTCCGGAGGACCCCCACTTTACAACCGTTACCCAAAACAAAGAGTACCGTTGATCCCTTTAAGTGATGGCAAGCACAGCATACACCCTCAGGAATGCAGTCACAGTTCAAAATTTTAAGCAACATGCCCGCTAACACCTAGACCTACATGTATACAGGCACACAAATCTAGTATGTACTGGTTAACATGACATAGTTTATAAAATTATCGTAAATAATAACGTCACAGCCTACAACTTTATACGCTATGCTAATCCACATGGACGCAAACACCTGACTCTTCACCCGTTATATATCCCCCAGTGTACTTTCCCCATTTATGCATGTAATACAATATGCAGACTGCGAAACATAGTCAGTAACTCTTTGATTTTGCTGTGTAGACGTGCCTCGTCGTTATAGAGCCAAAGTTTTGTATTCATTTGTATGTGCACATAGCAAAACCTTACCTAACACTGGCTTTATCAACACGTTTGTCTTTGAACTTTTAGCGCACCAGCCCCATTTCCGATTTCGTTGCATTGACAATACGACAAGTGTCCATATGTTAAACTTGAGCCCAGCTTCCTTCTCAGTTTCTTCAGTAATTTACCTGAATAATTCCAGTAGGATTATAAGATTGTACCCATCTGCTCAGAACTTAACATTCTTGCCTCGCCGCGTCGAATTAACCAGTTATTCATTTATTTGCATTGTGTTAGTCCATGAAAAGAACACCAACTTGAAGACGAGGTTAATGGTCTGAAGAGGTGGGAATGAGATTGACGTTAAAAGCATATAAACTACTTCAACTCCTCGTGCTTCCTAATGAATATCCTGCGGTGCAGCGTTGCTGAATGTAAAAGGCCTGTTGCGTTTTCTGAAATACCAAACCGTGTAATGTTTGCAGTATTCACGCTTTTGTCTGGCAACAATGGTAAATGTTGGTACGCGCGCCATCGGTTTTTTAAACAAGTAACAAAGCGGCCAGTGTTTAGTTCGCGTCGTGCATTTGTGTAATGTGTTAGTTACCTTTGAAAGATAAGTTTTAGAACGCCGTGCTATTAGTAAATTAACAGTATTCACTGGATGGCTTTGCTAACATGTGTTATAGTGGTGCCCAATGAACTTTGGACTGTCATCTAAGTCCAATTTTGCGTATTGCTCAAATTCCACTTTAAGCAAGTTGTGATTGTCCAAGCTGTTAATCATGTCCCTAACCCGGTAGTCAGAACAGAACGCGCATGCATATTATGGAACTGTTTCAATGAAAGCTTCCTTCTTTACGGTAGCTAGCTTTAACGAAACGAAAAACCAAAGAAAAAAGGAAGGTAAAAGAAGGCCATTAGCAGCCAACCTTGTTAGCGTTTGTGTTCACAAATCAATAGACTACTGAATACATGACACCGAACTAAGCTAAGAGAGCGATCTGAATTGGACGGAAAAGTAGTGCAGACTGTTTGACTGCACAGTAGGTAAGTTATTCTGTCTACTGGTTGCTTAATTCTATATAATGTGTGAAGCTTGAGCCCGAAAGCCAATAGTGCTGACCACGGCCACTTTGGGGCCTGTCCCAATAACACAAAATTGTCTATGGTATGTACAACGTCCTTTAAGTTAGCTTCATCGATCCCGTTTGAAGGCAAGGCCTATAACAGCAAGATGAACGGCTAATATTTTAAAAGTTTAGCTGTAGGTTTGCCGGATGCGTAGCTTGAGCGGTAGCAGTTTACCGTCAAAGGATGACATTACTCTGCCATTGGCCGCAGTACCTTTGTCGGAGTGGATGAGTATACCTCCTGTGAGATTTAGCTAAACGCATAATAAAAATAAACTTTTATTCTCGACAATGATAGGCACACCTTTACAGGCATACTCTTGGTAAGCTAAAATACAGTGATCAACTATGTACAAAATTTTATGTTTAGTCTGAAGTGAATGCGTGCATGTTTGTATAAACATATGTACCTGTGTAGCATGAAGCTGTGTAGTTTGTGCGTCAACAGACCGCAGCATTTTTGACTGATTGTAGTCGTCAGGAATATGAGAATAAGTGACTGATATCCGGGGTTGTATTGCATTTTTCAGCTCTATACTGGGCAGTGACTAATTTTTGGCGAGTCACCTCTGCCAAATCGCAGTGTTGATAAGCAGCGAAGCGAAGTCTTTTATCGGCAGAAGACTTGTCAGGCAAAATCCGACCACCTGGAATACTGACGTCTAACTGTTTGCTAAAACGGGCTAAACCCGAACCCCCCAACTGGAAGCACAAGCTTGTTCGGCTTGCCAGCCAGGGGATAATATTAACCAGATCCGGTATCCACTATCAACATGATACCCGCAAGTTGAAGCGCTAAGCTGGATAAGTCGACGTTGTTTTTACTGTTAGCGCCCGACGCCATTTCGGCCGGCCAAGAAGTTTCTTGGCTTCACGGTAAAGACGGTTAGGTTGACGCACCTGCTGACTACGTTAGGGAAACGTTGGTAGTACAAACGGTATTGTTGTCTGTAAATAGCCATTGATCGTCTTATAAGTGAGCTGATTGGCTGCGAAGGATACGGCTCATTGTGAGCTCTTATACTTAACTAAGGAATGGCGTAACATGCTCGCAGAGCTGATGTTGTTGAAGGTAGACTTGTGTTTAAAGTGCACTGGGATGGAACGGCACGATCATAGTTGGCGTCAATCGCATAGTTGAGACCGCTCAGGTAAATGGATAGGTGAGCGATACTGAGTTCACGGTGAAAAGAATCGTTTGCGTGATTTTCGGTAGCCTTTTAACTTTGAATTTTTAGAGCAATATCCCGTCCATGTAAGATGCACCAAGTAGTTATTGTATAAACCTTGAGCGGCTGCAGGCATATTGTAGCCCAGCTGTAAGTCTATAAATACCAGCTACAGGTGCAGGTCCCAATAACTCCTAACTTGCTTATGCGTGGCCTCCTAGGTAGCCAGATGCTGTTTTCCTGTCATAGAAATAATGGCGTCTCAACCCTGTATAGATATCACTTGGGATGATGTTTGAACCTACAATTAGCCTGGACTAAAGGGGTAACTTTGTTAAAATATTTAGCTGCTAGATAAACAAAACACAAAAGTAACTCCATATCGAAATAGTCGGGTAATGAGATGCAACTGCGACCACGGGAGACGTTAATTTATATTCCACAGCATGCATAGTAAAAGTTGCAAAATAATGCTTCACTATGGACAAATATACCAGAAAACATTCGGAAAATAAATGACTTGGCTACACCGCAGTATAGTCGAAACATCCTGCTTTAAGTACAAATAAGTAAATGGTTTATTTTTGAAGTTACCGGCGCACCAACTTAGCAGTAGTCTAGCATGTCAGTTCAAAAGCTATAACAAGCTCTACGAAATCTGCCTTGCCCTGCCCCGCTTCCTTGCGGGTTAGACCTTGGAAGAATCGCCGTAAGACTCCTTAAGACAACCCCCAATTTGCTCTGGGTTACCAGGTAGCATCGCCCACACTGAGGTATCATATACTGACAACAATACTGGTTGCACCGTTGCTAAGTCTACCTACTCTACTGTCCCTACTACTGAATCTACACGCTGGGCCATACCCACGCCCCTTTATACACCTACAGATATACTTCCCTCGGCCACCGCCAACGGTAGCACACTGGTCGCACCAGACGGAAGTCAGAGTCAAACGCGTGTGGTTTGATGCTTGGCGACCACAGCCATTTTGCACTTCACCTAAGCTCAAGCTTTACTTCGAACTGGTTCTCCATTTTGGATTGCAATGTTACATGTTCACAATCTGGTGCAAGTCGATCGGCTAGCATGCTTAACTCGCACAATTGAGACGCTCTCGATAGATATCTGTTGCCTCTTAGTAACTAGATTGGAAGCCTCCGCTGAGGTCATCCAATTGACCATTTCCGCAAACCCTCCAGTCAACTCCCGGTTACCCCTTTCCGGTGACCCAGGGGTGGCCGCTCCAGACAAGCCTGATGTTTGGGTTGCTTTGAAGGACAAGGCTGCTTGATTGGAGCCCAAACAACAGTCAAGCATTTGCAGTCAGACTATGGGGTGCATGCAAGTTAAGTAAGCTTGGAGAAGTAACACATGATTTGATAGTGGTCGCTGCCTACGCTCCAACCTACTGTAGTTTGGATGGAGTCGAAGCTGTTTTCTTTAACAAATACATGACCAGCGTTCCGCTAAAATTCCTGTATTGTCATTTGCGTTTGCGGCTGACGTGCTCCAGTGGGCCGCTTACAATCAGGAGAGCACCAGCTTGAGGGTAGCGTTGACTTCGGTAACAGTTGATCAAACAATAGCGCCAGATTACTGACTCTTTATCCCGATCACCCCTTGTTGCGATCGAGCACACGTCCTCGACAATGCAGGAGACCAAATGCTATGTGGCGCCTGCCATCGTAAGCGCAAGGGTTGTCCAACCTTGAACAAATACCCAGAGGCTACCGATGGAGCGAATGCGTACCGGATTGCCGTTCGTACTGGTCAACTTGTCTGGACTCGGAGCACTCATTGGTTCGCACTGAGTTTTGCATGCATTTTGGAGGACCACCTAGGCGCTGGCGTTACAGACCGAGGGCAAGAAAGTTACAAGACCTTACGACCTTGACCCAATAGCAGATATCCTAGTCCACCCTGTTTACCTCAGTTTCTGTTGGTGAACTGAATTCACAGTGGAAGCGCATCAGTGGCTTTATTTTCCGCCAGCGTTGCCAGTAGCGGTCTCACCCATCGCTTGTGGAAAAGCCGGACCACTGCTGCCACATTGTCGCTATTGAACAGACGCCGCTAGGCCCCGGCCGCTTCTAGCTGTGCGGAAGAACAACGCCCCCTAGGTTGGGAATTGCACAGGAGTCTACAAAAGGACCGTGACAACTGGTGTTGTAAATGTGTTAGAGATGGGGCTTGCTAGCCTTTCTGGCAACACCAGAATAAGTTTCCATCATATCCGAGCGAACAACGGTATCCGTTTTCTTGTAGGCGAAACTGTCTGCGAAGAGCATGCCTAACTAATTAGTTAGCTGTACCGACGGTTTAAAAGATGGGATGAACACCTGTTCACAGTTTTTCTGGCAAAAAGCTTCAGCTTCCCACTGGTGCGGAGTCGTCTGACTCCTCACGAGGAAATCTGGCAGCCAATAAGCCGCTTGCAACCATATAAAGCACCGAGCCATGATGGCTTGCCCGTTTCCATATTTAAAGATGCGGGCTGTTCGCTTCTTGGAGGACTTACTACGTTATCCCAAACAGTCAGGCTAAAAGAGTAGATTCTGTCTTCAGTGATTAACTCGATTATCGTTTACCGCTTCATACTGATCTGCCCGCAATGCGCTTTAACTACAGCGGCCTCAGATTCGTTTCCGTCGTCAGTAAGGTTCTGGTGTCCACCAGAGTTCGAAGGCCAGCTCTAGGGCGCACAACGCTACAGCGAGCAGAACTGGCTATGTTCGGCCCGGACTGCAGCGACAGCTTTCTAACCTCCACACTCCGCCAGAGCCTCGAGCTCCTCCATGTGTACCAAAAGCCAGCACTTTTGTATTGCATGATTTCCGCGCAGGTTACAATTTTGTCAAAAGTTCCGCATCATGACAATGATTGTTGTGCAGTGGCATCCCCGGAAGGTTCGGTTCCGTACTGCTTGCTAGGTGCAGCCCGACAACTGGTGGAGTTAGGGGCCAGGGCAAAACTTCGCCTGCATTTGTTGTCACCAGTAGAGGTCAAGAAAGATGCCCTCTCTCCGTATACCTTTTTCAGGTTGCTAGTAAGTTTGTTCTAAAGAATGCTCTGGATTATCCGTTGAGCGCTGGCGTTGGGTTTCGCTCAAGTAGCAGATTTGTTGACATGGACCACGCGGATGATTTTTTCATGTTGGGTGGCGATTCACAGGCTGTCCAACTTGCACGCAACGACTTGGGGATTGAAGCGTCAGTTTGTGACGGCCTTTTCTCTTTCGAAATGCTGCTATCTTTTCTAAAACCTTCAGATGCCAGTACATACACCCACTGTTGATGGTGTGAAGCTGGAGGTTACGGAGTTTTGCCTACTTTGGAAGTGCAACACAGCCGGTGCAGCCGTTGGAGACCGGTTTTGATTGGGTATCTCAAGAGCTCACCTTGCGTTCTCCAAGCTGAAGCACATGTAGCCATGGCGTCCGTCAAAGGGTGGGCTTAATGTGCGATTGTTCGCAACGTGCTGTTGTAGGCGCGTTAGTCTTCCCCCGCTCGTATCGTTAACCTGCTCCATCTCTGTATTTGAGCACTAATGCTAGCGGTACGTTACCTTTGTGTGTTGGCTGCATCGCGTAACCAATGTGGACGTGAGAGAGCTTGCTACGGCTGGAGGCAGCCTCGCTCTCGAGGAGTCTGTCCCGCAGCGTCATCTACGGCTGCTTGAGCGCGCACTGTGCATGCTCGCTAATCCTCTTCTGTAATGAAGGTTGTTCGCGGTCTCTAGGTGGCCTTGAGGAGACAGCGCGGTGGGGAGGCCGCATAAAAATGCTGACGAAACCGTTGGCGTCAATCAGTCGTTCGCGATACCTTGGTTGGAATTCGATGGTTATAGACCCCGCATATCATGGCTCAAGGTCAGCGTCATTGGCAAACGGTGTCCCTGCGTGTTGTGGTGATTTCCCTTCCTTTCCCCAAAAACACAAGATGTTAATATTATGAAAACTGAGTGAAAACCTGGGGAAACAATGTTGTGTGTCCTAGTTTCCTATTTAAGTAACTAAAAAATGGTTTATTCGCGGTAAGACCAGGCACACCTGTGAAGGCGCGATCAAATATGCATACAAGCGTAGCTTCTTTGGAATAATAAAACATTTCGTTTTAATGAAAGATATAACATACGAATGCGCTTTTTGTCAGGTAAGACCAAGAAACATGACGTCGCCAAGGTGCGTAAAATTCAGTCATAACTGCTGTGTTAAGACACAAGCTGGGCGTGAATTCGCTCTGTAATAATCTATGAGCCTAGGAGCCCAAACAAGCTGTTGGTGCAAACAAGGAACATTAAGTAATCGGAATGTTCTGTGCTCCATCAAAACATTCTTCATAGTAAAATCAGCAGTACAGGTTGTATGTAGAAGTGGGGACTGCGGCAGTGTGAAATGTTCAGCTGTGACTTTATTCAGTGGCGAGTCACATCCGCCACGTTGCGGCGTTGTTAAGCGGACATTTGCGGCTTTTTATAGGGAGAGCGCTTGCCAGGCGAAAACACACCACGTCCTGGAACACTGCCATAGATTCCTTTGAACAATAGTGCTAACCGTCTATATATCGTAAAAACTGATTTCGTACTCTATTATGCGCAGTCGGTTGGCAGCCAAAATTCCTCCTTGGTTGACAGATTGGCTTGGTAGTGTACCGGCAGTAGTCATGGTAACTGGTCAATATTGCGTAAAAGTCGCAGAGTCGATGATAAAGGGTGCAGGTGAGTAAAAACATTGTTAACAGAGGCTGGCTTTTCCGTTACATATTTGTCTGGTTCGCTAACAATGTCCAGCTATCCACGCTGGACCAGTCATGGGGTCGGTTAGTGCAGTTGTTCCTTATAACTAAATGCGTACATACGAGGCGAAAATGCCCTTGCGTCGTCCAGTGCGGGACCATTACGGGTTTCTAACTCCGCAAAATGGAATCAGAATTCCTTCAAATGTGAGTGTAATTGCCTCCATGGTCAAGTGAATACTCCATGAAAGACCATCAGAAAGCCATTTATACAAGAGTAAAACTGTCCTTGGAATGACATCTAAAACGCTCTAGGTGAATGGAGAATCGGAGCGTTCTTTCGGAAACGTATGGCACCAAAACCAATTTTTTGAACGCCGGTGAGAATGAACAAAGCTAACTGAGGTAATCACGCCAGCATTGTTTGTTTTCCGTTGTGAAACAGGGGATCTGTGTACGTATTTCAGTAGAGTGCATTGTGATACTGTGAGTACGAGGCGAGCTAAACCCATTTGTATAGACCAGTGAAAGTGACATCTCCAGAATGGCGTAAAGAGCTCCATTTGAAACGATGAATGGGTTATTTATCTCCCGGAGAAAGGATCAAGTGTTCAAGCCAGCTGGCTATTGAGAATGAATCGGCCAGTCCCAGTGGATAACCCTTCTTTTGTTGCCCGATGTAACTGTGAATCTCGGGGAAAAACTGGCAACGGACAAGAGGCATCCAACCAGACAGACAGCAATGAAGCAAGAAGCAGTATTGAAAGACTGGTGGCGCGCAGCAGTGCCTATGATACATTACAACCTGTGATTATGATTAGTATACTTGATTTGCATGCGCTTTCTATACGTCAACTCGCTGGTGTGGCTCAGACTACAACTGCTACGTAGGAACAAGGTTCTGCACGCGCAGAGCCTTCTCCAGTTTTTTCGCCTTGGTTTTTCTAGCATAATATCTGTACTAAAAACTCGGATATATATGGCCAAATTATTGATTTGCCCAAAATGAGTGCGCACAACGCCCGGTGAATGTCTAAGTGATTGTCGGACACACCTGCTCCATAGACAATTTCACATGACACATGCATCCACCGATTGGAGAGAACATTTGCTGTCGGGAGACACACCTACTGTGAGTGGTAAATAAGCGTGGCGGTGCTCCAACACTTGACGCAAAGTGAAGCTGTGGTAGGTACAGTCCTGTATTCTACGAAACCGTGCTTGCTACTCACAAATCTGACTTGTACGTGGGCCGCCCGATCTGTGAAGAACTGCAGACGCAAGCAATTTAGATGCATGCGGAAGCATAGTGATTCCTCAATGAATAACGTATGCCAAAGGCAAGCTTGCTTTGAAAATTAGGAAAACAAGGAGCGGTTCCATTCCGTCGTGCTAGTCGCTTGACTCTACAGCTTCACCTATTATTTGTGCTAGTAATTTATATACCTAGGTTTATGGAATTTGAAGAGAGCTGAAGGAAGTTTATCTGCTCATCCTACATTATTCAATTCTAACTCTCTTATCTCACTTGCGACTTCTAGACGTGAGGGAGGATCCAAGGAGATAACGTAGATAGAAGAGCATTCAAATGCCATAAAAAGTGATAACTTTGAATAGTCTGCTATATACTGTGTTTCACCCAACCCTCCGAGCCATTTTAAAAGTTGTGGACCAACTGTCCTGCCTCATCGATTATGGTCTCGCAAACACCAATCACCCGCCGGTCCTTATTTATATCAAACAGGATCCTTTAAATACATAAATATATATGTATATATTTTTCTCAACAAATGGAGGCACGCCTTTTGGGCATGATCAACATAATGCAACATGTTACCTCAAAACAGGATTAGCAGGACCAAGAGCGGGGGTAGTACACTTGGAGTCAGTAGTGTGTGTCCTTATGGTCCAAAGGTTGTATGAAGTCTAAATTCACAGAATGCAAGGTAGAGATAAGCATCAGTTCATTATTGTGAAGTAGATCGATGAGGAACTAGCACGATGAGGTTGTGTACACAGTGCAGGTGAATGAAGAATAAGGTTTTTACTGACAGCAATTGTTTCCATCCGACCGAAGAAGGAATAACCAGGATTCGCCGTCCCACCTCGGGCTAAGGCGCAGTTTTGCCCAGTGGTCACAGCAAATCGCTTGGTGTTCGCTTTAAGTCGTCCCGCTTTGGCGAGCATCCATATATTCTTGAGACTATATGGAATCAAATGAATTGGCCTTACCACATGAAGGCATATCCCACAGGTAACTAACAAACTTATATAAATAACTAGTTTATTATTGACAATGCATGGCACGCCTGTAAAGGCAGGAACATAGCGCGGTGCCACAACATATGGACAATACAATAAACCAACGAATGGAGAGAAAAGCCGGTGTCCATAGAAATAGAGAGGCACAACGTGTCCGCCATTGAAAATGGTTCCTTGCAATACCTGAACGAATGCTTGGCACGCGTATTCTGGATCCCTTACACCTCAGCCAGGAAGCCACGAGTTCTCGGCTACGGCTAACTTTGGCTTTAGCTCCTTTATGCTCCTGTCCCAAGGAATAATTTGGCCACCAAGCTTCCACTTCCATCCGCCTTCTGCGCAAGCGAAGTGTGCATGGCAAGGCAGGCGTTGAGTACGAGCGTGAGGAACACGCTTGCGCAAATGAAGTCTGCGCAAAGAAATTATGCTGCTTAATGGCAAGCAAAGTCTGTCCGACCTGAAATTCATCCGTCGAATATAATTACTTGTGTGCTGTTACTATTGTACACCAGCAATGCCTCGACGCCAGAGGTGGCGCAGTTTAGCAACAGCAATCCGAGCCTTGTTGACGCTAGGAGACCTCATCCGTTAAGCCACTAACGCTTCAAGTGCCCCCTAGATAAAATCCTGTCGGCCTCTTCCAACGAATGACCTAGAGGGGTAAGGGCAGGAGCAGCGTTAACCCAGTCCTACAAGAAGGCTTTGCAATTCGGTGTTGCGAAGGTCATCCCAAACTGACAGACAGGCACCTCCAACCTACACATGACCAAATGGGCGGCTTGTAAGTATTTGCAAATCATGGCAAGGTCGTCTGCAAACTCCAAATCCCGAAGTCGGTCCCCATGAAGCAGCTCCACGCCGCTTGGTTTGCAGTTTTCCGAAACACTATCCAGCCTATCGTCCATAGCAATTAAACAAGAAGAGGGATGCTGGGCAACCCTTCTCAAGCCACTGATGATATAAATTAAGGCGAATATGCGCTGTACTTCCGCGCTCGGCCCAAGGTATGAGGGTAGGTGGGTGGAAGTAAGGTGACAAATCTTAGGCATTCCCCTTCGCAATTGCAAACTCCAGAAAGCAGCTCCGTCGACTGAGTAAACCGCGGTTCCTTTGTCTAACGGGACAAGTATCTTTTGCCGGCCAAACGTTGGATGATGCTTGAGTATTTACCGGAGTGTATAGATGTGGTAACTAAAACTCCGACCTGAGCGGAACCCAGCTGGCACAGCACGTATGCTCTACCCGCGTACGAAGCTAAGCCATATTAAAGATAGAGATGCGAGCACCCTGAAAGCAACACAGATGAGACTAATTCCTCTGTGTTTACCGTAATCAGTTCAGGTACCCTGGATGAAGACCTGCAAAATATCCGCTAGGCTCTAATCAGATGGGATAACTTAGTGCTTTAAGGCACTCAGAGGAGACAGCTTAACTCCTGAACAACTGACGACCGGGTATGCGGACGCAGACTCTAACCACATCGCTCAGACAGCACGCTTAGCGTTCCAGCTGGAAGCTTGTTTGCAGGTCGCAGTCGTGACCTGGCTTCAACACATGAGAGTGTACCCATGTACAGCTTCAAGGCTATTGTGTAAGAGGACTTTATAATCCAAATAATGGTCACCCATGTACCTCGTTTTACCTTCGTCCAAAAGCTTGTTCCTTGGTGACGTACTTACACTTCTGTTTTGACACGAAGTATTGTGCGTTGAGGTCGGCAAGTTTGCGATACACAGTTGGTCGCAACCGTATTTCATGCAAGGGGACACCTTTGTCTATAACTCCCAGATGCGACTTGTAGGGGAAGAACTCATCTGGAAACCCTGCCGCAGAACTTAAAGTGCAGTCACCATCAGCTTACTGAAGGTAGTCGTCCGTTGATGCAATTTCAGGAATCATCAAACAGGCAGCTATGATATAAACGCCAAGTGCATTTTCGAATCACGTTGCAGAAGATACGAAGACACATACCAGGCGGAGCTGATTGATAGGGCTGGTGACTACAAACCACGATTGCGTATGCAAGAAATTGCGACCAATAAACAAGAAATATGTGTCTTTTCTACTTTCTAGGACTGCGAAGGGTCTTAAATTCCACGAGGTTGCTGAACGGTCGAAAGAGATCTTTGTGAAAGCGTCCTCCGTTTTTATCGTATTCCTGTTTGGAAATTGTCATAAGTGACGAAGATGCTTCCGTGTGTAATGCGGATACGGTTACCCGCCATTGTGGGCGTTTCAAGCTTAAGGTAAAGACGAAACACTAATTCACTTAGCCGTTAATAGTTGTGGTTTTTCATCGCCCCGTGACTCAGTTATTAATACTCGCTTATGTAGTAAGAAGATGCAGGACCCTACCATGATTCCGATTATAATCCTTTTACAATGAAACCACTTTTGTGCCCGAAATACTCTGCTACCATGACTGGGAATGAGGCAGACACTGACTACAGTAACGTGCACACCGTGACAAAAGGCGCGCCAGCAGAGTTCCTAGTGTTCCTAGAAACCGGCACTTTTATCAAGCACCTAACAGCCTGGTGGCAGTTGGGTGGTTGGAATTAAGTCCGACCGTGACAATTCAATAGCACTGTTGTAATAAAGGACACAGCGAGGAATTAACTAACAGCAGTGCAGCACAAAAGATTGCAACTTCTGAAGCCACTGTCCAAGCAGTTCCGAAAAACCGGACAAAAGTCAATCTACGAAATAAATCTTGTTATGGCTCCCTTCGATACGAATGCAACACACCGGTGAATATATGTGACTTTGCAGATCAACAACATTCCCGTGCGTCTCCAGCCCTGCGCAGCCGCTGAGATTATTTAGCTTCGCACAGCATACGGAAGTTGATCGGTCGAACGTCCCTGACGCCGACTAATAGCACAGTGCTGAATGTTTCCGGTGAAGTGCTGAAAATTAAAAGTAAAGTTAGGTGTTCTGTGTTTCTTTTATAATACGCACGTCTGTGCCGTGTGGTACTTGTCCAATCAAACGGATCTACACCATCGGGAGCTACTTTGGACTGCAAAATAAGCATTTGGATGCCCCCAATTAATTCCGTGTGCAATTATTTCGGGGTTCAGTCTGCGATCAATGCTTTTAGGATTGTTTTGGCAACGCATTTGCGGCGTAAATTCGCCAAAGTGTTCCGAGAGGAACCTGTTAGCTGCACGGGAATCAAAGCAATATTGTCCCCAGTCCGCAAGCAAAACCATTCTTCCCACACTAACGTCCAGTACGAGTTGCGGCGTTGCCAAGCGTGGTTCAAGAATTAGAGTTGCTGCAACAGCATAACATCCTGAAAGCTGTGAGCAAATAAGCATGGATTTCTTTTATCGTGGTTGTCAAACACCACATTAAAAATTCCGAATTTGTGCAGAAATCTCCCCTTGCCTGACGTTCGCTCTGGGAAGGTACAAATATCCGTTGCCGCTGCCGGCTGATTGGTTCGCAAATGCTTTGCAAAATGAACTTATCAGAGGCATACCCTTAAGTGGAAGGTTCTAAGTATTTACAAGAGCTGCTGACCATCAATACTCACCGCGGTCTGTTTCGTTACACTTGCCTATCATTCATAGTAAAAACGGCACCTGCTATTTTTCAACCGACTAGCAACACCAGGTTACTGGACCTTCCGTCTGTTGCAGCATATCTTGACGAAATCATCAACCTGAGCTCCGACTCGGTGGATCTAGAAAACTGGATTGTAAACACTTAAGATTATGACATTTGCCTGATGCAAGAAAAGTGGGACTTCCACATCAACTCTGTAAAATACTTAAATAAATAAACGGTTAACGCTCAAATTAATCGAGGCACACTATATCAGGCATGATAAACATTTACAGGCAGTTATGCTTTGAAACAGTCACGTCGCTATGCATGTAATCAGTAGTGACCGAAAATTTTACATGCTACCGGGTTTGTGGAAGTAATCACAAGCAATAAAGCCGTCGATAGAGGACGATACTTTGGGTTCAGCTCCGCATAAAATAATAGTCAAGGCAACATAATTGTAAAGAAAACGGTATATGTAGACAGAGAATACCTTATGCTTGTAGGTGTCAAAAAAGATGGAAAAAAGACTCCCGTCGCCCTGCCGGTATTTAGTTTTCGGCAGTGACGTTATTCAGTGGAGAGGCACATCCTAGCGTCGCCGTGTTGTTAAGCGGATATTAGTGGCTTTTGATACGGAGAACGCCTGTGAAGCAAAATCATACCACGTCATGGAACACTGCCGTAAATCTTATTGAACACTAATGCACAACTGGCAAAGCATCCTGTCAACTGATTTCACACTCGGTTATTCGCAGTAAAATGCCATCCAATTTTCTCTGTTGGCTGATTAAGCAGCTTGGTCAGGGCCACCATATGCCCTGACGCCGATCAAGGATGAAAGTCACGAAGAGTCATCTAGTCGAAGCCCCATGTGCGCAAAATTTTAAAACTTTCCTTTGTCTGGATTGCTCAGATTAGGTGTTCGTTGGGGCAGTGTGTAGCCATCGTATCCAGCTACCCACACTGGACAATGGTCTTGGTGGTGAATGCAGTTGAATTACTTTGGTTTACAGCCATAGTCTATGTAAATCCTAGTTGATTTTTCCGTCTGTCTCAGATAAAAGCGCCGTACCTCAGTTCAATCCCAGGTCGCAGTTAGTTCTGGACCTCGGAGAAAAGGGAAGATAGGAAAAACCGAGGGAACACCGCGAAACACAGGTGTGCCATTAAGCCTTGTTAAACTGGTGTTATAACATTTAGAGTTAAGACGAAATGATGCACAGTGTGCAACAATGATTTTGCTTGAAGTGTCTTTTGAAGGCCCTACAAAACGATGGCCTTATAGGAAGGTAGCAACCGTCTACTTAGAGCACAGTGCGTTTTACCAGTAAGCAAGCTACTAAATAGCAGTTTACTATGAGGTCACCGTTGCTTGAGAAGGAAAAATTAGTTAAACAAATATATAGTTAAGCGGTATATGCTTCGTAAACCGTAGCACACTCGTAAAGGCGCGATCCAACATGCATACAGACATACAAGGCTAAACTGACAGAAATTGAAGGCTAAAGCTAAAGCAGGTAGCTAGGCTAATTCGCTTGGGAGCGCAGAGTATTTAAAAACCTAAATAGCTCTCGCCCAGAGAGGTTTAAAGTCAATAATTGGTAAAGCAGCAGAAATATAGGATTAGAGGGCAGTGTACAAAGTTTCAGAGGATCTAGCCTTAAAGAAGGCAAGGGGTTTTAGGCAAATAATGCTACGGCCGGGTGTGAGAGCTGGACTCCTAATTGAGCAAGGGTTGAAAACTTTGCTACGAGAAGGAAACGAAAGAGCTAAAAAGGTGCACTTATGGAGCAGCTGAGTGCTAATGGGATAAGAAAAGTTGAATCAATGGAAGTGAGCTAAAAACCAATTAAAGGAAAGCAAACAGACAGAACAAAATTATACATCATGGTTGCTTTTGACGTCACAAGATTTAGGATATAAACACGACAGCGCGCAGTCAATTCATTCTATGTTGCCAAGGGAATGGTACTGTGTTATGCAGGCCCAGGAAAAGCCAGAGAGCGAGCTAGGACCCCTTGGTGAGCAAGTATCAAAAACGCAGCAGCCAGCAAGTTTTAGTGAACACCTAAAAAGCGGCTATGAGCGACTGTCCGCTGAATGGTTGAGATAAGATTGATGGCTGGAACCGAGCTAAGAAAGATTAATTGAAGCAATGGCATAGAACAAGCGAAATGTAAATATACATTAGGGTTGCTACGGACGGCCGACCATGTGAAGCAAAAGCGCAGCGGCATGCTGGCTATCAGGCTATGCTAGGGTGCTAACAAATTAGCGCCAAGTTGGATAGCGCCAGGGAAAGCTGGAGGCTTGCTGGCATAATAGTTGGGGACATTAAAAGGAGTAAGAAATAAATGAATGTCTAGAACTAAGAAACTAAACAGCGACTTGCGCTTACCCCTTGAAATATGTCTGCTCAACGGAAGCTGGCCAAAAAACGTTTAATGAAAAAAGGAGAGCGAACTGGAGAAGCGCAAGCCTACAATAAGTTTGTTAAGTACCTCCGAGCAAAAGATTCTGAAGCGCACGGCGCGTTGATATCCAACGCATGCTTGTGTGCTGAGGTAGACTGAGTGAGGAAAAGTCAGTGAAAGAGCCAGACTCCTACACGGACAAGTATCGGGAACGTTAAAGCGAGTAAGGAAAGACTGAACACCCGGAAAGGAAAGGCCACGGTGCGGCGGTGCGCTGACTTGCAGACAAGGAAGTATGCCAGAAAAGATTAAAATGAAAAATGAAAAAGGACTGTAAACAGGAGAAATGCAAAAATACGTTTAGGTTGCTGTAGAGTTCAAATGATATGAGACAACAGCGCGGCGGCGTGTAGATACTCAATTCGCACTGGAGGATAATACTGTAGATTGAGCAAGGGAAAGCTAGTTCGAGAGCTGGACGCTAGCAGGTAAATAATTAAATAACTAAATAGTTATTCTCGCCGTTGCAGGGCACATCACCAAGTGCGTGATCATGCAAATACAGACATGTATGCTCGGCAATTGCACAAATTAGTACATTTTGATAAATAACAAAGGAATGTATGTGTGTGGATATTTTTAAAATTACGTTTACGTGTGTATTTTGAAGTAGCCATGTTATGTGAGTCGGTAAAGGTGACACTGTGTGTGTGGGTATTTTTCGTTGGGTTCGCAAGCAACTGGGGGAATCAAATGGAACGAATCTGATGACGTTCGCCACATGTGAATGGTCCTCCGGCAAAGGCAGGAGGCAATGACTTTAGTTAGTGGCCAGTCACAGCCGCCAAGTCACATTGTTGTTAAATGGATACCTGTGGTTTCTTATGGGGAGCACTCTTTCCAGATGAAGTCCCAACAAATAGAGGAACACTGCCACCGAAGTATTTGCTGGAATGGGATGTACCTTTACCACCAAGCTGGCCTCACGGAAAGGTTGATCGGCTAGCCAGCCAAAGAGGTTATAAAGAGTAAGAGCTAGATGAACTTCTAGTAAAGAGCAGCTAAGAAGCGGGTGTGCGCAGACTACTTGCGCTATGTACGCTAGACAGAAGAGAGCTAAGGAAGGTTTTAGGATGAAAGGAGTGCCTACCTGAGCAGCGCAAGCATGCACTGAGGTCGTTAAATACCTCAGAGCATACCAGGTTAAGGCGCAGAGGCGCGCAGCTACTAAAATAAATCTAGAGTACTAAGGGAACAGTGCTAAGGTAGACTGTCTTGGGAAAGCCAGTGACAGAGCTGGACTCCTACATAAGCAGGCGTCACAAACGTTGCAGTGAGTAAGGAAAACTGAGCATCTAGCAAGGGGCGGCTTGGCGCTGAACTTATAAGAATGGCTGCCAGAAGAGAGCTTAAGAAGGTTAAGTGAAGAACCGCCAGCAAACAAGCAGAATGCAGCATACATTAAGATTACTGAGGGGTTGCAAGGTTTCAGGCAGAAGCGTAGAGGCGCGCAGATACTGAGGTCAGATTACGGTGCTAAGAGAATGGTGCTAAGGTAGATTGAGCCGGAAAAAGCTAGTAAAAGATCAAGACCAACGTGTGTAGGTGCAGAATAGCTTGTAGGGAAGAATGGAAGTCTGAACAATTAAAAAAGGGAGACTAAGGAGCGGCTGTTTGCTGAAAACTCGCCTTAGGTTTGTTCGCTAGAAGATAGCTAAGGGGTTCATTATTGCTGGGCGGCAAACGGGCGGTAAGCAAACTTACGTCAAACTTACTGTGGACTTCACAACCTATCAGACATAAGGGCGGCGGCACGCAGAAACAAGTCATCCTAGGTTATTATGGAAATGGAAATGTGGTATGCTGATCCAAAAATGCCAGGGAGAGAGCTAGGACGCCTATATGAACAGGTGTCACAGACGTGGCAGCCGGTACGGGATAACGGAATACCCAGAAAAAGGAGGCAAAGGGGCGGTTGTGTGACAAACAGATAAGGTTAGTGGCTAAAAGGTAGCTAAACAAGCTTTCATGATGAAAGGACGCAAACGGGTAGAACGAAAGCATACATGTAGGTTGCTATGTATGCACAGCATTAGAGGCTAAAGCTCGGCGGCGCGCAGATACCCAAGTCGAGATAGGGTGCTAATGGAATAGTGCTAAGATAAACTGAGCCAAGAAAAGCCAGTAGTAGAGCTGGATACCTATAGGAACTGGTATCACATATATTTAGGCTAGTAGAGGATAAGAGCAGCAAGAATGCAGTGACTAAGTAGCTGCTGTGCGCTGATCTGAAGAGAAAAGGTAGGTCGCCAGTGGAGCTTAAAATGTTTAATGAAAAAAGGACAGCAAACAGGAAAAATGCAAGCATACTTGGTATCTCTATACCGGTTAGCGCCAAGAAAATGGACGGCTGGAGGCCGGAAGTCGGTGTTTCCGATGAAGGTTAAATCTAAGCTGAAATTGTATGCGATACCTCCAAAATGGGATGTTACTGGACCCCGACTCTAAATAAATCAATCGGATATAACCCTCAGCATTCTGCTCGAGGATAATTCGAAAGACTCTTGGCAGTGATCATGCTTCAATCACTGCAAGATTTTCACATTTACAGCTTCCAGGTTATTGTGTAAGAAGACATTATAAACCAATGAAATGGTCTACTTTGTACTACGTTTTATTTTCTGGCAAGTACGTTCCTTGTTGCCCACTTTAACGTTTGTATTAGGTCAAAGGCTTGGGCCTTGCGGTCGACCCTAACAGGCCACCATCTTTGATGTTAGCCGACGTGAGTTCGTCTGGACACAGCATCCATGGATAATTACTACTGGTAACTACCTACTCAAGAAACCGTCTAGCTGCTGGCATATCTCACCAGCCAGCTACAGTTGGTTCAACAACATATTACTGGATATTACTGGATTCCCCTCGGAGACATTACGCGGTTCTACAGACGACAAATACAAAATGTTCCAACGTGTTTGATTTACAGTTTACTTACCCTACGGGCCGCGCCATTCCGTCTGCAAATGAGAGGAACCATGGATGATACAGTCCCGCTCCCAACATGCATCAGCCAGCGAAAAGTGTGGGCGTATCCTGCTTGCGATTAACAGAACCAATAATCGGTCAATAAGAAGCAATGTCAATTGCAGCTAGTCGTTCGAACGCAGCGATGGCAGTGTTCCAGGACGTGGTGGGTTTTCGCCTGGCAAGGGTTCGCCCTATAAAAAGCCACAAAAGTCCGTTTAACAACACTGCGACGTGGCGGAGGTGACTCGCAAATGAATAAGTCACAGCCAACAAGCTCACACAGACAAGCTGCCCATGACTACATACTATCAGGCTTGATACGCCTCGACAATTTCTTATCTGCATATTTCGTCTCTACCTCTCTTTCTTGTTCTTTACGCTACACCCACATGAACCCGGCGTATCGTGCAATCACGATTGTGCGTGTTCTGCAAAAGCTGGTTTCTAATTGATCAGTTCTGGTTCTTGATCTATTCCTGCCGGAATTGTTACTGCACTTTATTTCAGACCGACTTTGCCAACACGAACGTGCCCGAACTTACGACCATGAGCTTTCTTCATTTTTATTTCTGTTTTATTTGTACAGTTTCAAATAGGAACGTCTGAACATTCTGCGATTGTCACTGTTACAATTGTCATGACATGTCTGTATAATTGCACTTATTTGATCGTGCCCTCCCGGGCATGCTACTCATAGCCCAGAATCTTTATTTATTTATTTAGGACCTACGACCGTGATCGAGAGATTAGAAATAAATGTAAATAACTAAAAAACCTTTTTATTTTCGGCAAAGCGATATACGGCTTTTGGGTATAATCATGAGAGTATAACTTTGTACTTGCAAGCATGATCAGTAAGCCCAACTGCTGGAGTAGCACAGCTGTAGTCAGTTATGTAGGCCCAATTAGCCCTAAAAATGTTTGAATCCTAGCTTCACAGAATGCGAGATGTAGAGGTAGGGATAAGGTCACTGAATTGGAGTAGGCCGGTGAGGAACCAGTCAGATGAGGTTGTGCAAATTGTGCGGGTCAGGTAAGTGAAACATGAAAAAAGCTCTAAATGTATTTTAGGGATAGCGGCATCTCATTGGTTTACTATGTAGACGAAGTCGTATGAGTGTAGGTATATGCAACTCATTTGTGAAACGTGGTATCGGTCAACTTGCCAAGGCGTAGTACGGGTGGTGACTTTATTGAGTAAAGTGTCACATCCGTCACGTGGCAGTGTTTTTAAACAGACATATGTGGCTTTATGTAGGGAGAAAGCTTGCCAGGTGACAATCCACTGGTCCTAGAACAATGCCGACCTGTGCTACGACACTGACAAGGTTGCATCTGATCGGTTGTCTTCGCGGTTTTTGTAGTCATGTCACGCTAATTGGTTACTTAGGGCTGTGTGGTTGTCTTATTCAGTGTCGACCGCGAGTGCTTGGAGCTGGTAAAGTCGAACGACTCAGGCGACATTATTGATTCAATATGCCTTCCGGATTTTTTCAATGTGCCAAGCTTGGGGGTTGCGGATTATTTCATTGTTCCTCATAAATTCCGTGGCTAGGAGAGCATTGCAAGTATATCCTCAAATGTGTTTCGTGCAGATAAATTTATGCTTCATGTTATTGTTATCTATTTCCGTATTTTAAATGCCGTGTCTTCTGCTCCCAACTTTTATCTGACTGCATAGCTACGAAGCACCATCTAGCTAGAGACGCATTCCCATTTCAGCTTTACGGGCTCCTGTTTGGATTGTACTGCCGCGTAGGTCACAACCATTGGAATTTTCAACCGCTTTTTACTTCAACTTACGCTTGAGGTCCTGTGTTCTCACTATTCTAAAGTTTTGGTTTCCGAATATTGATGCCTGGCACCCACTAGCTGCGTCTGTTTACCTCCAGTAAGGCACTTAGGCCTCGAAGAATCACATAGCTTGTAACTCACTTCCATTTCCTTTTAACAGGCTATCTTTGAATTGTGATACTGCATAGTTCACAACCATCCAACCAGTCGAAAGCTTTAACTTCTGACCTCACGCTCGCTGATATATTGAACTTGCCTTCTTACCATCTTCCGGATTGTAAACGCCTTTGTTCGCTGCTTCTCCTCTCTATCAGATTATCTCCAGTATGACAGCTGCGTCACGTAGAGCTGCCTAGATTGTAGCTCATGCCCCTTTCATCTTTATGGACGCACCGCTAACAGCCATGGGATTTACCAAGGTTCACATTTTTTCATCTTAGGCTTGAGGTCTCTGTAGCCTTAAATTTACATTGCTATCTCCGAGTGTTGATGCTAGTCGCTGCCTAGCTCCCTACGTTTATCTCTAGTATGACTGATCCGTCTGAATGAACGGTCTAGCACGCGGATCACTTCTAGTTCTTTATAACAGGCTTTCTTAAAAGCCATGGCGGCGCATCGCAATCAACCATCTAACTTACGAAATTCTTCTTCCTTACAGCTCACGCCTGCTGATACTTCGGCCTTAAATGCTTATTATTATCTTCTCTCTGAGTCTAAATATCGCGTCCGCGGCTTCTTATCTCCTTTTTACTTTAGCATAGCTACTAATAATTAGATAGCCACTTAGCACTTGGATGACCTCCATTCTAACTTCACTTCCTCGCATTTGGATTATACTGCTGCATCGCTCACTAGCTTCCGACGCGCCATAATTCTCAGTTCTTTCCCGCCTTCCTGAGGCCCTCTTCGGCATTAAATTTTTTATTATTATCTAGTATCCGGATTTTGAACTTCGATGCTTGCTGCTCCCTAACTACCTATACCCCACTATAGTATGCCACCTCAGCTCTGGACAGCCAACTAGCTGGGGGCCCATTCCTATTGCATCTTAACAGTTCATTAAGAGTTTGAGGCTATATTGCCCAAAAGCATCCGAATTGCCGACATTTGACCCAGCCACCTCATGCCTGAAGTGTCTTTGGTTAAGCATTATTATCATGAGCTCCCTCCGGATGGTGAATGTCGTTATCCGCTGCTGCCCGTTGCTAAAGTTTATCACTAGTATGACTGATACAAAGCGAGTATCCACCTAGACCGTGGCTCCTTCACACTGCACCTTGACAGCTTATCGGCTCTAACCAACAATTTGGTATTAACTCTGTCCCCCTGTCCACAACCACGACGCTTGCAAGACGCAATGCAGCGCACTTATCATGCAGACTCTGACCTTTTATTCACTCCCATCCACGCCTTTTTATCTTTGCGTTATATGGTCGCTAATGCTCCTACCAGCACGAACCTAAGTTGGGGAATGGCCGCTGAGCCTGCTACTTTCTTCCTCCAACTAAAGTTTGCTTACCCGTCTTCACCGCCTCTGGCCTTAGCCCTATTTCGATACACCGCTTGCTACTGGCTTCCCATCACTTCCAGGCGAAAGACGAGCCGCGTACCTACTGTTGTTTACTATATTATGCTGTATTTACTGCTCAGCATCTCACTGGCCTTCCGTCACTTAACTTACCTGTGGTACCTTCAACTCGCACCGATGTTAGATTTAATAACACGGCGCGACGCAGCAAGGTAGCGGTAAACAGCTTAAAAAGGCTATCAACCTCACCCAGAACCTTCATGTTTTCACGTCTTTTATTCAGACGTATAACTGGGTTATAGGACCTAAGGACAAATCTACTATATGCATAGCGTTTCAAGTCATTGCGTTTGGTTGCATTCGTAAATAAATAAATAACTATATTCTCGACGAAACGAGACACACCAGTACAGGCTTGAGCAAGTGGTTGACGGAGCCATAGAAACACTAAAAGCTGATGTATACAACACGAAAGAAATACGTGTTGGCAAAATACAAGGAGTAAAATTTGCACACGCTTTTGCACAGGAATGATGTAGGGATAAATAGCTTGATCCTTGGTGGCAACGAGAAAGATGGCGCCGAACCGCTGTGCGAACACTAAGTGTTTCTGCGATGGGAATGCTGCGTGCGGGTTCGAATGGTTCCGGCGACTGATCTCGAATTTTCCATAGGCGTGCGAGTCCGACAGTGTTTGATAGACACGTGCTCGCCACTATGGGGTATTGAAATTATTCTTCGCGTGAAGCCGTAAGCAGTGACTTTATTTCGGTAGCGAGTCACCTCAGCTACGTCTCAGTGCCGTTAAACAGACTTTTGTTGCTTTTATAGGGAAAACGTTTGCCAAGCAATAACGCACCACGTACCGGAACACTGCCTTTGACCACAAGGTATGTAACATAGAGATACTTTCAAGCTTTATGGGACCGATTTTTCGAGAAGCTAGTCGCAGCCATGGGACCCCCTATTTTCTTTGGAGCAGGGGAAGGCTTAGACAGTATTCATCAGGAACGATGGTGGACAGCCATACTGTTCCGAGATAAGCTGCGTAAATTGCGGTGTTGCGTTGTTCATTTATGAAACTCAAATCATAACCAGTATCTTTGTCAGTGCAGATACCCCACGGGCCAGGTGTGTGTCGCTGGTGGTTCCACGGAATGTAACCATCACAGCTAAGTGGAACGCTTGCAAAGCGAGGATGTACCGAGCGGTCGAGGAGCTTGCTGTGGTCTTTGGAATCAGCTATGGTCAGGCGTAGTAATACAGACCAGAGACAATATAGAGACCAGAGACAATAGACTAGAGACAATACTACATCCGGAAGGTATAAAAGCACCATACCACATTGGAAAGGTGGATAAATTAGTATGAAGAAGTACGTCACTGGCGCGGTGGAAGGGATATAACGCCATGGAATCGCAAGTAAGTGGAACACTTGCAGATGGATGAACTATTTTTCAAAACTTTTTTCATTTTTTCAATTTTAACCGCGGTGAAGAAGGGGTTATTTTTAAGATTATCTTTTGTGAGGATGTCGCCGCCTAGTGTCTAACCAAAGGTCGTTCAGCGGCAGACGAGTCGACATTCCCAGCAGCCAGGTTAAAGTGTACATTTTCTACTGAACAACTTGTCTGTTCACGCAATAAGGATTTGCTGTCATTGCTGACCAGCTCTATGATTATTTACTAGGTCAAGTGCACTCGTGACGTTACTCATATTGCTCGAACGGCGCGGCACTTTTCCAAACGCGGGAGGGAGCACTGCTTGCGCTGACTGTTTCATGTAGGAAGTGGAGGCACTAGTAGCACCGTTTTGGCCCCTATTGTAGACACGGGGTAAAAAGTTGGTCTAAAGCGTGCCTTCAGGATAATTTACAGGGTCCCCACACATCAATCAAAAGGTTTGCGTCTCCTTGCGCTTACGACAGCTGAATCGATTTGGAATCGCTTGTTTCAACCATCTTTATGCTCGCAGAAGAAGCCGCAAAATGACTTACAGCTTTCCAAGCTAGCTAGAACAAACGATGCTAAGGTAGATTGCCACGGATCCAGCTCGGTACCGTGCAAACGACTGGCCAGATCAAAGATCAACTGTTAGCCGCCGTCATTGAGAAGTTAATTAACTATGTACTTTGTGCCAGTGAGTGCACTTTAAATCTTTATGTTACCCTTCAATATGCTTGTAATGGTTTGAAGAATATCATCGAAGACCCTTAATCACCTACGGTCTCGTGTTCTTTTAAAATACATCTGAGAAAATATAAGGCTATGCAGATATAACTCTTCCCTAAATTAGCACATGAAGTATGTTGGTTAGCAGCGAATCCGTGAGAAATACAAAATGTCCAGAAGTGGCTCAAAAATACTACAAAGGCAGTAACGTTAACGAAGACAAACAAAGCTGCAGTACACAATGTGGCCATTTACTAGCAAATTATTCAGGTAGACAGAACAAACCAATTAACATGGAATGAAATCTAACCAGCTTAAAAAGAACTTGTTTAAGTGTAAGTTGGATTAGCACAACTGCGGTGAAGCATAATCATGAATGCAACATCAGCCTCATTATGAGGCGATATATATTGTTCTATTTTTAGGATAATTTATATTGAAATATGTTAGTGGTGCATGTTAGTATGGGTATATAGGTTAAAGTATTTCATCTTAAGTGGTAGTTTTGCGGTGTGTGTAAACGTGGAATTATGAAGCTGTGTGGGTATAGTGTGGTTCATCAATGGTGTGCATGTGTGCATAAATATGTCAATATGCCAATGCTTACATGCACGGAAGTGTATCTATATAAACACGTACATATATAGGTATTTTGGTTGATGTATACATATGTAAAAATAGATTTATCCATAAAGGCGTCAAATAAATCTCGTAGCAGAGCAATTGGGCGTCCGCAAGAAGAGGCGCTTTGTGTCTAAAATTAATCGTTCGTTTGTGCAATACATATAAATCCCCGCTGGAAATGGGCTGAAGTTTTTCATATATATATAAGGTAGTTGGCGAAATGGGATTTATGGTCAATCACAAATCTTTAAAGACTATCGCTTCGGCAAGTGAACCTGAGTTACCCTGGTGCAAGCGGTGAAGTAAGAAAACGGAACTTTGAAAGTTTTAACAGTAAATAACTAAGACGTAACCATCCTTTTCCGTTGACTTTACTTGAAAATGCAGCCGCTCCTAAGCCACTTTTAATTGTGTCGCAATCCACTCATAAGGTAACCCAATGCTGGGAAGAGTGACGATATAACGCATTGTATGTGAATTTCTGGACTAATGGAATGTTAGTGTTATAGGAACCTATGCACAGGATTACGTAGTACTCTTATATTCAATGCGTTAAAAAGGGTGTATGGTTTTAGCAGGTAGACAAATGGACACAGAAAATATATGCAAATGCGCTCCTCTGAGTAATGAGCGTCTCGGAAGCTCATCACACGCCAAACGAGAATACTGAAAAATGATCCATCAGATGGTTGCACAGGGCTGAATGCTTACGCAAATGAGTAAATATCAAAGGTTGAGAGAACTAGCAAAACTGGCTCCACGAACAACCTACGGCTACAGCCGCACGTACGTCGTCAAACCTAACTGCATAACCGAAGCATATTAGGTTCTTAATAGCCGAGCATGCTGTCCGCATTGCCCTCAGTCTTGCTACGCACGTCATAAATAAATAAATAAATAGGTATATTTCTAGACCTGCTAGAGGCTGCACCCTAAAGGGTTCAGATCAATGCTTACATTTATCCGATGCTCTTGCATGGAAGTTGGCAAAATATATGTTCATCGTTAGCAATTGCAAATGCATTGGCACTGTTTAGTATACAGCTACTGGGTCTCAAACGCCCACCTTGACGTTTTCTGGTTCCTTCGGGCGATATTGAGCTCCTTGTATTTCATTGGGAATACTTCGCGGAGGTGTAGTTTGCTTTTTCTCCTTGAAACAGAATCCAATTTGCCACAAGTTCACTTTAAATTGATCGCACAATAATTGGCCACTCAGTTGCCCCAATTGTTGTTGCGCACATGGAAGAAATGAATGAAGGAATTATAAGGCATACGAAAAGTAAAAACAATTCCGAAAAATGCAGACATAAATAGAAGCAATTTGTTAAGAGAGAAAATAAAACTGCGTGCTTCAGTAGAAAAATACCCATTAACAAAAAAAATACAGCCCTACTTTTATTACGCTGATATTGCTCTACGGCGCAAAATTCCAACCTGAGTTATTATCAGATAAAAAAAAGCCCTTCTAAAGTTAGAATAGCGCATAAAGTAGCACAAAATTACACTTGTCTAGACGAGCTTTAGCGCCTGAATACGATGAATGTAAAAGCAACACTATGCGTGCAGTAGTTTGCGAGTTATTCGCAATTAAATGATGGTCTACGAATAAGGCCATTTTTATTTTTCGCTAAAAATCGCTTTCTGCTTTGCAAGCAGATAGCAGAAAAAAGAAAAGAAAATATAAAAAGTAGGGAAGCGGTGTATGTTCTAGATAAGCATAGCTATCCAGAAATGCTCTAATTAGCCCATAATACCCTGCGACAAGTACGGACTGCGCAAGTGGCCGAAAAGTAAACTTTGCAGGCAAGCATGAAAAATATATGCAATTAAGGGATGAGCCTGCGCGAAATCGCTAGAAATCCAGCAAGGAATATTATATCTACAAGGGAATTCAGTGGAGCTTGTAATTAACTCACGGTTAGAAGGCCACAGCATACCGTTTTCAGGGGATACTGAGTCACATAAACAACCAGTGAAATAGAGTTTAGCATTTTTAAGCCTATAAACTTTTCTAAAGCTTACAGCAAGGCCGCATAAGCCAGATCTACCTGAGTAACTCAGGGGATCTTTCAGATCCGTTGACAGATTTCGGCCTGCAAAATACACATATTACTTAGCTAAACATCACAAGATTTATCCCTTAGAGCCGATTTTCCATATTCATGAGGCTCTGTATCTAACATCAGTGAGCTATAGGAGCCTGTAACTAATAATAAATAAATGAGCATGGGAAAATTTAGTAAAATTTAGCTAATTGCATTTGGGCGTGAAATCCGTTTTGGTCTACATTGGTTGGGCTTTAACAACTCCACTTCTGGTGGTTGAGCTTGCTTATACTTGAGGTATTGTTATGCCTCATGTGTAGATGCACACTATTGTGCAGTTGTTTGATGAATTTCGATTTATTTCTCTCTATTTTTAAGTTCCGAAGATAGTGCCGGCGATGTTCATCCAGATGGCAATGTTAACTGGCACTCTAATGTCACACCGACTATTTCTTTTGTGATTTTCCTGGCAAGAGCTGTTCTAGCACCCTAGGCAAAGAGCGATAAGGTAAATCAGGAGTAGAATAGTAACAAAAACCGCCGCCAATGTCGCGGCGGAAGCTTACGGAACCACCCACTAAACCTGTGGTCTTGTGGTCTACCGCAAGGAGTCCGCAGAAGTTTGCTTTTTCTTTGCGACGTGGGACGGCAAGACACATTGACAGGAGGTGGCCCTAAAATGGCCGTCGGTCCGCTCTCTAAAGAATGGGTAAGATGGACGAAACTGCGAAGCTTTAAATAACAGCACGCGGCACATTGGCAAGAGTCGGCAAATGGACGTACATAACAGGGAGATAACACAGAGCGGGTCACTTGTCCAGTCGCAGCGAGAAACATGACGGCGGAGGTCGTTGCATGTGTAATTAGGCTATGGAAGTAAAGTCCTTAAAAGTGCGCAATTGTACCTATGACTAGGAATAATTCATGCTTCATACGGTTGTACCAAGTTGTGCCAGCATGGGTAGTTGCAGCGGTAACCAGGACGGCGGAGGGCGGAGTATGTGTCTTTGGTCTCTGAAAGCAAGGTCGTCATTGAAATACAATCTCACATGCGTCTAGGTATCATTGGTGCATCATATGATGGCACCGGTGGGTGGGAGGATTGCAAGTAGCAGCGTTAACTAGGACAGCGGAGGGCTTCGCTTTTGTACTTGGGCGCTGAAATTGAAGTCATCATTTAAAGCAAATTTTACCTGTGCCTCCCAAAAAATTGGTAGGACAACGGAAGGACGCCATTTGCGGGATCCAATTGGGATTCTAAAGAGCTGCCGCATTAACGGTGGCTGTACGAAACAAAGAAGCCCGGGGTTAAGTGAAAGCTATAAGTCCATCCATTGGAATATTTTTATTGTGAGCTTTGGCTATTAGAGGTGTTCTTATATTGCTTACCGGCGGAGCCAATTTGGAGGGGGCCTACAGATAAATGTCTGCTCAGAAAACGTTCCACGGGCTGTGGCTATGCAACTGCGTCAACAAAAAGCACTTAAAGAAAATATACATTAAATAAATAAATAAATATTTTGTTCTCGACAAATCTAAGCACGCCTTTTGGGCATGATCAGCATTATTGTAGATGCTAGCATGCTTGGCAGCACCAAGCGCGGGAGTAATACATTCGGAGATAGTAGTTTGGGTCTATATGGCCCAGAGGTTTAGGTAGTCCGTGTCCACCGAATGCGTGACGTAGAGGTAAGCATCAGCTCACTAATGTGGAGCAAGTTGATGAGGAACTAGTCCGATTAAATTGTGTACCCAGTGCGGGTCAGGTGAGGGAAGTATGAGGAAAACGCTGAAAAGATATTTAAGAAGAGTGGCATGTCACTAATTAGATATGTAGGCGTGTTCGTACGAGAGCAGATATGTGCATAGAATTTGTAAATGTGGGGTCGGTCACCTTACCAATGTGTGTTAGGGGCGGTGACTTTATTGAATGGCGAGTCATATCCATCACGTCGCGGTGTTATTAAACTTACATTTGTGGATTGTTGTAGGGAAAACGCTTGCGAGACGATGACCAACCGCGTCCTGGAACACTGCCGACTGGTGATGTGATATTGAAAAGATTGCATCTGACCGATTACCCTCGCGGATATTCGCAGCAAGGTTTCGTCAATTTGTTTCCCATGGTTGTGTTGTCTCCTTCGGAGTCGACCGCAAGTGGGTGGAGCTGTTGAAGTCGGACGACTCAGGTGACTTGTATTGCTTTGATTAGCTTTCGGGGTTCCTTTAGTTCGTTAGGATTGCAACCGGCGGATGATTTCTTTGTTCCGTTTTGACTCCTTGTCCATGGAAGAGTCGCAGGTATGTCCTCAGAGATGTTCCGTGCAGGCATTGTTATCCTTTAGAACAAGGGAGAGAAGGCGGACAGAACAAAATGCCAAGGAAATTAAACAGAACTAAGTTAATGTATAAATATAAAATTTATGGTAACATTGTGCTGGGTGAAAGCAATGGAATGATCGAATATGTTCCACATCATATCCGTAGTTTTGCTTTCAAGCACGAAACGCGTTATTTGCTGAGTATGGTAGAAAAATGCTGTCCCAAGTGGCCTAGAGTACGCAAAGGTTGTCTTGTGTAGAAAACGTGAGTAGCAGGCATTGTTAACCGGTAAATAAGTTGTGGGAATCAGCACATAGTGAGTTGTTTAATATGCGTTTAAGTTATAGGCTGTGCGATCGGTTGACAGTGGTATAGCTTATCGTCCGACCATGTATGAGACGCAGCTGAGTTACTACCCTGGGTGTGAGACCCATGTAAACAATAACGTAACATGCTCAGTAAACGATGCTAGCGAAACAGCTCGGTGCAGGGGTGAAACGGAGTGTCTAACTTGTAACGATAATGGGATTTATATACTACAGCTGTAAATAAATACAAAAATAAATAGGTATATTTCTAGACCTGCTAGAGGCTGCACCCTAAAAGGTTCAGATCAAGGCTTACATCAATCCGATGCTCTCGCATGGAAGTAGGCAAAATATAAATATATGTTCATCGTTAGCAATTACAAATGCATTGGCACTGTTTGGTATAGAGCTACTGGGTCTCAAACGCCCACCTTGACGTTTTCTGGTTCCTTCGGGCGATATTGAGCTCCTTGTACTTTTATTGTGAAAAACTTCGCGGAGTTGTGCCTTTTCTCCTTGGAACCGTATCCAATGCGCCACAAGTTCACTTTATATTGATCGCACAATAATTGGCCACTCAGTTGCCCCAATTGTTGTTGCGCACATGGAAGAAATGAGTGAAGGGATTATAAGGCATACGAAAAGTTAAAAATTTTTTCGATAAATGCAGACAAGAATAGAAACAATTTGTTAAGAGAGAAAATAAATCTGCGCGCTTAAGCAGAAAAATACCAATTAACAAAAATATAGAGGCATACTTTTCTTACGCTGATATTGCTCTCCGGCGCAAAATTTCAACCTGAGTTATTCTCAGGTAAAAGAAAATGCCTTTCTACAGTTACAATACCGCTTAAAGTAGCACAAAATTACACTAGTCTGGACCAGCTTTAGCTCCTGAATAAGTTGAACGTAAAAGCAACACAATACGTGCGAGAATACGGTTTCAAAACCAGCCCTAATGGGACCTGGAATAACGGAAAAAGATAGGGACTTAAACAGTGCTGCAAACAAGTCAAATAGACGATAGGAAAGGGTGATACTGGACGTCGGGTTTATTAGAAGGAAGAAACTGCCCGCTGCTAGGCCTCCGACGATAACAACAGGAGCGAGATGGGCTTGAATACTATGGCTGTAGCGAGCAAATGGTTGTAGAGCCAACGCCGAAGGAAACAGGAATATCAGTAGTGTAAGCAGCAGCCACAAAAGATGCTGGGTGTGCCACTCTAAGATGGACATCTCCGGTGGAACACTGAAAGCAAGTAGACTTCTAGTTATAAATCAATAATTAGTTAGTTCCTGGCAGACTGAATAATTAATATACAGGAGCGACATGCTTTATTCGGCTCGGCATAGACTGATAGGTGTACAGCGTTGAATGCAAGAGAGAGAACAGACAGCAATACCTGCCACAGCTGTAGGGAGAAAACAACAGTAGTGCCGGCTCCGGAAGTGACTAAGGGTAATGGAATAATACAGACAACACCGCCAATTGCTAAGTGTTTCACCCGAAGAGTTGCGATATTGACCAGAAGAGGTGCCGAACAAACATACCGTGGAGTAGGGTTAAACAGAGGAGTGGATGAGATCCGAAAATGTTCAAGTGCTTAGAGTCTGGCGCTGGTGAAATAAGAAAGACGACAGTCCGATGGACGAAGCTGTGAACACTACAAAGAGTATGGCAGCCGATGCGCAAAAGAAGAGTAGCCTCGGTTCGGGATCTATACGCATTTGGAGCCTCAGAGACCGGACTGGTCCAAAAGGTTTAAGTATGAAAGGCACCGTAGCAAAGAGAATCTAGCGAGGCCATGGACGTTGCGCTGAGGCTAGTGGTACCTATACCTCCCTTGAACCGTAACGATATGGAACAAAAGAGATGCGAAACTAGAGAAGGAGACGTTAATATGAGCTGAGAAGCATGATAGTGGAGTTGAGAGGCAAAACTCAATCAGAGACCGAAAAGTGCAGTTTCGGTAGGCGGGCCCAATTTTACAAATACTGAATCAGGCAGAGGCAAGTATCCTGAGGCCGCTACTTATACCCCTGAAAACCTAAATCAATGGCAGCCGATGCTCAAAACAAGATGGGACTTGGTTTGAGACCTATGAGCATTTGGAGACTCAGAGACCAGGCTGGTCCAAAGGTTTAAGAGTGGGAGGCACAGCAGCAACGGATTTCTAGGGAGGAGTGGGATTTTGCGCTGGCACTAGGGGTACTTAGGCCACAAATGAAGAGTTGCCATATGGGCCAGAAGAGGTGCCGAATGCTATATGCACAGATTGGTGTTAAACATGGGGTGGATGAGACCTGAAAATTTACGAGTGGTTATAGTCCGATGCTAGTGGAATAATGGAGACCCCGATCCGATAGACGGGGGACGTAAATACCACAGCGTATGGTGTACTCAATGAGTGTTAGTAGAGTGGAGCCATTTAGGGTATAGAATAGACAATGTGGATGACGAGGATGTAAAACCTCAACGTGCCATGAAGAGCAGTAAGTGAAATAAATAGGTCAAAAAGATGGAAGTTTTGAGGCAATCCCGTTTAGGTGGGGATAGGAAGGCCAAAAACGAGCTGACTTGCGAATTATAAGGTAGCAGAAACAGCTGTGATGCGAGGTTATATATAGTTATATATAGTTATAAATGGTTATATACAGTTATAAACTTAGTAACATTATGCTTATTCATTAGTTATTGAAATTGCCTGCCCATCGCAATGAGGCGGAACATTACCCAGAGGCGATGGTTTGCTTGCCTCAGTGAGCCATTAAGCTATGATGGGTGGTGCTTTTTCACCTTCTGCGGCACTCATACCAGGTTGGTCAATAGTTAGAAAGCAGAAAAACTGGGTCAGCTGGTCCTCCAGTTGGGGATTGGAATGAGGGTTGCACCTTATTCCTTAAAACGGAATTCGTGTGGTCTAACGCGTAACCAGCAGCCATACTGTCATGTTTTTGAACCAAAGGCTTTGGTTGAGAACACTAAGCTTTCGCCTGTCCAGGATAGGCAACATGACATTATCCCGCTTATGCAATACAATGAATGCCTTCCAACCAATTCCTGATGCTCTGACCATCACAGAGGATAATCAATGGTGCCCTGTCTGCGGCATCAAGCATAGTTGATGGGGTTTTGCTGCCGTTGCACCAGCTTTTCTGTCTTCTTAGTCCAACTCTTACAATTTTTCTTCCTTATTGTCCATGTCAACCTCGGCCACCCTAGCAAAGTCTGAAAAGACTACACCGTTGAGCGAGTCGGAGGTAGAACACAAAGCCTCAACCTCAATTACTCCAGCTCCCTTGGCGAAGAAACGCGCCGAGTCACCTGCCAAGCCGGTCGAAACTGGGGTCAAGTGGAAGACGCGTGGAGTGAATGCGCCTCGTCTAGGTGCTTCTTTTACTGTTGATAGCGATATCATTCCTAGCGTTGCTGAATCCGCGGTAGCCCTTCCCAAGGAACGCAAGCTGGATGATCTCCAGTGGTTCAAGCTCTGCGTCAACGCTACTTCCACCTGGTTACCCCGGTGTCCCTATCAAAAGTTAACCCGATTGGGGAACGTCCCTATAGATACGCCAAATCTGCGACCTCGACTACTAAGTGTAGTCCCCTCAGCCCCAGATGAACCCAAAGCATTCATGCGGTTTGCATTCAAACTCAATAACAGTAACCTCAGCGTTCAGCCGGATCCTCCGCTGGCTGATAGACTTATGTTAAATGAAGCCATCATATGCCTCGAGAGCAGGCGGACGGATGGTGAGCAAGGCCTCCGTCTTGTGGCTGTTCAGGTGGTCAGCCGGAAGTCAAGTTCTGCCCTACCATAACCTTTTTTGGTAGCGTACGATCCAGGGCTGGTCATGCCGCGTTTCTTCAGGTAGTGCTTGGTAATGTGCGTAGCCTCAGGAACCTGGTAAACGAGGTGGGACTAAAGGTAGCCAAATCTCGTCCCGACATAGTTGCTATAGCCGATACGTGGCTGTCTTCGGCTATCACAAGGTGTGAAGTATGTTTACCTGGCTACGCATTGCTTAGATGTGACCTCTCTGTTAGCCGTCAAGGTGGGAGCGTCGCGCTTTATGTGAGTTTCAAACTTGATGTGTTGAGGACCTGCGTGTTCCAGCCGCTGAAGCAGACTGGGGAAGCCAGGTCGACTATTGCGTGAACTTTCGCTGCTCAGTTTACAGTTAGTATAGTATATCAAAGTATTGGAAGTATCTCCAGGGAGGTTATTGTATTTATTCGCACGCAGGCTGCCAATAGATGGCTAATACTGGGTTACTTCAATCTTCCTGAAGCCTGCTGGTCTGATCTAGCTTGCAGTTCGGCGTTGGGCATTTTCGGTTCGGATCTCCTCGAACTAACATTGAAACTGCTTTTGCTTCAGTTTGTGGACCTCGCGACTTGATATATGCGCAAACATATTCCGTCTAGCTTGGAGTTTATTTGAGACGAATAACGATTTCGTAAGTGCTGTTACGTACGGCTGTCCTCTAGGAGCCAGTGACCATGTTTGCATATACTTTCGTTGTGCTCTTACTAAGGTCCATCAAGCTACCGCCGAGGAATGTCCAAATATTTAGTGGGTAAACTTTTATCCAATGTGAGACAAAGCTGCAGTATTGCGTTGAGCGATTACCGTGACTGACACGGTGGAGACAACCTGGAAGAAATATAAGGCATTCCCCACAGAGATCTCTGCTCCCACCTTCTACTCATTAAGGGACGGGTGACAAAGGAGCAGCCACCTTGGATTGAGCATACAGGTAAATACCTGCTCAGGGAGAGCTCTAAGTGCTGGCAAACTTACCAAGCAACTTCAACAACCAGCACCTACGAAAGCCATCGAGTGGTTAGAAATAGAGGTTAGCAACATGTTAGGGTTCTTCGTCTTCAGTACGAAGAGGGTTTGTCTAACGCGAACGTGATACATCCAAAGCAATTCTTTGCTTATGTAAAGAAACGCAAAGGTATAAACTCGTCCATACCGGCTTCACTACGATTGGACGGGACACATGGGCATACCGAGTGTGATAATGCTTGTATACTTAGCGAACAGTCTACTGGTGTCTTTTCGCTTGAGGCCTCGATACCTCAGGTTGAGCTGGTCAGAAAAGTCCCAGAGGATTCTTGCCTACCTGACATCAGCATAACCGAGACACAAGTCTTCGGGTTATTGTAAGGGCTAAATCCTGCCAAAGCTTCTGCCCTTGCTTCAATTCATCCGAAGCTGATGCATAAACCCGCCGCTGAGCTAAATGTCCCTCTGACACGCATGTTTACAATATCACTCGACAGCCGTGCCTAACCTTCCGAATGGAAGAATGCAATGATCTATACGATTTTTAAGAGTGGCGACGGAGCTTTGCCAGCGGACCACCGGCCTGTCAGCTTAACAAGTGTAGTAGGTAGGTTGTTTGAATATTTGGTCAGGGATTCGGTGGGAAAGCACCCGGTTAAGTTTAAACTCAGCGCGTCCCAGCACGGTTACCCTAAGGGATTAGCCAGTCTGACAAATTTACTTGTAGCCCATGCAAACTGGGCTAATGCAGTAGAAAACGGTTACTCTATCAATGTACGTTTCGTTGACTTTCGAAAGCCTTTCAAGTTGTCCCACCTCAAGGACTCACATTAAACTTGAGATCGCACGGGATATCTGGAGCCAACTTTAAATAGGTGTTTGCTTTGCTATAAGAGAGAGAAGAGTGTGTATCGTGGGGCATAGCCTTTCGCATAAACACGTTGTTCGTAGTGGCGTTTGGCGGGGCTCGGTTTTAGGGCCGTTGTTTTTTGCAATTTATGTTAATGACCTACCCCAGGAGCTTGAAGTACCGTCGCCATTGTTTGCTGATGACCTCATGCTCTAGAATATTAGCGATATCCTTGGTGGCTCTGAGGCCCTTTAGAGTGCTTTGGATAGGCTCTGGGATTGGTCAACCTTATGGCTGATGCAAATACATCAAGCGAAATGTTCTGTCCTCCGCTTTGGAGGTGCTAGTTCTCGCATGCGCTATGTAGTTGGTGGCAGTGAAGTCCCTATTGTCACTCAACTGGTTGTTCTAGGTATCACACATACCGAATTGCTTCACTTTGGGTCAATTGGAGGAAGGCTTCTTGTAGAGGGTTCCGTATGATGTGGTTTAGTCGCAGCTCCTTCGGCGTCCTAACGGCCAATATTTTTGTGAAACTGTTCTCAACTTATGTACGACCTTACTTAGAGTACTGTATCCAGGCTTGCCCACCTTTTCTTGTAAAAGGTAAAAGGCAACTGGAGAGGGTTTTGCTAGTGGATAATATCTTAGTGCAAGGATTACGGTGGCAAGCCTATCCCAAAAGTTTGCTCAGCTTGGGTATGTGCTCAAGGTACTACCGCAGAATTAGAGGAAGCTTGCTCCTGGCTTAGCGAATCTCAATGGGTAAGACCGGTCCAAAATGGTCTTGGCTGTTTAGTTCCGCCAAGCAGCTTTGTCTCCAAAGTCACCCGTTGAAGCTACACAAGCTGCGGTCTGACCGGGTAAAGACGGAAACTTGCTTGTCGCGCCGCGTTATTAAACGTTAAAACTCGCTTTCGGAGCACGTCTGTAGGGGGTCTACGGTAGAGGGATGTGAACGTCAGTTAGATGCTCCCGGGTGACAGCACCAAACTTCCTCCTTCTCCTAACCTATTTGTAGCTTCAACTTCCCCTTCCATTTTTATTTGGTTCTCATACCATGGTATTATCTTTATTAAGCTGACATTCCTTCCCTTGTATTTTTAACTTACCCTTCACTATTTTACTTCATATAAACCGATCTGGCAGGGAATGCTGGGCAGGAAAATATGGGCAGTAGTTGGTTGGACAGCATATGATGCGATCTCTGTTTTAAGCTTTTCAACATCGCGAATAGGCCTATCAATTCCCGTTCGGTTGAGAGGCAAACAAAGGAGCATTCATGCAACCATCCTGTTGTTCTTGTCCCAAATGTACTTGACGTTGAACTTGTAAGCTTCCGCAGTAACAACAGTTCGACGAACAAACAATGTCCCGTTTCAATCTGAAGACGTTTTAGGATCACTGAGGAGTCCAGATATGGACACCTGGAGATACCTCGAAAGGCGCTAGAGTCATCCACCATGGCTGCTCTCTCTAGAAATGGGAAAATGATTAACCGCCGTAACGCAGTGAAACCGTTTGGTATAATGATTTATACCTCACATTGGCATATTAACAACGACTTTTACATAATATTAAACAAACACCTGCATCAAAAAGTCCTATATTTTCCTTTATTAACGAACAACTTTGTATAAAACAATCACATTGTCAAAGTCACATTGATCACCATTGGACCACCGAGTCCACTAATCGGGGGATTTTGGATACTTGCTGTTGCTCATCAGGACAACTGGTTTCTGAATTCCCTAAATGTGTGTATTACTGGGGTAATGTGTTGCGAAAGGTGTTTATAATGAGGTTAGAACTCAAAAAGCTGAAAAATCTACAGTACCATACTGAATTGCAAAGCCGTATAAAATTGGTAAAGTTGCTAAATAACAGTTCGCAAGTGGTAAAAAAAGAAACAGAATGTAAAATTCGCCTGGGGAGGGCCACGCTGCCTCTGTGCAATGAACGAAGTGCCAGCATGTATGGTAAACTTTCCAAAATATAAAAGTGTCAAGGTATAGCATATGGTTAATAAGTAGGTATTGGTTTGCGGTGATGGTTACCTGTGGCAGTCTTAACCATAACATCGAAACGATGACTAGAATCTGTATTAAGCGTTAGATACTTTACGGTGTGGACGTAAACATTTCCCCTGTTCTCAAACAATATATATGTATAGTACTGTATGCCTATATATGTATGCACAAATAGCTTAATACAGTTAGTAAGGAATAAGGGTAGGATCATAAATAAGCAGTGCATGCGTGAATTAATGTTTGTGTATCAGTCTATCTACTCCTGCATGTTTGATGCACAATACCTGTAAGCTGGGAGCTTGAAGCGATTTCAGGAATGTTACGCTGCACGAGAGCAAACTTTTGTTTACTTACAAATGGTTTTGTGGTATAAATTGCTGACGCAGAGGTACGTTATGTATATAAGTGTTGGGACTGCAGCTGTTTGTTATTGTGATCAGCAGCATTTTTCTGCTAGGTGTGCTAAATGGAATGGTTTTGATTCACAAAAGGAAAGATGATTTTGCATGAAGTAAAGGTAGGTAAGCATCGAAGTCGATTAATACGCCCTTCTAAGTTTAACAGGATTTTGGGGGAACAGGGATACTTTAAAAATTTAAAAACGTTTAAAGAATATTGCTTTGGGAAGAGTAAAGGAGTGAATCTCTTGTAGGTGGTGAATGAAGGAAGGTGGAAATCGCTAGAGGTTACGGTAATAGCTACATATGACGTAGTGCCTTGTTTTCAGTATTGCTAACTGTAGACGCAGCCGGTTTCACGTCACTTATTGGTGTCGCATTGTATTTATAAATAAACCCGCTGCTGTGTAGACTAACGCGACGTAATGATTAGGGAAACGATGCGCAGGACTACGTTGTATTGATATACACTCTGCATTTGTAAGGTGATGTATGATTAAAGCAGGTGGGCAGGGGACGCACAAACCATGTGTAAATATTTTTGGCTTAGTGGGGAGCGTTGCGGATGCTCAGTACCCAGCAAGCGAGCATACTAAATATCGTTTATCAAATGTTATTACAGGACGAAATGAGGGCGCAACGAAGTAAGCATTCCAAAGGTAGATTGAAGTAGGTAACCACGATTTACGAAGAATGTACGGCCACAGCGGCATGTACATCGTTGAAAATAACTGCAGAAGGTGAGCGTACCACGTTCCTAATGGATGAATATGTTGTTCGCATCCCGTTCAGCGTAGCTTCACTCGTCATTATGTAGCAATTGGAACACGTATTTTCTGGAGATAACAACAACGCCCATAAAACATGTGAGCTTGTAGCCCGCAGCAAGGAAATTACAGACTTCGCAAGTTGCGTATGCGATGTGGCGGTTGTCTTATCTATGTCCGAAACGATTTTGGTGTACCTGATTTCGAACTGCTAGCTATAGGTGACCCTGAAGACTCCATCTGGATCCAGACGACAGGAGGTCACCTTGACCTCCTTATCGGTTGCGTATACAACCCTCCACACACATCCGGCAAAAAGATCAATAAACTCACTAAGCTCTTCACTGAAATCTCCCAAATGCCCCCACGGCACAAGATAGTGGGTGGCGATTTCAATATGCCACTTATCCCCTGGAACGACCAGGTTGCCCCACTCAGATACAGAAGTTTCGTTCACACCGTCCACGCAAATAACTGGACCCAACAAGTTCACGATCACACCAGGCTTTCTAACACCCTTGACTTAATCTTTACGCAAGGTGTCTCCGATGCTGTTGCTGGTATATTAGATAATATAAATGGCTGCGACCACAAGGTGGTCAAACTCACATTTACACTTTCTACTCCACACAGCGCCACTGCTTCTTCTGTCATACAGTTTCGAATGTTCAACCACATGAACTGGGACAGCTTTGAGATATTAGTGCGATCTTCGAACTGGGACAAATTCTTTTTAGCTACCGATGTGGACGCAGCCGCACACATCCTGTATCTAAATCTCTTCAGCTGCCTAGATGTGCTCGCCCAACTCACCTGCAAAAGCCGCTTAAAGATGACAGCGAAATCAGCTAAGGCCTACGGTGTACTTAGGAAGATCAAAAAATGCGACAGCGATACTCCGGAACTAAGCAATTTCACATCCTTGTTCGCACGAATGAAATCCTAACGAAGTGGCAAACTGCGCAAGAATCAACCAAGATTGCTGAAGAAGACGCCGCCCTAAAATCTAGCAATAAAACCAAGTCACTCGGGCAACTACTCCGACAAAGAAGCAATCAAAAAGCTACGCCTGTTACCTCACTCAGGCTTTCTGACACATCCATTATTAGCGATCCATCAAAAATATGTGAGATTCTCAATGGATACTTCTGCAATTCTTTCACTGACGCTAATGGAACCGCGTCTGCTTTGCCAGCTAGGCGCACCAATGACTCACTCGACACTATCAAGTTCGACATGCGTTCTATCACCCGAGTAATCAGCTCAGCCAAATGCTCATCACATCCTGGTCCTGATGGTCTTCCCTCTGCGTTGCTGATACTCGGTGGCAAGGACATTCCAGCTCTACTTCTCAACCTACTCACGCTTTCCATGACCAACGGGATTTATCCAAAAACATGGAAACCTGCCATCGTCAGCACCAAACACAAAAAAGGCAGTCAGCAGAACATGGAAAACTATCGCCTTATTAGCCACACGCCTATAGCTTCAAGAATAATGGAAGGAATAGTCAAAGAAACCATGCTCACCTTCCTGCTTACTCGCAACCCCATCAATCGACAACAACATGGATTCCTGCCGTCTAAATCCTGTCAGACCTGTCAATTTGAGTTCCTCAATCATGTAACTCAACTGATTGACAACAAGCAAGCACTAGCCATCATCTTCCTAGACATGACGAAGGCTTTTGACAGAGTTCCACATACAGAACTCTTGATGAAGCTGGAATCATACGGTATCTCCGGCAAACTGCACACCTGGTTCTCATCATATCTTGCAGCTCGCTCACAGTCAGAAATGGTTGGATAATTTATGTCACTTCCTAAACCAGTCAAAAGTGGCGTAATTCAAGGTAGCGTTTTAGGCCCTCTACTTTTTCTGCTCTATATCAATGACGTGTTCCAGGTTTTCAAACATGGGACACCCTACCTATTTGCGGACGACATCAAAATTGTCTTCCCATTTCATCCGTCAAACTTCCACACCGCCATTTCCCATATACAATACGACTTAAGATCGCTAACTGCATGGTGCGACATTTGGAAGTTGGCTTTTACACCGTCAAAATGCAACGTCCTTACGTACCGATGCACCATGCCTGAAAATACCTTAATGCTGCAAGGCACGCCATTAGGGAACTGCCTAACAGTGCGTGACTTAGGCGTGCACTACTCCTGTTCGCTGAACTTCGCGGAACAAGTAATTTATTCCGCAGATACAGCACGCTCTCTCATCGGTTACATCCTCAAAACCATGACAATACAGGAATCTAGAACTGTGCTCTACAAAACATGTGCCCGGCCCCTGCTAGAATACTTCTCTATAGTATTCACCAACTTTAGAAAATGCGACCGAATGGCCCTGGTAAATGTTCAGCGTACCTTCACAAAACGCCTCCTGGGGCACTGAAGTCTGAGCTACCGTGATCGGTGCAACACACTTAAGCTCGACCCGTTATGGCTGCGCGGATTAAAAAACAACCTCGCTTTCCTATACTCGCTCATTAACAACATCAGTGGGAGCCAAATCACCCCTGTCACAGACTCATATATCACTTCGTACCCCCGACGTGATAGACCCTACTCCATTATCCTACCAAGAACGCGCAGCAGCATTCGCTCCAACTTCTACGCTACAGATACGCACACGTATGGAACAGGTTACCTCTCACAATAAGGGCATCCATGAACGTAAACCAGTTCCGCTTCTCTATTAGCAAATACCTCTCTGTCACACAAGTTTCCAAACTACTGAATATAAACAGTCCTGAAGAAGAGTTTTTTGAAACTGGACCGGACCACTTATAATCGCCTCTTCTTACCTTCGCACACTATTCTCTACCCGACTCCACATCTCTCTCCTACCGCGCCGTTATCCATCGTTCATGTTACTCGTGTCACCTTCTCTTGACAGCAGCTAATCATTGTTGGCTCCATGTAGCTCGCAAGGAGCAACATCCTGATTCTCCAGCCTTCATCTTTTTCTGCCGTATGTCTCTCTAAGCTTCGCTTGCTTGTTGACGTCTTCGTCGAAACTACAGATATCCAATAGTGGTCAAAGGTCTTAATGGTATGGCTACACCAGCCACTGATTCATTCTCCTCCAAAGCCACTAGCTCTGCTTAGCGGCAACTAGTCGCCATAGCTTTCATTTACCGCTGCGGATACCCGGAGCTCTGTAGGAGTCGCTCCTTTCTTACAATGTGCATTCTCTTGGATTGCTTGCGTAACAGCTCAGATGATTTGTTGACCTATTATGTGCCACCATAGGATCCACTAGTAACTGAAGGCTTAGCACAAACTCTATTGCTGGTCACTCTTCACTCTCCTAGCGTGCCATTATCCGTCGTTCATCTTCCTCGCCTCAACTCTTCTTGACAATAGCTAGACATGGTTGGCTCCATGTAGCTTACAAGTAGCCACTCCCTGACTCTCCAACCCTCATTTTCTTTGCCGTATGTCTCTCTTAAACGTCGCTTGCCTGTTGACTTCTTCATCGAAACTGTAGGTATCCAGTAGTGGACAAACGTCTTAATGCTATGGCTGCACCAGCCACTGATAAATTCTTTTCAGGAGCCACTATCTCCGCTTATCAACCGCCAGTCGCCATAGCTTCCATTTAAATCTGCGGATATCCGGAGCTCGCTCCCTTTCACAATGTTCATTCTCTTGGATTGTTTGCGTCACAGCTTAGCTGATCTATTAGCCTATCACTTACCCTCACCGGCCTTTGGATGCACTCATCGACCCTATAGGCATACACTAGTGACAAAGCGTCCGATTGGAATAGCTGCATCTGGCGACTGAGTCACTCCTAGCGCCAACATCTGTCAGGCGTCATAAATTCTGCATTTCTCTTCAGAAGTAGCTAATGGCCATTGGCCCAATGCATATGCGATGATCCAGTGCTTGTTTGTAGCCACCCCATATCTGAATAACCTTTACTCCTCTAGAATATCTACATCCAGTCCCTCCGCTGCCCTGCCACCAATTGAGCTTTAAGACTCTCTCACATCAACCTATTTATTTTCGCTTATTATGCCCCCTCTCGGATTACGCTAACTACGTGCTGTTCATGCACCTGAAAATCACTACCAACATTCTAACTCTCTTTGCTCTATCCCCACGCAACTATCGACTCATATCAAACGGATACTCGTACTTTACTTACTGGTGCAACGCTCTTGTCCTTATGCAGTCGATAGCAATCCACCTATACGGCTAATGATTCTATGGGATACACAAAAGACATTTTCAGCATAATTATTGTTGCACAGTGTACATGCTTTTGTCTCAAGCCCAAATGTTATAACACAAGACATTAGCAATATCCAATTCCATGCCTGTTCTTGCGGTCTTCGCTCGGTTGTCTCCCACTTTCCCTTTTCTCTGAGGTCCGGGACATCTTGGAAATTTGGGATTGGACTAAGAAACAGTTTTGGCGCAAGACGGACGTAACAACCCACAAGGACTGACATGGAGGATGGTAAAACTCCGCAAGGACCGACCTACAATCACCATAACCCTTGTCCAGTATGAAGAACTAGACAAATCCTCATACTCCCATACATTCTACATCTGAAAAATCTGGACAGCGGAAAAATTGAAACTTTTGCTCACCTGGACATACAACAAGAAGAAAATTCGCGATGGACCTCTCCTCCAGCGACCTCAAAAATCATGGCGACCCAGATCAAAATACCCGTCCAACTAACAGAGGAAATTAGAAGCCATTACCCCGCGAAAAACCGAAGGTGAAACCAGTCGTCATGCGGCTTTGCCAGTTCAACATTAATGTTCAACATGCTTTACGGCAGGGTTGCAGGACGTGGTGGGTTTTCGCCTGGCAAGCGTTCTCCCTATAAAAAGGCACAAATGTCTGTTTAACAACACTGCGACGTGGCGGATGTGACTCGCCACTGAATAAAGTCACAGCCCACAACTACATACTGGCAAGTCGACTAGATTCACATATCAACTCTTCTTGACACCGTTTCAACTACACACGATTGAACCCGGAGTATCATCGTGATACACAACAGTTTTTAAACCTTGATCAAGCCTAAGCTGGTGCGCCTCTATGAAACTGAGAATAAACTATCTATTTATTTATTTTATCATGGACATACGACCAATTTTCTACTATTACTGTCACAGTTGCCATAAAATGTTTGTACAGTTGTACATATCTGATCATGCCTCCATGGGCGTGCCTCGCATAGTCGAGAATAAAGTATTTATTTATTTATTTATTTAGTTATGTGGGATTACAAGGCACAGTGACAGCGGGTGACCCTGAAAACTGCCGTTGCTCCGTTCGCTACGGAGTGTGAAATGTAGACGAAAAAGGAAATCAAAAAAGACCGGACCCGGTACTATGCCGTGAGGCGGCAAGTGCACGTAAGTCACAGGTTGACCAACGGCGGCAATGAGAACGGCGGCGTGCTGCCCAGGTGTACAACGTCGCTGAAAGCAAGGTCATCATGGAAACTGGATGTTACCTTTGGCTCGCATTACTTAACACCTGATGTAGTGGTACGAGTCGGCGCGAGGATGGTCAGGAGCAGCGGTAACCCGGACGGTGGGGAGGGCGCTTATGTACTTTGGCTATGAAAGGGATATCATCAATAGAGGCAACCTTACCTTTGTACAGGTATCACTGATAGACGCCAGTACGTGGGGCAGAAGAATGGCAGGGTTCACTTGGCCGGCGGCGCAGGTTATTCGGGCCGTGAAATGGCTGTGGTTAATGAACTGAAAAGATACCTGGAACAAGGTTACACAGAAGCATCATAGTGCGACGGCTGTGCGTTGGAGGAGACCCAGTGGCAGCGTTAAGTGGGACGGCGAAAGGCGGCGCGTTGCCCTAAGGCTCTGAAAAGGTGGTGGTCATGGGAATCCAATGGTACCTGTGGCTATGAATCAATGCTGCAACACACGGCGGTGACAGCACGTTGAAGGAAGCGCAGCGGCAGCGTCAAGTAGGACGGCTAATGGCAGCACGTATCACTGTGGCTCTAAAGAAAAATTGCGCATGTACATGCAATGGTACCTGTGGCTATGAATCAATGATGCATCACATGGCGGTGGCCGTAAGCGGGAGGAGGAGCAGTGAAAGCGTTACGTCGGACGGGCCTGTTAGGCTATCATAAGGTGATCGCCATGGAAACACAATCACACCAGTGGCTTGGAGCACTCATACTTTATATGGTTGTACCAGAAGATGCGAACGCCGCCCGTTTGCAGCGCTACGTGGGACGCCGGAGGGCGCGGCATGTCCACTTGCCGCTGTGTAACGGAAATTAGCATGGAAGTCGTACCTCATCTGTTACGACTGGTCGCGGCTACTTAATATGGCTGTATCAACATGTGGAAGGGCCAACAGAAGCGCCAACGAAGGATGGGGTCGCATTTCCACTTTGGCTGTCATAGCGTAGACATTTTGGAAGTAGGACCTTACCTATGACCAGGATTCACTCACGCTTCGAATGGTTGCCCCGAGATTTGCGGCCAATTGGTGGAGAGGTCGAGGACCGCACCTCTGTTGAAGGCTGAAAGCGGCAGAGAGCTTTGCTTGTGTTAATGGTGTAACGGAATTTGACAACTGTCGAAGCCGGAACCATATTCACGCGCTGCAACGCATCCGCGCCGTGTGCAAGCAGGCAGATTGCGTACAATTGCCTCACAGACTACCGTTCTCTCACCGAAAAAACCGATGATCAGCAACACACCAGCAATAGGGTGCTCCACACGAACAAGCTAAGCACAGGAGGCATGCAAAGCACATGGCATGAAAATACCTACTAACCAGGAAAGGAAATAAGATTATGGCTAGGTACACATCAGCGAAAACTGCAACCTCATCCAAGGTATGTCCCCACAGCTGCGGCCTCACCTGCGTATTACTGCGTAGACATCCAATTCCCTTTACAAACAACTTTGTTGCCAAAGACGCCGCAGGTTCAAGCAGGGGCTCTGGCCTTTGCAATGTGTGAGCTGACGTCAGTTTGCATGTGGCCATTGTTGCTGAGGCAACTGCCAAGCTAAGTGAGTTTATCAAGCAGCTGGCGTTTATCCTTATCAAGCATCAAGTGGTAAGGAAGTGAGTGGTGGTCTTGCAGCAACATTTCGTACTTTTAAGTTGCCAAGTGCATACCAAAAATGGGACCACTCTACACAGACTATTCAGGGTTCATTGTGCCGCCGCTATAAGGTGGAAGGTAGGAGCATATCGAGCGCCTAATGTGGGTCAACTAATCTTTTACCAGGCATCAATTAAACTCTTACATCGTGAGAGTCCGCAGTGGAACACTCCACGAAATAAAAAACGACGACATTGAACAGAAATGCGGAAAGCGGACAAACCGGACGAACACCACTGGTGGTCGGAAAGTTATGCGCATGTTTAACTAGATCCTGACGCGGCGTAGTGTTGGAGTATGGAGCACGAGCGTAGCAAGAGAGCACGCGAGTATGAAGCACGCTCCAGTTGACCTGGGCACCATCATCCTTCCAGATACGGTGAAATCGTGAGGCCAATGCTTTGCAGAGGACCTCACTTCCATCATTATATAGTGCAGGTGGAAGGCCATCCGGATCAGCGGCACGAAAACGATTAAGGGCTGTGATGGCGTTTCGTACCTAGACCTCCGATGGAGGCTCTGAAAAACCGTCCGTAACTCGTCCGGCGTCACCTGAGATGGAAGAGGTCCGGGAGCAAGGAAACAGCTGAACTGATCTTGAAAGTGTTCCGCTCAAGGAGCCAGCCGGCGCTCCTCATTGTCTCTCAGTGCTCCCGCGCTTTCTCTTACTGTTTCACTGACGCCTGGTTTGCTGGGACCGGCAGTGCGGATCATCCGGAAGAGCTTGCCATAATTGCCTACTGCCCAAGCAACCCGCATTTCTTTTTGCCAGAGCGGTCCAGCAGGCTTCCTTGTCACCACGGAGGTTCCGCTTTAGTTCGCGCCTAATAGCCTGTCTGCTCACATTATACCGTGCTATGGTGCTTGGTAAGGGGCATTCAAGCACATTCCACTCCCTGGGGTTTATAAGCTTGCTACTATCGTACTCATACATGACCCGTGAGCGCTACATCGCCGTCTCCGAAAGCGTGCAAGCAATAACGAGAGGATAAGCCGAGCGCAAGGCTCATCTGCCGGGTTACGTTCCACAACCTGACTGAAGAGGTGGTCTAGCATGATTAGGGTAATCATCTTGCCCACACAGCTCATTACCTTGATGCCACGGCGGTCGGTGTAACATTGCCTGCTCTCTTTGACCTTGTACGGCGATAGCACAGGGGCAACCTTCTGTTCGGGAGGGACCTCATCCGAAATCCATACTCGTTGCACCAAGTGGTGCAGCGAACTCACCAACGCGGGTCGGCCGTGTTTCGATTCTGCAGGCAGGATCCCGTACGCCCCGGCACACTTTGGGTTTCGCAGCTGAGAGGCTGTGTTCTCTACTCCCCATCCATTGTCCGCGTGTCTGCCGGCCAACCCTTCACAAGCTTCTGCTTGAGACGGTTCAATGTAAGCCAGTCGGTCTCTGAACGGGTGTTTCCGGCGACAGTAAGAGTTTACATTTTATCGCCATGGTGTCTGCAGTCTGGGTACGGGTTGCGCGTTAACGAACATCCATCTGCCTCCTCTGCGCATCCAATCTCCGTTCATACACCGCATTTAAGCATCGGGGTAACAGTACACCCGCTTCGCCTCATCCGTCTGTCGTGCACTTGTAATGCGACGCAGCGCGCCATTCTTTGGCGGTAGGTTTCTGCCAATCCGACTTCTATTCTCCATATCACGAGAGTGTGAAACAACGCAGCAAATACCGTATTTTTGGCACACGCCAATGCACCCATGGTCGCATAGTTCTCTGCTAACCAATAAGGACGCTTATATTTTGCGCGCCCGTTGGTTTCCCTGGCAGCAGCTGGCACTTGGACTCGAAGGTGGTGTCACAGCTCGCGCACTGTGGCTCTGCATTCAAAATCAAGGTGGCGAGCAATTGCCGAGCAGCGGTTTCACGTAAAAATTCGCTGATGGACAACAACGGCATGGAAGGCAAGCACACAGAAAGCTATCGCCAGTCCACGGCATGGCCTACGGACCACGGCTTAACTCCTCGAAGATCCGTTGGTACTACAACTTGAATACATTGAGCTGCCTTGCTACGGACTCTTCTAGGACAAGCTATAAGCATCTACCGCTGCCGCGTACGAAGTTAGTTTGGTAGAGTAAGGAAGCAGAGGATTCTCTTACAAAGGCATTCAGTGAATACCACAACACCCTTTCAAAGAGTGGGATACTAGTATCAATAGCTAAAACCGGCAAGCGGTTACCTGAAGCCCATAGTACGGAAACAAGAATGGCTTAAAACGGTCTAGACTCTGTAGACTCAAGCTATGTCGCACTTACCTTGACAGCTTGCTAGACTTGTTCACCCTCTATTTATATAGGCACCTCCACCTCCCGACCCACTCCATTTGCTCTCCAAAAATTAGCTGTTGGACTCAATCTCGTTTCGCCGACTAATCCTATCTCGTCTGATCGGTCTCTTGCTTTCCAACTTCTCTCAGACTCCTGTGACATTACTGGCCATCGTTCAGATGTCTGAGCGCCGTTTGTATTCAATCATCCTTCATTCGGACGATTCAGTCTCTGTCATCTGTAACTCAGCCTCTGCTAATCAGCCAAATTCCATGGGACTGCTACTAGGCTACCGGGATGTTAGCGGTCTAGGCTCCGTCGATCCAAAGCACAAACCACCCTCACCTTGATATTCTGCTGAACGTGTTCGCCCTATGTTAATATAACCACTTCTATCTCTGACCAGTCCAATCCTACTGACTCCACACCTTCCCAAATGAACCATAGAACTCAATCACAATGCGCCAACCAAATCCAATCTCGGCAGGTCGGTCTACTTCTCTCCTACTTCTGCGACGCTGCCTGCCATGCACGGAAGGCTGAGCGCTCTGTCACCATTACTTCGGGAGCTACGTTAACTGTCGCATTTCTTATTCGTAAACGTAAACTCTCGACTCTGTCCTCTCTTTATCGCGGTCTGTCTTTAATTCTTCTTCATCCGGATAGCGAGCTCTAAGAGCTTTGCCCTATTATCCTCTTTGACTGCTACCTAACGAGCGAAAGGTAGTTTTCGGCTCTGTATCACCAACACACAACTTCTCTCATATTGCGAGCCTGCCTGACTGGCATACCTTATATTCATGCAGCCACATGCGTCCCAAACCTGTCCGTCTCTGCTGACTTTTTATTTATTTATTTATCTTCCAACCTTAACTGTTCGACTTACTCTTAATCTGCCAACTAATCCAGTCTCGTCTGATCGGTCATCTGCTCTCCGAATTCACTCAGACTGCTGTGAAGTTACCGGCATTTGATGAGAAGATCGAACACTCCGTCCCCATTACCTCGCGAGCCCCATGGACTTTCCACACCTTATAAGTAAACCTCTCACTATCCGGACCGTCTCCTCTCCTTATGGCGCTCTCTACTAACATTTCTTCTCTAATCGGACTGCCAACTCTCAGTGCCCTGTGATAACCTAGTATCATCTGACCATTATGCTCTTTCGACATTTTCCAGACTAGCAAGATATACCGAACTAATCTCTGTGGACTCAAAACTATGTCTTGCTTACATTGACAGCAGGGTAGATTTGTTTACCCTTTATTCATATAGGCACTTCCATCAGTAACCTGTACCCTCAAACCTTCAATCGGACGACCGACGCTTAGTGCCATGCCCTTCCTCGTCATCATCTGATCAGTGAAATTCTCTGGGACTACTACGAGACCTCCGGATGTGTCGACTATTCAAGTCTCATCTGTTCGGTCTCCGGCTCTCAGAGTTCTGACAGACTACCAGGATATTACCGGTGATTTTTCAGGACTGAACGATTCATACTTGGCACGAGAGCGTCCTTGGCTTTACCACACTTTAGTAGTAAACCTTTTTTTATCCCGACTATCCTATCCTAATTGCTCTCACGAGTTACCCTTTGCACTGCCGTCCGCATTCATCCGCTCATAGCTGATTCTTTAAATTTCCTTTTCTTCTTGGAACGTTGCTTTACCTAAGTTGCCCCCGCATTCGGTCACAACCTAGTTGACCTTAGTTTTACCTAAGATGCCGCTCGCATTCGGACTGCTGTCACCATCATCGGTTTACCTGTTTCTCTCCAACAATTGTATTAACCGCTTAACGTCGTCAACACGCTTTGTTATATCCGTCTCTTGACCCTGCGCTTGCAAATCCTTCTTCCTACCTAGTAGTTGTAGTCTGAGTCACACGAGCGACGTGATGTAAAGAACGCGTCTGCAAATCATGTATACTAAACAAAATTACATATGTTTTAACGTATCATAGGCACCGTTTCGCGCCACAGTCTGTGTTGTGCTTCTTGATTCATTGCTGTTTGGCTGCCCCTTGTCCGTTGCCCGTTTTCTCCAGAGATTTCCAGTTACATCCGCCAAAACAACTAGGTTTATCCGCTGGGACTGATCGACCCACTCTCAATAGCCAGATGGTTTAAACGCCTGCTCTTTTCTCCGGGAGATAAGGAACCCACACACCGTTCCAAATGGAGCTCTTTCCGCCATTCTGGAGAAGCTACCACCACGGGGTCTAAACAAGTGGGTTTAGCTCGTCTCGTACTCACAGTAGAACAATTTACTCACCTGAAACAATATATTTACATGGATCCACTGTTCCACAAACGAAGACAGACGATTCTGGCGTGATTACCTTCATTGCCTCAAACATTCCGATTCCCCAGTCATCTGGGGCTTTTCTGATGTCCAATCACGGACAGCATTGCGCGTATAAGCGGCATTTCCGATGATCTTTCATGGAGTTTTCACTTGGCCATGGAGAAAATTACCCTTCCATTTGAAGGAATTGCTAGTCCACTTTGCGGAGAATAGCATTTTTTCCTATTATGGATATATTCAGACACAAGAAGCAACGGCGCTCACCGTCCCTATGACAAGTCCAGCATGGATAGTTGGACACCGGTTGCGAGCCGGACAATATAATAGAAAAAGCCGGCCTCTATTAACAATTTGTTTACTCACCTGCCTCAATATCGTTAGACTCTGCGACTCTTTTACATCATTGACCGGCTTCAACGACTACTACCGCATCATTACTAAGCCATTCAGCCAACGAAGGAAGAATTTTGGCTTTCAACCGACTGCGAATAATAGAGTGCAAAATCGGTCTATACGATGTATAGCCGACTAGCACTACAGTTAAACGGAAGCTATGGCAGTGTTCCAGGACGTGGTAAGTTTTCGCCTGGCAAGCGTTCTACCCATAAAAAGCCACAAACGTCCGCTTAACAACACTGCAACGTGGCGGATGTGACTCGTCACAAAATAAAGTCAAAGCCATACATTTCACACTGACGCAGTCCTCAGCCTTCTACCTCTCACCTGTGCAACTGATTTTACTATGAAGAACGCTTCAATGGAATATAGATCATCCCGGCTTCGTAATGGTCATTGATTGCACTAAACCTTGTTTGGGTTCCTGTGCTCATGGATCACCACATGGCAAATTTACCCCCCACTTGTATCTTGACGCAACAGTTTTGCGCGCCACAGCGCCATCATGGTCCTTGATCTGACAATTACCTGACAATATGCTCGCTCATATACGCTACATCTTTTCGTTTATTCCTTTCATTAAAACGAAATGTTTTAATATTCCAAAGAAGCTATGCTTGTATGCATATTTGATCATACCTGTAGAGGGGTGTCTCCTTTTACAGAGAATATACCATTAATTAATTTATTTATTTATTTAAATGGGGCGTTGAAGGCAAGATTGACGGTTCGCAGTCAAAAACCGGTTCCAACGCACTGGTGGCACTGTAACCGTACCATGGGAAGCGGTGAGCAAATGTTTCCATAGCGACGATCGCATCACATCAGCTAATAGAAATGACGCCTCGTTGCCATATAGAATGATGACCTATGAAATACAAATTAATAAGAGAGAGAAGGCAGCATTAACTGAAAACCTTAACGTGATAAGCAAAACTTCAGGGCCAAGGCGCCTACACTTTGTGTAGACAACATAAGGTCGCAACCACCTGGCCATCGTGCAAAAATAAGGCGACATTCTCTAGGCAGCTTTCTTGCGGCTTTCATTTTTATCCTTCATAATCTGCCAATATCCAGCAGCTCACTCAGCACCAAACGCCTTAAAAAACCAAGCAGGTTTGGATACGGCAGCAGGCGTACCACCGGTATCGGTTGCAAGCCATCTGCTGTACCTTCTCAAGCAAAGCCCAAGGCGAGTCAAGTGGACGTTGTTGCCAACCGACACCAGTATTGCTGTGCAGACAACCATGATCAAAGACTAAAAGAACTTTCAGATAGTTAGGTAGATTGGGCAAGTCGCATTACCATACAGCATGAAACCTCATTGTGGCCTTTTATACATGGAATTTCAGATGGCTTTACCCTCCCTTCCGTCGCCCAATATGACACAGGTTCAATGAAGCAGATGTGACCTGTGCAATGCGTGTGTCGACGTCAGTTTCCATGCGCCTATTGTGCGTCTGCGGTAAGCTTGGCCCTGCTTAGAAATTTACGCGCCACTCCTACACTTCCGCTGGCAGCACCCAACGGCCACCACGAAGCACCACCTTATCGTCGTATGCGTGTAGGCTAGCGAGGTGCACAATGTGTGCACATGGAATGCGCTACTGACGACTAAATCGACATTTGCTTGCGCAGCCGTTCTCTATGAACACGCACTGTAGGCCTGAGCGCGCGTCAATCACTAGCCAATACCCGCCGTCCTGGTTCACACGGTGGATGCAAACTCTAATACTGTGCCGCCCGTACTGCCGCCGGGCGTTTGACTTAATCTTCCTCAAAAGCAACTTCCCACTTCTTACACGCTGCTCAACCTCGCACATACCTAGCTTACCTCTTGCAAGTACGGTTTCCCTCTCTTCGAAAACATCACTGCAACGCTGCACAATCACTTGAAACCGGTGCAGCAGAATGGACCTCACCCAAAGTATGTTCAAATGCTTACTCTCGTTCTCAACGCAGTTGGTGAGGCCGCACCCAAATAACACGACTTCATCCACCAAATGCGCTGCCCAAATACGCCGCAATTGGATCTAGGTGCGTCGGAGGTATTGGAAGCATTTCGCGCTGCGCACTTCGGCCTTCGAAGAAGCGTTTCGGGTTTGCTGAGGCTATACGAGCAAGCTCTACTTCAAGTTGTAGACGAGCACCTCATAGATGCTGTCTGCAGGCAGTTCGAACCTAACGATATCGCTTAACGGCGCGTAATGAAGGAGCGACTAAGTAAGTGCGCCAATATCTGGCACGTCTGTTAATTTACGGATGTACCCACGGAAGCCGCGGATTTTTGGATTCACGTGCTGGATTCCACTTTTACTTCGGAATTACTGTGTTTTGCGTTATCATTCTGTGTGAATTGGGCACCAATATATTTCATTTGGTGTATTTTTCCATTTGTGCACATTTGATTGAGGATCTCTTGCTAATTGTGAAGATCTCATCGATTGGCCATTCACGACGAAACTGCAAAATTCGGCAATGGTTCGTAGTACAGCTAAAAGGAAAACAAGTGCTTGTCGGCCCACGCAACAGCAAACGAAAGTGATTTGTGCTTTGAAATCGTGCTCTAAAACAATCCGGATTGCAATAACTTGTAACAGCTGTGAAAAGAGCTTTCATCCCCAGTGCATAGGTGTGGCAAAAATGAAGGAACGACCTTGCACATCAGACTCCATTTGGTTCTGTACTGAGTGCATGGCCAACCCGCTCGTGAGGTGCGTTGCTCTACTGACAGAGAAATGTGACAAATTAACCCAAATTGTGCGACTATCAACAGCTGAAACAGCGGGTGGATCGCAACCAGCTGGTGCCGCACTCGACTCACGTTGTCTAACCGTATGCCCACACCTGGCACAAACCAGTCAAAACGATTGTTTAGTAGAGAGCATACATCCTGCAACCCCACTCACGATAGGCTGCAAACAGAGAGTTTATGAAAGTCTGCCAACCCCGGCGAATCCAACGTTGCAGAGTTCGGTTTTCCCGAGTGATATGGCTGTGGCTCATGATACTCCAGTGCATTTCGATTTACCGAATAACACAGGTAGTCCGACTACCTATGCAAATATCGTCGCTGATTGTCCACTTGTGGCAAATTTAACCAGCGTGTCTGCATGCACACCGAAGGTAGTTAGAGGCCACACTAATAACAATGTGTACACGAAAAGATTTCCCCCCACGCCGCCGGTACTAGGAGACACGCCGGTATCCAAGTGTACGAACTCCAAGAAGATGCAGAGTTCGATGAAGATAATATGCTCTAACGTGCCTGAGTCAAAGGCAAACTCTATCAAAGATAGACTACTGGACAACATGAAACAGTGGGAATCCATATGCCGAGCAATTGGAATGCAGCCTAAACAGGCTAGTTTATGTCGCATCATCCGCCACCCCAACTCACTTCACCATGGCGAGCCGAGACTACTTCAAGTGACATTGCAGTCCGGTAACGAAGCAGAGACAGTCCTCTTGTCAGCTCTCCGTCTTCGTGATTCATCATGCGGAGTTCGCATATTCCCGGATATACCTTGGAGTGAGCGTCGACAACGAAAACAAAATCCTGAAGAACACCGCAAGCAAACTGATGAAAGATCCATCTTTGTCCATAGTGTCCCCGAAACACAGGCACCGGAAGAGTCGCAGGTCAAAGCTCATGACTTGGAAGAGTGGCGGTATATCCGCGAAGCACTATCTCTCCACGACGTAATTGCCAGCTCAACATCGAGGTTACCCATGTCGCCAAACTACAAAGGAAGTGGTCCACAAGTGCTTGAAGTCTTGCTTTACTCCAAACAAATGGTTGAATCGGTGCTCGGGAATTGGCACAAGTTCCGCACCAAATTGTCATCAGAAATACGTCTGAAGGCGGTTGGAACCAGGCCATCAATGGATAAGGGAACACGAAACCAGCAAGAAGTAGTCGCGATCCCCGCTGTCTGCATTTCTGTACCGGAACACAATGAGACGCCCCAGCCGTTCGATGAAGAAGGAAAAGACAGTCTGCTGCAGATCGACTCAGGGCGCTGTAGGCATCCCACCGTAACGGCCCCGGGAATTTTGCAAGAGACACATCAAAAAACGTCCCTCAGCCGACCCAACAAGGGTCGGCGTAAATTCTCGGAAAACCAACGTATGTTCAAACCCGCTTCTAACATCCGTAGTTCTCAATTTCCTTTATACAAACGCCCAAGGGCTTCTAAGCAAATTGGCAGTACTTCGATCTCCTCATAGCTCAATGTGTTGGGACCTCATCATTAAAACTGAGACGTGGCTGAACGACATGATTAGCGACGCTGAGATCGAACTACCTGGGATGTCACTACTGCGTAACGATCGACCCACCAAGGGCGGCGGTGCAATTCTCCACTACCGTTCAGACCTTCTCATCGAGCTCATGAACGACCCTGGGATTCAAACCGTAGACTCCTTGTAGTGCTGCCTACACCTAAAGCACGGCGATAAATGCTTATTGGCCATCGTATATCGTCCACCAATGTCCACTTTAGAAACGGAAAAGGCCCTGTCTTCTGCTTTGAAGTATTTACTGGAAAGGTCATACAGTCATGTTTTGCTGTTAGGGGACTTCAATCTGCTCGGCCTAGAAACCCCAGCCACCATGAGTGAACCATTCAAAGCCGATCTACAAGAGCTAATTGCAGGATCACCGCTGTACAACCATGTCACATCCCCAAAGCGATTCAGGACAGGAAACAAACCGGCCATCTTGGACCTCGTTTTCACCAATGAGGAACTGATGATTGACGTAGTAACCACATCCACTCCCTTGGGCCGCAGCGATCATGCGACACTATTGTTCCAATACTTGTGTTATGCAGATTATCCTAATAAAAGCAACGTGGAATCTTACGTCGTAACCAACTACGATAACCTGGCAGAACTCATTAGTGCTACGAGCTGGTCCTTCTTAACTGAGTGGTCCCCAGAAGTGGCATGCGGGAAATTTGTCAACAAATTCAACACGCTCGTAGCATTGGCATCTAAAACCAAAATCCCCCGACCCGACAAGGCGAAGTCGTTTCTCAGAAGCAGGACCCGGAAATGCATGGGATTGAGGGATCTGGCATGGCGCGCCCATATAGCCTCTCCGAGCGAGGATACTTGGAACACCTATATTACGCAAAGAACCCACTGTGTCACACTCGTCAGGGAAGAAAAGGTAAAGAGCCAACAAGATCTTGTGTCAAAGTTCTGCGTTAACCCAAAGCTACTATACAGACACATAAATAAGCTTCGCCGCGTTAAGCGCGGAATTCCGGCTCTGCACACAGCTTTCGGATTAGCACATACGGCACAGGATGCGGCGAACGTCCTAGGACAACACTTCGGCCGCACTTTCCAGTGTGTGCAAACATCCTGCACCATATCTAGGCAACTTATTCCGCCATCAGGCCTTAACCACATTTTCTTCACAACTGCAGCTGTATTGAAGCGGTTGATGTCGTTGCGCGAATTTAGCTCCCCGGGTGCGGACGGCATTCGGCCGAAAGCGCTGAAAGTTTCCGCCACGAGCTTAGCTGAACCTTGGGCGACACTCTTTCAGCGATGCCTTAACGAAATGCACGTCCCAACGATGTGGAAGCACGGGATCATCACTCCAATCCACAAAAATGGTAGCCGTGCAAATCTAACTAATTATCGTCCGATTACTCTTCTTCCGGTAATCTCCAAGATCATGGAGTCCATTGTAGCCGAGGCCCTCATGGAGTACCTGGAGAAAAACAACCTCCTCGTTCCGGAGCAGCACGGATTTCGCCAAGGCAGGTCCTGCACAACTAATTTGCTGATTGCTCGTTCAAACTGGACAGAGTCTGTGGACGCCGAAGTCGGAGTGGATGTAGCCTACTTGGACTTCTCTAAGGCATTCGACCGACTGGACCATCGGATTTTACTGAACAAGCTGCAGCATTGCGGGATCGGCAATCCTATTCTAGGATGGATAGGCGAATTTCTCGTTCAAAGTCACCTGAATATGAGAGTCCGAAATACCCTGTCGGAACCAATCGAAGTTCAGTGTGGCGTACCTCAGGGCTCGGTACTCGGGCCTTGCTTGTTCATTGTTTTCATAAATGATCTTGCAGCTGCACTATCTTCCAACTTTCTGCTGTTTGCAGATGACCTAAAGATATGGCGTGCCATAGCTTCAGGAGAGGATCACACGGCCTTGCAGGATGATTTGGACAAAGCATACAAGTGGTTAAACGAGAACATGCTACAGTTCAACACCACAAAGTGCAAAATCTTGAGCATACGCCATCAGAGTGCGTATAACTACCGCTTAGGACCTGACATTCTACATCGGACCTCTCATGAGTGCGATCTTGGCGTGCTTGTACAAGAAGATCTTGGGTGCTTAATGCAGACCGAAAAGGCCTCCAAGAGAGCATACCAACACTTTGGCCTTCTGCGTAGAGCGTTTGGGAAGTTTGACGCCTCAATCTTTCCGAAAATGCTTAGCGCTTTTGTTAGACCGCACACAGAATACGCTATTCAAGCGTGGCAACCATGGCAGAAGTGCCACCTCACTGCACTCGATACTGCACAACGCAGAGCGACAAAATACGTCAAAGGTCTCTCCAGCCTTCCCTACCCACTCAGGCTGAAAACTCTTAACTTATACAGTGGACGTTACCGTCGTATGAGAGGCCATCTCATATTGGTGTACCGGATACTGAGAACCCCCAACCACACGTGTCATTCCTTTTTGAAACGTAGTCAAAACGCATCCCTAAGAGGTCATCAGTTTAAGCTTATCACACAGTACAGTCTACTGGAATGTCGACGCAAATTCTTCTACCTCCAAATGTCACAACATTGGAACGCCCTTCCAGAACATGTAATTAACGATCCCACCCTGTCCCTTTTCAAAAAACGCCTTGAGGAAACGCTGACACGATTGCACTATGTGATATAACGTGCGACCATCGGATGATGGTATTAGTGAACAAAGAACGTGGACGGAATCCACTTAAAATTCCTATTAGATTACTTGTTTATGTGCGTCTCCAATCCCTTGGTGAGTCATGCATTTCACACGTACTTTCATTGATACGGTTTTTTTAATTTTACGAGGAAATTCTCAACATTGCTACGAGACCTGCCAAGCATTGCATTTATAACCGTCATAAACCATTGTTCCATTGTTCCATTGTTTGCGTACAACAGCATCAAAGTGGGGTGGCTTTGCCCTAGTTTTATTCCTGCCAGATATTGGTGCACGGGGGAGAGAGAGCTAAATCAAGTATGATTTAAATCTGTCCCAAGCCGTTTGAAAGTAGTCATTTTCCAAAATGACACAAGCGACTTTTCGGCCTCGGCTTTCATTGTCTAAAAGTTCGCACGCCATATATTTGGAACTCAGTCGGGAAGATCATTACTCTGGCGACTAAGGGCGCACTTAAATGAGAGACATGTGGGATCGCCAGCACCGAGAGGTGGGTTGCGTACAATACCCGTGACAAAATCAATGAAAAAGAGAAGCTCAAGTTCTAGGCTGAAGGGTATGACCCATCATGCATCTAGTGGGCCGATTGACAAATTGATGCGGGGAAGCGTGCAAGGCCAGCTCGAGAAGCTCAGTAGCCAAACACCTTGTAACAGCGTTACAGGAAAACTTCTGCCAGTCAACTTCGGGGAGATTAAAGTCCCCCAAACACTAAACACTTTTTTGCCGAATGCTCGCGGATGAAAACAACACGCCCCTTTGCAACGCTGTCGGGGCTTCCATAGACCAGCACAACTTTAAGTAGCGCAGAGCCAATATACAGTTTAACCGAGTACCTCAACTTCAACCTCTGGTGAACTGAAACTATACGTCTAAAAGACAGTAAGCGCGGAGTTAACGTACAAAGCAACACCACCTCCACGCCGATCAAAAGTGCAGTCACATCTCAGCAGTGCGTAGCCTGGCAAGCACACTTTACTGTCCGTGGCGTCGGTGGACAACCACGTTTCAGTGCATTCGAGGACATCTGGACGGCAGTCGTCGACAAGAGCGCCGACTTCGCACAGCTTGTTTCGCAGGCTATGCACATTGCTTAATATCACCTGAAGGATTTGACATTGTGAGTGCGGGATTTTGCACCACCAGAAACGGCTGTGATAGGACGGAAGTGGACCGCCGGATCACCATCAGAAAACCCACCAAGCGGAGCCCTTGTTCTCCTGTTTCCGGGCGGGCTTTAAGATCCTTCACAGCTTCCCGCAATTTCAGCCTATCCGCCAAAGCGTTGCCTGGGTGCACAATGACACCCGTTCCCTTGAGCTTAAAGGCGAAACGCGGAAAGGCTTGGCGCTCCTCCGGAGTGGACAGAATAACTCGCAACAAGCGAGGACGAGACTTGTCAGCTGGCAAGTTACCGAGTCTGGTTAGTTTGCGCACAGTCACGCCGGGGAAGTTGGGAAGCAGGCGTTTGTTAACGCATATTCTAAACTACTGAAGGTTAACTAGCATACAGTCTTTTGGGAGAACAGCAGATAGCCTGTTACAATCTTTTCATCAGGCAGATACACAACACTTACCGCTTCCTAGGAACAGTCAAGCGCTTGCTATACACTCACACAACCTGAGTATATTTGTATGGGTATCCTTCCGGTAGCACATGTCCAGTCTCCCTGTGGTAAGCTTACGCTCCAACGAATGAACGATGTCGCCGTTATAATCTGAAATAGTTTCAAATCCTCCTTGATCAATGATGGGAGCTGAGCACAAACCAAGGGCGGAATTTTTGTTACGGGGCGAGGGGAAATGAACCAGCAAGCATGAAGAAAACAATGACGAGCGTTACGAAATGATTATTAAGGTTTCAATAAGGAGATGGAATGCACTTAATATATTTATAAGGAGGTAAAGTAAGCTAACTTTTGTAGCGAAGTAGTTTACCGTATCCATAGTAACATGTGCCCCGCAATTACGAAATGATGAATTGCAGCGAATTACTTGTGTTTCAATGGTGTCGTGAACGTTGAAATATCTTGGCCGTCTAATAAACGTAAACGTATTTCAAGTACGCAATGCATTAAAATCTGCTTAAATGATGTGTAGAAGGTATATGTTAGGCTTACCTCGCATGGTGTGTTGTAATTGTTCGTTGGTGATGAATTCTTATGAAATCTCATTTGCTGCGACAGAGAAAGCAGGGAATCAGCAACGTGCAATAAATGAAAGTAGGCAGAAATATGAAACGGTAATGGTAAGGTTGTTGAGTGTAAACCAGGACGGAGATCGTGAAGGCTGATATTGTGAAGTATGCAATGAAATGGATGAAGTTGTAAATTCCGTATGGAAACTAAAGATGACGAAATGATGATCTGCATAAATTACGTGCTAAGAAAGTGAAAAGGGTAATCTTAACTGATAAGAAGTGCACAGTTGTGTACGGTGTTTAAGTACGTGCAGAGTACTGACGTTGAATTTACTTGGAAGTAACAATGTGCGGGGCATTCATCCGGGATATTGAGGAAAGCTGGTGCAAGCAGAATGATGTATACAAATAACATGATATGTAATGTATAAGCGGTAGCATTATGTGAGGTAATGTTAAATTGCAGTGAAAAGTGAAATACCATATATCCCAGGTAGTATGGATATATGTATGTCGCCCGAATAGTAGGGATAATTTTTCGCGTTTTTATATCATACCTAGTATGATACTGGAAAGGAGGAAACTGGCGCAATATACTATGAACATAAGTATATGTCCCCAGAAAAATGTGAAAAAATTATATCTAAATACGTCAATACACATATATTTATATTTATATATTGATATATAAATGCATGATAACGCATGTACATATATTTAAACCTGTTTTATTAATGGAGTGCATATGGATGTTTTCAATTATGACTTACTTGGGGAAGTGTCATAACACGTTCCTCGATCGGTAACTGGGTGTGTTTCCTATGTGTGGAGGCCTGTTTCTTCCGTGGAATGTCAGCACTGGTAATAGTCATGCAGCAAAGAACAGGCTATGGCCATGATTGTTGCTACCTGCACCTGTGAACTGCCATGCAGGCCTGCATACAGAGTTCGGGTAAGCAACAAGCACTGAACCTTCCTAAAAGTTAATGAGTAGGTAAGTAAGCATGTGTTGTATGCAAAAGTAAATATGCTCACGTTGACATACTTGAGGAATACCGAATAATGAAATGGGTTGCTGAAGGCAGTGGCATAGGAAGCGTTGTGCATGACGAAGGTGCACAGCAGAGGGAGACGTATGCTTCAATGGGACATTGGAACCTTGGAACATTGTATTTTAATGGGAATAAAAGCTCGAGCTTTACATGACCTATAGGGTGAAAAGAGTTCGGGTCGGGTCTAATGAAAGGCCAAGCAACCTTATAGCGGGTTTGACTGGCGTGTTAGCCGTATCTTCAACGGGCTTATGTGGCTTTGAAACAGCATGCACGCCGGATCAAAGCGAGACATCCCGCGACGCCCTTCGAAACGACTTTGGAAAGGAAGTAGGTCGAAGAAGAAAAGAAAGAAATTGCATCCAGTAGAATATGGTTAAATTAAATAAATAAATAAATAAATACTTTATTCTCGACTATGCGAGACACGCCCATGGAGGCATGATCAGATATGTACAACTGTACAAACATTTTATGGCAACTGTGACAGTAATAGTAGAAAATTGGTCGTATGTCCATGATAAAATAAATAAATAGATAGTTTATTCTCAGTTTCATAGAGACGCACCAACTTAGGCATGATCAGGGTTTAAAAACTCTTGTGTATCACGATGATACTCCGGGTTCAATCGTGTGTAGTGGAAATGGTGTCGGGAAGAGTTGATATGTGAATCTAGTCGACTTGTCAGTATGTAGTTGTTGGCTGTGACTTTATTCAGTGACGAGTCATATCCGCCACGTCGCAGTGTTGTTAAACAGACATTTGTGGCTTTTTATAGGGAGAACGCTTGCCAGGCGAAAACCCACCCCGTCCTGCAACACTGCCGTAAAGCATGTTGAACATTAATGTTGAACTGGCAAAGCCGCATGACGACTGGTTTCACCTTCGGTTTTTCGCGGGGTAATGGCTTCTAATTTCCTCTGTTAGTTGGACGGGTATTTTGATCTGGGTCGCCATGATTTTTGAGGTCGGTGGAGGAGAGGGATATCACGAATTTTCTTCTTGTTGTATGTCCAGGTGAGCAAAAGTTTCAATTTTTCCACTGTCCAGATTTTTCAGATGTAGAATGTATGGGAGTATGAGGATATGTCCAATTCTCCATACTGGACAAGGGTTATGGTGATTGTAGGTCAGTCCTTGCGGAGTTTTACCATCCTCCATGTCAGTCCTTGTGGGTTGTTACGTCCGTCTTGCGCCAAAACTGTTCCTCAGTCCAATCCCAGATCTCCAAGAAGTCCCGGACCTCAGAGAAAAGGGAAAGTGAGGGACAACCGAGAGAAGCCCGCAAGAACGGGCATGGAGTTGAACATTGTTAATGTCTTGTGTTATAACATTTGGGCTTGAGACAAAAGCATGTACACTGTGCAACAATAATTATGCTGAAAATGTCTTTTGTGTATCCTATAGAATCATTAGCCGTATAGGTGGATTGATATCGCCTGCGTAGAGACAAGGGCGTTGCACCAGTAAGTAAAGTACGAGTATCCGTTTGATATGAGTCGATAGTTGCGTGGGGATAGAGCAAAGAGAGTTAGAATGTTGGTAGTGATTTTCAGGTGCATGAACAACACGTAGTTAGCGTAATCCGAGAGGGAGGGCACAATAAGCGAAAATAAATAGGTTGCTGCGAGAGAGTCCTAAAGATCAATTGGTGGCAGGGCAGCGGAGGGACTGGATGCAGATATTCTAAAGGAGTAAGGGTTATTGAGATACGGGGTGGCTACTAACAAGCACTGGATCATCGCATATGCATTGGGCCAATGGCCATTGGCTACTTCTGAAGAGAGACGCCGAATTTATGACGACCAACAGATGGTGGCGCTAGGAGTGACTCAGTCGCCAGATGCAGCTATTCTAATCAGACGCTTTGTCTCTAGTGTATGCCTATAGGGTCGATGAGTGTATCTATAGGCCGGTGAGGGTAAGTGATAGGCCAATAGATCAGCTAAGCTGTGACGCAAACAATCCAAGAGAATGAACGTTGTAAGAGGGAGCGAGCTCCGGATATACGCAAAGTTAGATGGGAGCTATAGCGACTAGCTGCTGCTAAGCAGAGATAATGGCTCTAAAAAAGTATGAATCAGTGGCTGCTGTAGCCATGTCATTAAGAAGTTTGCCCAATACTGGACACCTACAGTTTCGATGAAGAAGTCGACATGCGAGCGAAGCTTTAAGAAACAGACGGCAGAAGAGAATGAAGGTTGGAGACTCAGTGGGTGGCTCCTTGTTATCTACATGGAGCCAACAATGACTATCTATTATCAAGAGTAGTTGACGCGAGTAGGACGAGCGACGCATAACGGCGCGCTAGGAGAGAGAAGAGTGACCAGCAATAGAGTTTTGTCTGAGCCTTCAGTTACTAGTGGATCCTGCGGTGGCACATAATAGGTCAACAAACCATCTGAGCTGTTACGCAAGCAATCCAAGAGAATGAACATTGCAAGAAAGGAGCGACTGCTACGGAACTCCAAATATCCGCAGAGTTAAATGGAAGCTACGGCGACTAGCGGCTCCTAAGCAGAGATAGTGGCTCTAGAAAAGAATGAATCAGAGGCCGTTGTAGCCATAACATTATGACGTTTGTCCACTATTGGATACCTACAGTTTTGATGAAGAGATCAGCATGCGAGCGAAGCTTAGAGAGGCGGACGGCAGAAAAAAATGAAGGCTGGAGATTCATGAAGTGGCTCCTTGCAAGCTACATCGAGCCAACAATGACTAGCTGCTGTCAAGTGGAGGTGACACTAGTAACATGAACGATGGATAACGGCGCGGTAGGAGAGAGAAGAGTGACCAGCAATAGAGTTTTGACGAAGACATCAGTTACTAGTGGATCCTACGGTGGCACATTAAGAGGTCAACAAACCATCTAAGCTGTGATGCAACCAATCCAAGAGAATAAACATTGTAAGATGGGAGCGACTCCTACAGAGCTTCGGATATCCACAGAGTTAAATGGAAGGTATGGCGACTAGCGGCTTCTGAGCAGTGATATTTGCTCTGGAAAAGAAGGTATTAATGGCAGGTGCAGCCATAGCATTAAGATGTTTGTCCACTATTGGATGCCTACAGTTTCGATGAAGAAGTCAACATGCGAGCGAGGTTTAAGAGAGACAGACGGCAGAAGATAATGTAGGCTGGAGAGTCAAGAAGTGGCTCCTTGTAGGCTACATGGAGCCAACAATGGCTAGCTATTGTCAAGAAAAGTTGTGGCAATAAGATGAACGACGGATAATGGCGCGCTCGGAGAGAGATGAATGGCCAGCATTTTAGTTCGGATTAAGCCTCCAGTTACTAGTGGATTATACGTTGGCACATAATAAGTCAATAAACCATCTGAGCTGTTACGCAAGCAATCTAAGGGAATGAATATTGTACGAAGGGAGCGACTGCTCCGGAGCTCCGGATATCCGCAGATTTAAATGGAGGCTATGGCGACAAACTGATGCTAAGCAGAGATAGTGGCTCTGGAAAAGAATGTTTTAGTGCCTGGTGCAGCCATAGCATTAAGATGTTTGTCCACTATTGGATGTCTACAGTTTCAATGAAGAAGTCAACTTGCGAGCGATGTTTAAGAGAGACATAGGGCACAAGGTAAATGAAGGCTGGAGAGTAAAGGAGTGGCTCCTTGCAAGCTACTTGGAGCCAACTATGCCTAGCTATTGCCATAAAGGGTTGACCAGAGTAGGCTAACGGCGCGCTAGGAGAGAGAGGAATGGCCAGCATTGGAGTTACTAGTGGTTCCTAGTGGATCCTACAGTGGCACATATTAGGTCAACAAACCATCTGAGCTGTTACTCAAGAAATCCAAGAGATAAACATTGTAAGAAGGGAGCGACTCGTACAGAGCTCCGGATATCCGCAGAGTTAAATGGAAGCTATGGCGAATAACTGCTGCTAAGCAGAGATAGTGGCTCCAGAAAAGAATGAATCAGAAGCCGTTGTAGCCATAACATTAAGACGTTTGTCCACTATTGGATACCTACAGTTTTGATGAAGAGATCAACATGCGAGCGAAGCTTAGAGAGGCGGACGGCAGAAAAAAATGAAGGCTGGAGAGTCAAGAAGTGGCTCCTTGCAAGCTACATCGAGCCAACAATGACTAGCTGCTGGCAAGAGGATTTGACGCAAGTAGGCCGAACGGCGCATAACGGCGCGGTAGGAGAGAGAAGAGTGACCAGCAATAGAGTTTTGACTAAGACTTCAGATTATAGTGGATCCTACGGTGGCACATAATAGGTCAACAAACCATCTGAGCTGTTACGCAAGCAATCCAAGAGAATGCACATTGTAAGAAAGGAGCGACTCCTACAGAGCTCCGGATGTTCGCCGAGTTAAATGGAGGCTATCATGACCAACGGCTGATAAGCAGAGATAGTGGCTCTGGTAAAGAATGAAGCAGTGGCTGGTGTAGTCATATCATTAAGACCTTTGACCACTATTGGATACCTGCAGTTTCGACGAAGAACTCAACATGCCTGCGAAGCTTAAGGAGACAGACGGCAAAAGAATAAAGGCTGGAGATTCAAGATGTGGCTCCTTGCAAGCTACATGGAGCCAACAATGACTAGCTGCTGTCAAGAGGAGGTGACACGAGTAACATGAACGATGGATAACGGCGCGGTAGGAGAGAGATGTGGAGTCGGGTAGAGAATAGTGTGCGAAGGTAAGAAGAGGCGATTATAAGTGGTCCGGTCCAGTTTCAAAAAACTCTTCTTCAGGACAGTTTACATTCAGTAGTTTTGAAACTTGTGTGACAGAGAGGTATTTGCTAATAGAGAAGCGGAACTGGTTTATGTTCATGGATGCCCTTATTGTGAGAGGTAACCTATTCCATACGTGTGCGTATCTGTAGAGGTAGAAGTTGGAGCGAATGCTGCTGCGCGTTCTTGGTAGGATAATGGAGTAGGGTCCATCACGTAGGGGGTACGAGGTGATATATGAGTCTGAGACAGGGGTTATTTGGCTCCCACTGATGTTGTTAGTGAGCGAGTATAGGAAAGCGAGGTTTGTTTTCAATCGGCGCAGCCATAACGGGTCGAGCTTAAGTGTGTTGCACCGATCACGGTAGCTCAGACTTGAGTGCACCAGGAGGCGTTTTGTGAAAGTACGCTGGACATTTACCAGGGCTATTCGGTCGCATTTTCTAAGGTTGGTGAATACTATAGAGCAGTATTCTAGCAGGGGCCGGGCACATGTTTTGTAGAGCACAGTTCTAGATTCCTGTATTGTCATGGTTTTGAGGATGTAACCGATGAGAGAGCGTGCTGTATCTGCGGAATAAATTACTTGTTCCGCGAAGTTCAGCGAACAGGAGTAGTGCACGCCTAAGCCACGCACTGTTAGGCAGTTCTCTAATGGCGTGCCTTGCAGCATTAAGGTATTTGCAGGCATGGTGCATCGGTACGTAAGGACGTTGCATTTTGACGGTGTAAAAGCCAACTTCCAAATGTCGCACCATGCAGTTAGCGATCTTAAGTCGTATTGTATATGGGAAATGGCGGTGTGGAAGTTTGACGGATGAAATGGGAAGACAATTTTGATGTCGTCCGCAAATAGGTAGGGTGTCCCATGTTTGAAAACCTGGAACACGTCATTGATATAGAGCAGAAAAAGTAGAGGGCCTAAAACGCTACCTTGAATTACGCCACTTTTGACTGGTTTAGGAAGTGACATAAATTATCCAACCATTTCTGACTGTGAGCGAGCTGCAAGATATGATGAGAACCAGGTGTGCAGTTTGCCGGAGATACCGTATGATTCCAGCTTCATCAAGAGTTCTGTATGTGGTACTCTGTCAAAAGCTTTCGTCATGTCTAGGAAGATGATGGCTAGTGCTTGCTTGTTGTCAATCAGTTGAGTTACATGATTGAGGAACTCAAATTGGCAGGTCTGACAGGATTTAGACGGCAGAAATCCATGTTGTTGTCGATTGATGAGGTTGCGAGTAAGCAGGAAGGTGAGCATGGTTTCTTTGACTATTCCTTCCATTATTCTTGAAGCTATAGGCGTGTGGCTAATGGGGCGATAGTTTTCCAGGTTCTGCTGACTGCCTTTTTTGTGTTTGGGGATGACGATGGCATGTTTCCATGTGGTTGGATAAATCCCGTTAGTCATGGAAAGCGTGAGTAGGTTGAGAAGTAGAGCTGGAATGTCCTGGCCACCGAATATCAGCAACGCAGAGGGAAGACCATCGGGACCAGGATGTGATGAGCATTTGGCTGAGCTGATTACTCGGGTGATAAAACGCATGTCGAACTTGATAGTGTCGAGTGAGTCATTGGTGCGCCTAGCTGGCAAAGCAGACGCGGTTCCATTAGCGTCTCCAATCCCTTGGTGAGTCATGCATTTCACACGTACTTTCATTGATACGGTTTTTTTAATTTTACGAGGAAATTCTCAACATTGCTACGAGACCTGCCAAGCATTGCATTTATAACCGTCATAAACCATTGTTCCATTGTTCCATTGTTTGCGTACAACAGCATCAAAGTGGGGTGGCTTTGCCCTAGTTTTATTCCTGCCAGATATTGGTGCACGGTGGAGAGAGAGCTAAATCAAGTATGATTTAAATCTGTCCCAAGCCGTTTGAAAGTCGTCACTTTCCAAAATGACACAAGCGACTTTTCGGCCTCGGCTTTCATTGTCTGAACGTTCGCGCGCCATATATTTGGAACTCAGTCGGGAAGATCATTACTCTGGCGACTAAGGGCGCACTTAAATGAGAGACATGTGGGATCGCCAGCACCGAGAGGTGGGTTGCGTACAATACCCGTGACAAAATCAATGAAAAAGAGAAGCTCAAGTTCTAGACTGAAGGGTATGACCCATCATGCATCTAGTGGGCCGATTGACAAATTGATGCGGGGAAGCGTGCAAGGCCAGCTCGAGAAGCTCAGTAGCCAAACACCTTGTAACAGCGTTACAGGAAAACTTCTGCCAGTCAACTTCGGGGAGATTAAAGTCCCCCAATCACTAAACACTTTTTTGTCGAATGCTCGCGGATAAAGCAACACGCCTCTTTGCAACGCTGTCGGGGCTTCCATAGACCAGCACAACTTTAAGTAGCGCAGAGCCAATATACAGGTTAACCGAGTACCTCAACTTCAACCTCTGGTGATCTGAAACTATACGTCTAAAAGACAGTAAGCGCGGAGTTAACGTTCAAAGCAACACCACCTCCACGCGGATCGAAAGTGCAGTCACATCTCAGCAGTGCGTAGCCTGGCAAGCACACTTTACTGTCCGTGGCGTCGGTGGACAACCACGTTTCAGTGCATTCGAGGACATCTGGACGGCAGTCGTCGACAAGAGCGCCGACTTCGCACAGCTTGTTTCGCAGGCTATGCACATTGCTTAATATCACCTGAAGGATTTGACATTGTGAGTGCGGGATTTTGCACCACCAGAAACGGCTGTGATAGGACGGAAGTGGACCGCCGGCTCACCATCAGAAAACCCACCAAGCGGAGCCCTTGTTCTCCTGTTTCCGGGCGGGCTTTAAGATCCTTCACAGCTTCCCGCAATTTCAGCCTATCCGCCAAAGCGTTGCCTGGGTGCACAATGACACCCGTTCCCTTGAGCTTAAAGGCGAAACGCGGAAAGGCTTGGCGCTCCTCCGGAGTGGACAGAATAACTCGCAACAAGCGAGGACGAGACTTGTCAGCTGGCAAGTTACCGAGTCTGGTTAGTTTGCGCACAGTCACGCCGGGGAAGTTGGGAAGCAGGCGTTTGTTAACGCATATTCTAAACTACTGAAGGTTAACTAGCATACAGTCTTTTGGGAGAACAGCAGATAGCCTGTTACAATCTTTTCATCAGGCAGATACACAACACTTACCGCTTCCTAGGAACAGTCAAGCGCTTGCTATACACTCACACAACCTGAGTATATTTGTATGGGTATCCTTCCGGTAGCACATGTCCAGTCTCCCTGTGGTAAGCTTGCGCAGTTTTAACGCTCCAACGAATGAACGATGTCGCCGTTATAATCTGAAATAGTTTCAAATCCTCCTTGATCAATGATGGGAGCTGAGCACAAACCAAGGGCGGAATTTTTGTTACGGGGCGAGGGGAAATGAACCAGCAAGCATGAAGAAAACAATGACGAGCGTTACGAAATGATTATTAAGGTTTCAATAAGGAGATGGAATGCACTTAATATATTTATAAGGAGGTAAAGTAAGCTAACTTTTGTAGCGAAGTAGTTTACCGTATCCATAGTAACATGTGCCCCGCAATTACGAAATGATGAATTGCAGCGAATTACTTGTGTTTCAATGGTGTCGTGAACGTTGAAATATCTTGGCCGTCTAATAAACGTAAACGTATTTCAAGTACGCAATGCATTAAAATCTGCTTAAATGATGTGTAGAAGGTATATGTTAGGCTTACCTCGCATGGTGTGTTGTAATTGTTCGTTGGTGATGAATTCTTATGAAATCTCATTTGCTGCGACAGAGAAAGCAGGGAATCAGCAACGTGCAATAAATGAAAGCAGGCAGAAATATGAAACGGTAATGGTAAGGTTGTTGAGTGACGTTACCGGCATTGAATGAGAAGTGCGAACGCTCTGTCCCCATTACCTTTCGAGCCCCGTGGACTTTTCCACACATAATAAGTAAACCTCTCTCTATCCGGACCGTCTCCTCTCCTTATGGCCCCTCTACTATCATTTCTTCTCTAATCGGACTGCCAACTCTTAGTGCCTTGTAATAACCTAGTCTCATCTGACCGGAATGCTCCTTTGACCTTTTCCAGACTAGGAAGATATACCGATCTAATCTCTTTAGACTCACAACTATGTCTTGCTTACATTGACAGCCCGCTAGACTTGGTTACCCTTTATTAATATAGGCACTTCCATCAGTAACCTGTACTCTCACATCTTCAATCGGATGGCCGACCCTTAGTGCCATGCCCTTCTTTGTCATCATCTGATCTGTGTAATTCTCTGGGACTACTACCAGGCCTCCGGATGTGTCGACTTCTCGAGTCTCGTCTGTTTGGTCTCCGGCTTTTAGAGTTCTCTCAGATTACCGGGATATTACCGGTGCTATTTCAGCACTGAACGTTTCATACTTCGCAGGAGAGCGTCCTTGGCTCACCACACTTTAGTAGTAAACCTTTTTCATCCTGACTATCGTCTCTTAATTGCTCTCATGAGTTACTCTTCGCACTGCCGTCCGCATTCTTCCGCTCATAGCTGATTCCTTAAATTTCCTTTTCTTCTTGGAACGTTGCTTTACCTATGTTGCTCCCGCATTCGGTCTCAACCTTGTTGTCCTTAGTTTCACCTAAGATGCCGCTCGCATTCGGTCTGCTGTCATCATCATCGGTTTACCTGTTACTCTCCAATAATCATATTAATCGCTTAACGTTGTCTACACGCTTTGTTATACCCTTCTTTCTACCTAGTAGTTGTAGTCTGAGGCACACTAGCGACGTGATGTAAAGAATGCGCTTGCAAATCATGTATACTAAACAAAATTACATAAATTTTAATGTATCATAGGCACCGTTGCGCGCCACCAGTCTGTGTTTGTGCTTCCTGCTTCGTTGCTGTCTTTCTGTTTGGCTGCCTCTTGTCCGTTGCCCGTTTTCTCTCGAGTTTTCCACAGATACATCCGCCAAAACAAGGTTTATCCACTGGGAATAGTCGACCCACTTTCAATAGCCAGCTGGTTTACATGCTTGTTCTTTTCTCCGGGTGATGAAGAACCCACACATCGTTCCAAATGGAGCTCTTTCCGCCATTCTGGAGAAGCTACCACCACGGGGTCTAAACAAATGGGTTTAGCTCGCCTCGTACTCACAGTAGAACAATTTACTCACCTGGAATAATGTATTTACATGGATCCACTGTTCCACAACCGGAGACTGACAATTCTGGCGTGATTACATTCACTGCCTCAAACATTCCGTTTCTCCAGTCACCTGGAGCTTTTCTGATGTCATTTCACAGACAGCACTGCGCGCGCATAAGCGGCTTTTCTGATGATTTTTCCTGGAGCTCTCACTTGGTTATGGAGACAATTACACTTACATTTGAAGGAAATACTTGTCCACTTCGCGGAGAATAGCATTTATTCCTGTTTTGGACATATTCAGACACAAGAAACAACTGCACTCACCGTCCCTATGACAAGTCCAGCATGGATAGCTGGACACGGGTTGCGAGCCGGACAATATAATAGAAAAAGCCGGCCTCTATTAACAATATGTTTACTCACCCGCATCATTATCATTCGACTCTACGACTCTTTTACATCATTGACTGGCTTCAACGACTATTGCCGGTTCAGTACTAAGCCATTTGGCCAACGAACGAAAAATTTTGGCTGTCAAATGACTGCGAATAATAGAGTGCAAAATCGGTCTATACGATGTATAGCCGACTAGCACTACAGTTCAACGGAAGCTACGACAGTGTTCCAGGACGTGGTGGGTTTTCGCCTGGCAAGCGTTCTCCTTAAAAAAAAGCCACAAATGTCCGCTTAACAACACTGCAACCTGGCGGATGTGACTCGCCACAAAATAAAGTCACTGCTATACATTTCACACTGACGCAGTCCTCAGCCTCCAACATCGAACCTGTGCAACTGATTTTACTACGAAGAATGCTTTAGTGGAGTACCGATCATCCCGGCTTCGTAATGGTCATTGATTGCACTAAACCTTGTTCGGGCTCCTGTGCTCATGGATCACCACATGTCAAATTTACCCCCCACTTGTATCTTGACGCAGTAGTTTTTGCGCGCCACGGCGCCATTATGATCCTTGGTCTGACTATTACCTGACAATATGCTCGCTCTTATGGACTACATCTTTTCGTTTATTCCTTTCATTGTAACGAAATGTTTTAATATTCCAAAGATGCTGTGCTTGTATGCATATTTGATCATGCCTTTTAGAGGTGTGTCTCGTTTTACAGAGAATATACTATTTATTTATTTATTTAGGACGGAGATCGTGAAGGCTGATATTGTGAAGTATGCAATGAAATGGATGAAGTTGTAAATTCCGTATGGAAACTAAAGATGACGAAATGATGATCTGCATAAATTACGTGCTAAGAAAGTGAAAAGGGTAATCTTAACTGATAAGAAGTGCACAGTTGTGTACGGTGTTTAAGTACGTGCAGAGTATTGACGTTGAATTTACTTGGAAGTAACAATGTGCGGGGCATTCATCCGGGATATTGAGGAAAGCTGGTGCAAGCGGAATGATGTATACAAATAGCATGATATGTAATGTATAAGCGGTAGCATTATGTGAAGTAATGTTAAATTGCAGTGAACAAGGCTGGCTGGCCGAACAACCTCCTCGTGGTGCCAGCTGGGTGGATTGGGTTTACCCCTTCCAGCAAATAGTTCGGCGGCAGTGTTCCAGGACGTGGTGGGTTTCCGCCTGGCAAGCGTTCTCCCTATAAAAAGCCACAAATGTCCGCTTAACAACACTGTGACGTGGCGGTTGTGACTCGGCACCAACTAAAGTCACCCATTGCTTATCCGGACGACCGCTTCAAGTCCACAGCCACCAAGCACCCGTTTAACACTGGCCACACGTTCAAGCACGATCAAAAAGACTGGAATAGATTTACGATCTCCATAAACACGGCAAAACACGCCCACATACACACTTACATACATTTATATATCAACCTATGCGACAATCTCATTGATCCATTGTACATTGAGTGATCACAGGTTGTACTCTTAACATGATCATGTCTGTGCAGACGTGCCTCGCTTAGTCAAGAATAAACATTTTATTTTATTTTATTTTATATATCCAAGGTAGTATGGATATATGTATGTCGCCCGAATAGTAGGGATAATTTTTCGTGTTTTTATATCATACCTAGTATGATACTGGAAAGGAGGAAACTGGCGCAATATACTATGAACATAAGTATATGTCCCCAGAAAAATGTGAAAAAATTATATCTAAATACGTCAATACACATATATTTATATTTATATATTGATATATAAATGCATGATAACGCATGTACATATATTTAAACCTGTTTTATCCATGGAGTGCATATGGATGTTTTCAATTATGACTTACTTGAGGAAGTGTCATAACACGTTCCTCGATCGGTAACTGGGTGTGTTTCCTATGTGTGGAGGCCTGTTTCTTCCGTGGAATGTCAGCACTGGTAATAGTCATGCAGCAAAGAACAGGCTATGGCCATGATTGTTGCTACATGCACCTGTGAACTGCCATGCAGGCCTGCATACAGAGTTCGGGTAAGCAACAAGCACTGAACCTTACCTAAAAGTTAATGAGTAGGTAAGTAAGCATGTGTTGTATGCAAAAGTAAATATGCTCACGTTGACATACTTGAGGAATACCGAATAATGAAATGGGTTGCTGAAGGGCAGTGGCATAGGAAGCGTTGTGCATGACGAAGGTGCACAGCAGAGGGAGACGTATGCTTCAATGGGACATTGGAACCTTGGAACATTGTATTTTAATGGGAATAAAAGCTCGAGCTTTACATGACCTATAGGGTGAAAAGAGTTCGGGTCGGGTCTAATGAAAGGCCAAGC
>OX104064.1:82927639-82946629 GCA_944474145.2 Dicrocoelium dendriticum
GTATAAAGCGCACTCTGACCCGACATTACAATAATCTAAGCGTAACACTCGTCCAATTATCGGTGGCTTACTGTCCGCGCAATGAGCCGTATATCAATTATTTTTGGTGCATCAATCGCTTGTGGATTTTCCGATGCCTTTCTGTAATTTTCAGTATTTCGGTAATTCACTTTGCAGACGTCCCAGTGTTCGGAATTCTGAAACCTTATCTGCATTGTCTAAGGTTTTCTGTGAACGAGCAAGGCGCGATGCACACCAGTACGAAGTAGACGATAGGCTACAAATATCACTTGCACATGTCTCATTGGAAGCCAGTCTCATGTCATTGCCTAACGCTGGACATCACATATCGCTTCAACCTCCGTAAGAATGTATAACCGTAGGTACGTGCATATATGGTTCGCCGAGACTTTGAATTTTTTCGTGTCCCTACTCGCTCCTAGTGGTATACGCTATACAACCAGATGTCTAAACTGATGAGCCGGAAATGTAATCAAAGCACGTCATTTTTTTCAAACAATCAGGAAAAGGAACACGGACAATCTCGAATCGCATTACGACATCCCACAACAACTGATTTCATTTGGGTGTTGTACTGGCCATGCGGCGGCGTTGCTCACACCTTCCGCTGTGTAACGCTGAAGATAAGAGAGCTCTTTTCAGCATGCTGCGGTCATTGTTGTACACGTACGACAGCGCTCATTACCATCGGATTATGGAAGCGATATCTCTGCGGAGCGCAGGATGCTTCCAATACCTGCGTCCTACATGGATTCCATGGCGGCTTAGCTGGGCGGCGCATCTGATGGACCATATAGTTTTATTTGGATGCGACAGTACCAATCGCATTGAAAATGAGAACAAGCATCTGAAACAAACGTTGAGTGAACGGTCAACGCTACTTCACCTGTTTCAGGTGATAGTGCAGCGTGCAAGTAGCATGATTGAGGAGAGGTAAACACTGCTGGCCAGAGATCAACTTGGTGAATGCCACGTTCAGCACGGAGCCAGCGTTGGGGACGTGATATTGCGCAGGCTGTCGTCTTACGCCCGGCGGCAGTACGCGCGGCACAGTGTTCGTGTTCGTATTCGCAGCATCAACGAAGGCGGTGGTTGTTGGCTGGTGGAGGACGAGCGCATTTGTATGCAACGTGTTGTCATCGGAATTGGCTGCGCTTGTGGATGCAGATTTAATCGGCAGTGGCGCATTCCATGTGCGCACATAATACACGTTGCGAGCCTGCACGCGTACCAGGAGGAGGATGTGCTTGGTGGTTACCGTTGGGTATTGCCATCGATAAGCACATCTGCGCCGATGCTTTCGGAGGATACGGAAGGGACGTTGACGGTGGCTCCGGTGAGATGCCCCAGTGATGTAGTTCTTGATCGGGCGGCGAAAATTCGCATCACTCGGGATATGTTTGCGTCTCTGGAAACGCAGATTCTGAGCATGGGCACGGAGGAGTTCCAGCGCACCATGGGCGTGTTCGCATGCGTGCGGGAGCTGCTCACAAGCCACAATGATGTTCAGCTTTACGCGCGGTCATCGCAGTTGCAGCAACTGCAACCGCTATCCTCGGAAAACCTGCCTACTTTCCAGGGAATGGAGCCGTCATCCTCCGCTGCAGCTACCCACGTGACGGCAGGCAATGGTACGCGTAACCGCATGAATTCACCGGAGAGGGAAGTCAGCGAAGGGATCACATCGGTGCCCCGGTGGCTGGTGTTTCCCAGTCTCCTTGCGCCGAACGCAGGCGACGCAGGCGGAAGTCGCCTTTGCTAACCCGTGCGGTTGAGGTGGTGAAAGGCAGCATGACTACACGGGAGTTGACATTTATGACGCTTAAAAGAAGGACATCTGCCTGCCACCGCACATACACATGGGGTACAAAGAGAGGCACTGCTGAAAAGGAAGCGGACAGCGCGGTTTGCTCTTTGTGTGAGGAGGAAGAGGACGCGTGCGGGAGCTCTGAGATCGTCGAGTGGATAAGTTGTGATGTTTGCTTGCGGTGGTTTCATCAAACCTGCGCTTCATACCATGGGGAAGCGGCATATACATGTGCGCGTTGCTGTGGGTAAGTTCCGTTTCACGTTGTTTACATTACTTTTCTTTAGGGATACACAGAAATAGTATTGGAATACCGCATGAATAAACTCTGCAAATAGAAACCGCTTGCAATCGGTAAGTTCCCAAGGCAATGCCTTTCTTCCCTAACTGTATTTGTCCTTGACTATTTTGTTAGCTGTGCAACGTTTGGCCTGGGTGTTAATCATCGTACCTTGTGTGTTCCAATTAGGACGCCGCGCGCTGTGATTGTAAGACACGGATGGTTTGTTATGTAGCTGCGTAACCCTCATTATTTAGCCTTAATATTCAGATTCAGATTCAGATGGACTAGAACGATAGGGAAATCCCTTGAGTGTTCCTTCTTGAGCAAATCGGTGAGCCAGGAAATGAAAAGGTGTTAGTTCTTGATAGATCTAAAACGAAACACCCGAAACACACCCTGAACAACCAACTACTGCCCACGTTCCCTGCACTAGCAGTCGGCGCTGTGTAGGTTACGTGAAGTAGAAAGTAAATGAAAAGATAAAGGGGAATGAAAGTCATTAAAATGAAGGATAACACTAGAGTGAAGATAATGACAGAATAAGAACTGAAAGTTTGAACATGGATATGGTCAGGAGAAGGGAAAGGTTTCGTGTTGCCACCCAAGAGCGTCTAACTGACGCTCGAAACCCTTAACCGTAGGTTCACTGACTACATTTTCTGGAAGCGAGTTCCAGCGCTGGATAACTCTACGCGATAACCGAGTTTCCGCCCTGATCCCTTCAGAACGCGGCTTGTGTAGCTTCATGGGATGACCGCGAAGAAACCCCTGCTAGCGGCCTTCTTACAGTTGTCACCAGAATGCAAAGACGAGGAATGAACGACACCTAGATCTATCTGGTTGGAGACAAGGGGGAGTTCGACCCCACCGAGTACGTAGCTCGAAGGCGGGAAAGTTGCTCCTATACGAAGGACGGAACACTTAGCCTGATTTATGGGCGGTAGCCACAAAGTAGACCGGTCCCAGAGTCTGTCCAGTGCACGCTGTATGGCCTCAGAGCCCCCAGGAACATGTACAACATTCCATAGCTAAAGGTCATCAGCAAACATTAAGGATGATACCCCAAGCTCTCCAGGGAGATCATTTACGTAGATAGAGAACAGCCTCGGTCCAAGGACCGAGCCCTGTGGGACACCGCTAAGGGCCGCTTGCTTAAAGGATAAGCTGCGACCCACACGTACACACTGCTCTCTTCCCTGCAAAAACGCAGATACCCAGTGAAGGGCACGGCCAGATACGCCGTAGGACCTCAGGTTATGTGATAGCCGCAAGTGGGGTACCTTATCAAATGCTTTCGAGAAGTCTACGAAAAGCACATCCACTCCGTGGACATTGTCCACTGCCTCGGCCCAAGCTTCACGAGCAACCAACAAATTCGTCAAACACGAAAACCCCTTCCGGAATCCATGTTGTGCACTACTGAGCAGATTAAATCTATTCAGGTGACATTTCAACGAATCTCTCACCAGCTTTTCAAGCAGTTTGACCACGACGCTAGTCAGACTAACTGGCCTACAATTATTGGCTGACAGACTCCTGTCGCCATTTTTGAAGATAGGACAAATGACTGCCTCCTTCCATTCGGAAGGTAATGTACAGGTGTCAAGTGATTTCTGAAACACCATCGTCAGCGGTCCACTCAGTTCCACCGCCAACTCATGCAGAAGCTTCGGGTGAATTGAATCAGGTCCAGCTGCTTTGGAAGGGTTCAGTTCTTGCAGCAGTTTAAGGACTTTCGTTTCCACCACAGTAAACTCAGCTAAATAAGAACCCTCAGGTACTCTGGGGACAAATGCAACGCTAGTCAATGCGGCCTCACGTACAAAAGCCACCGCATACACCAGCGTACACCAGCCGAGCTTTCCTTAAGTGTTTATTACACCTATTTCTATCCTCGCGGTACCTAGCATAGGTGCTAGTTCATGGAGCCGCACGGTATGTCCTCGAACACCTATTTGCCCATTTCAGAGCCATTGACATCTGGCGCCCGGCGCATCGCTTCCTCTCACGAACACAGAGCCTGCTGTCAGGTACCGCCGCCGCCACATCATGTCGCATTGATACGTTGTTACAGGTAACATAGATCTCTTATGCTAAGCTCCAATTCAGAGCCACTGACATCTGGCGCCCAACGCATCGCTTCCTCTCACGAACACAGAGGCTACTGTCAGGTACTGCCGCCGCCACATCATATCGCCTTGATAAGTACTCACAGGTAACATAGATTTCCTATGCTAACCTCCATTTCAGAGCCATTTACATCTTCCGCCCAACGCATTGCTTCCTCGCATTGATACGTAGTTACAGGTAACATAGAATTTCAAGGCTCACCTCCATTTTACAGCAACTGACATCTGCCGCCCAGCTCGTTGTTTCCTCTCACCAGCACAGAGCCTCCTGTCACGTACCGCCGCCGCCATGTGATGTTGCATTGATACGTATTTACCGGTAAGAAATATTTGGTATGCTCACCTCTATTTTAGAGCCACTGATATCTGCCGCCGAGCGCCTTGCTTCGTGCCAATGTCACTGAGCCTTCTCCAAATACCTGCCGCCGCCATGTGATGTTGCATTGATACGCAGTTACAGGTAACATAGAACTTCAAAGCTCAACTCTATTTTACAGCAACTGACATCTTCCGCCCAGCTCGTTGTTTCCTCTCACCAGCACAGAGCCTCCTGTCACGTACTGCCGCGCCATGTGATCTCGCATTGATATGAAGTTACAGGTAACATAGATTTTCAATGCTCACCTCTATTTCAGAGCCACTGACATCTGCCGCGCAGCCCCTTGTTTCCGCTAACTAGCACAGAGCCTCCTGTCACGTACCGCCGCCGCCATGTGATGTTGGATTGACACGTATTTACCGGTAACATATATTTGGTATGCTCACCACTACTTCAGAGACAATGATATCTGCCGCCGACCGCCTTGTAACCTCTCACTGCCACAGACACTCCTCTCAAGTACCGCTGGCGCCGTGTGATAACACCATAAATCGCCGCCGCAGGTTACATTCCTTGTCCATCCTCATTTATCTTTTAGATTTCATGTTATGTACGTGCATCAGACGTATCCTATCATAGCACCTTGTCCAGTCTTCCCTCGCCTTCCAGTTACCACACCACTACTATTCCTTGGAGAACGGAGCAACGGCCCTTTTCAGGGCCACCCCCTGAATCCGTGTCTTGTCGTCCCACAGCCCATTGGAGGTATGCGAACTACCGCTATCTCCTTGCGGCGGACTACAAGCTCACAGGTTCCGTGGGTGGCTCCGTAATCTTCAGATCACGTATGGGGGCATCCATACCTGGACACGTGTTCGCAACCCCGCGACGCATGCGAACAAAATCGTCCTGCTCAAACAACCGGTAAGTTAACCTTTCGCAGCCATTTTCAACCTGCAGCATGTGGTTGCATCCGGCCATTATTGCTAAATTCTGCTTCTTTAGTGCTCCGACACTTAGCAAGGCTCACCTTCATGACCCATCCCCTCCTACTGTAACGATATTTGATGAACCATTTTTCAGTATTCTCGCTTCGTGGGTGATGACCGTTCCGAGCGCTCCCCACGTACACGAGGATATTTGCATATGGTTTGAGCGTCCCGTCCGCGCACTTGTCATATAATCAAACTCCACCTTAACAAGGGATTGCCTACTTCAGTACAATGTCACGACCACTTCCAGAATATACCATTTAGATATGTTCATTCATTGATGTAGCCATGCAGATACGTCAGCATTATGTGGGCAACAGCTTGCGCAGCACATTAACATCCCATGTGTTACGTTGTGGTTCCTCGCTATCCAAGACACTAAAGTATAGCCGTATATATCATTAGCGTTAACTAAACCGACTATTCTGTTCAAGTTATTACACCCACTGACGTAGAAATCACGTAGCTTTTGCTGGTAGGTTTTCAGATGTACATTTCCCCCTCTTTCCATAACACCGTCGATTAAGTAAGTCACCCTTAAGGACGCCATATTCATTGCTCCATACCCACTGCCTCTTGAACCCACTTTCTTGCACAGAACCTATTCCGCTCAGAAAGCACCGGATTTCGCAATCACATACCATCAAGTCATGCGAACTACTTCTCCCTTGCGTGATTAAAGGCTATAGCACTTACCAAAGGTAAATGCGAACCAATAGATCATCCCATTTATATGTATATGTATATATCGCAATTGGTTATGCGATATACGTTTGCGACTTTTAAAGACTTGTATATATATATATATATATATATATATATATATATATATATATATATATATATATACATATCTATCTATACAGATGCATATACTCATACATATATTCATAAACCGCAAATGTTTATCGCATAACCATTTGCCATATGTAATCACTTGATTACCATACCAATTATAATTCGGGATATATATCCCATCTACTACGTAACAGGTATAATGCAAACAGCATGCTTTAGTACAGAGACTAACACTGCATCCTTTTATAACGTTCATTTTGGTTACGTTCGTTCTTATCAATCTTGTATACAGTAGTCAATAATCCATGCATTTATTCACACATGGGCCTTTCACTGCTATTTATATATATATACACTTCTTATTACGTATATATATACATATTTATACACATTACGCATCAGTATATACATATCGTTGTAACAAATATATATATGTATATATATATATACATATATATATGTGTGCATACGTATGCATATATAGATATTTATGTACAAATATATTTACATACATACTTAGGTATACATAAATATATTATTACACACACACACACATATATATATATATATACAGATAGAGAGAGCTTTAAACCGCGTTTACGATTATTACACATACACACCGCTTTATCTATCCATTAGCGAGGAATCTCTTCATCATATACATTATACGGTTACCATAGCCAATTGCAAGCTGCACTAGAAATCAATCCACACTACCATAAGCCAGGTAGTCAACGCCGACTCCCCGATGTCTTGCAACATTAACAATACATTCTGCGAATGTACTCTTCTATGAAATAAATGCCGAGGACTTACATAAACCGTATTTTACACTCCATTGCCTTTTTAACGCCTTACTTAATGTTATATTTCAACTTTTACAGTTTAGTCAACTTTTTAATTAAGCATGGTACAGAACCTTTTTCGCATTTTTGGAGGTTTTGAACACCTTGCAAACACGCTGCGATAGAAATTCCTCCATTAAAACGTTTACTTTTTCAGAACGCAAAAACAGGTTGTCCTCATGAACAACAGCCCGCATTCAAAATCGCGCCAGTGGCGGATGTGTCGGTCCCAACAAGGATGCCCCCAAAGTCAGCCTCCATGGTTGCAATGCGAAATAACAGCCAAATATGACCTCTTACATTAGACCTCACTTAAAGTAGCGACTAAACCAATGTGCATAGATATCAACCGGTTTTTGAAAAATACTAGACATAGTCGTATTTTAAGCTTTAAAATTAATGCAACTTTTTTTTATGGCCCACATTTCTTGCAGTTCTATGGTTGCCACTACGTGGCACCCGCCAATTGCGATCAATGATCTTTTGACAGTGTGCTTGTGGTACACAAGGTTGTATGTTGATAAATGAAAGTTTTGGGCCTTCGGCGCATGTATATGTTTAGTATTATGTTAACGTCGTTGTTCATATGCTAAGAGGTAGATTGCAAATCCAAATACTGAATGGTTTAAATGTGTTACGGTGGTTAATCATTTTCCCGCTTCAAGTTCAAGCGGGACAGGAACGCTAGGATTATCCAGTGAGTGTTCCTTCTTCGGCGGATCATTGAACCAGGAGTTGGCGAACTTTGGAATACTTATGGACCTAAAACAAATGCCACATCACACCCTGTCCAACCAATTAATGACCATGTATCCTGCCCTAGCAGTCCCTGCTGGGTCGGTTACGTGAAGTAAGCAAGAGAAGAAAGTAAACGCAGAAGGCGAAAGAGAAAGTGGTAAGAGCTAAGCAAGTGGAATACCAAGATATTTGAGTCATTAAAAAAAGAACTGAAAAGTGAAGGTGAGTCAGCTAGGAAAAAGGAAAGGTTTGCTGTTGCCACCCAAGAGCATCGAGCTGGCGCGCAAACCCCTTAACCGTAGGTTCCCTAACCCCGTGATCTGGAAGCGGATTCCATAGATCTATAGCTCGGCACGATAGACGAGTTTTCGTCCGAATCCTATCAGACCGTGTTTTATGCAGTTTCAGTGGGTGACCGCGGAGACTAGGTAACGTCGCGGGACTAAAAAGCCCTGACAAGTCCGGGCTTCTAGCGAAAGCACCCATGGTGATGACTCTTGTGCATTTCGACGTATCTTTAAGTGTCCATACCTACACACACATCCACATATCATCGATCGGACCGGGATTCTAACCAAAGTGTTAGGTGCATAATTTGATGAGGGTGGTATGGTACGCCGTGCTAAAAGTGGACCATGTCGCTTATTGATGTTGTATGGTGTATAATGAACAGTTTCATGAGGATTTAAGGTAAGTGGTAATGTAAAAGTTTGTGGATTTTAACACAGTTGTTGTTGTTCAAGTAGATAAGGAAGTGCAGTTTTGAACCTTGGCGCGTCGTTGGAAGCTGTCCCCATAGTGGACGATCTTCCTACGTTTAATCGTTTGGTGAGATTGTATTCGCGAAAATTTGCGGACATGGAACAGGATGTAAAGAAATTTCAGCAGGCTACTGCGACTGCGCTTTATAAGTGGTCATTGGTTACTCGGACTCGGTACAAACGCATGGCGGGGGAAGATTTGCCAGAAGGGTATCCATTCCAATATGTGCATTACCAGTGTGTGCTTGGTAATCGGCGGAACGTTCGTAGTAAACGGTAAGTGTGGTATTGATTGCTCTCTAACGTGACCAAATAGTTCAAGAATGCTGGGCTGCAAAGCAAGTTTTTCCATAGTATTGAGGTGTGATTATTATGAGCGTGGTGAAGTGGAGCTGCGGCATAATGATGATTTCCGTTTGGGTATTCCGTGGCTGTAGCCGCAGAATAGGCACTTGACGGAAGCTGATGACAAGAGATTGTGAGCCTTATGTCAGTGTTTAGAAGTAGCTGTGAGGTTCGTCGGTACATGAACCGGAAGCATGGGCGAGTGTTGACAGTAGACGACATAAAGACGGTGACAAGGCGTCACCGTAAGCAGCAGGCGGGAGAGGTGTGTTTCTTGGCGAAGGATTTGCTGGAGAAGAATGGCACGTGTCGGGTAGTGAGGGAAGGAACCATAGTTAAATATGTACTTTTCGTGCCATCTTGCATGGAATCTATAGCTGCACGTTACTGTGAGGTGTCGTTAGCCGATGCAACGCACCAGTTGAACTATGGCGGTTATATACTGTGGCACTGTATGTTAATAGACGTAACAGGGCTTGCGTATTCATTCTTTTACGCGTTGTTGCCAAATGAGACGGCGTACAGCTACGGACTGGCGGCGTAATCTGTGATAGAGATGTTACCTTGCCCTTCGTCAGTGCAAACTGTGGTTATGGACAAGTACATGGCGCAAGTTGGCGCGCTGACGTCGGCTTATACGAACGCGGCGGTGGCATTTTGCCGTTTTCACGTCGTGAGGAATATGTACGACCGTGTGTACAACTTGCTGGTTTAAATCCCGGTGTGTGAAACCTCCTTCGGAAATGACTGATGTTGTTGGTTTACACCCGTGCTACTGGACATTTCTGCGAGATTCTGCGAGCTCTTGCAGGCAAGTGTGCGGAATTGTACCATTACGTTCGGCGTACATGGCTGCCATGGGCATCCTCATGGGCGGCTCATCGTCAGCGCGCAGTATGTTTGTTTGATTGCGCAACGACGAACAGAGTGGAGAATGAAAATAAACATCTGAATCAACAGTTGACAGAGCAATCTTCCCTGCGATCGTTATTCACTGTGATTATTGAGAGAGTAGCTTCTTGGATGAAAGACCTGAAATGGCGACTGGGCGACACAGTGCGACGCCATACGTTCCACCTGTGGAACTGTCGCTTGCAGCCCCCATATTGACTCGGTTTCTTCCGTACGCTCGTAAGCAGATGTGGAGGCACTGGAGACATGTGGGGATAAGCTCATTGCATGGTGCAGGCAGGCACTGGGTAGTGGAATGCACCCGCGGTGCTAAGAGGCCGCGGTATAATGTTATGGATGACTCTTGCGAATGTGAAATTCACCTACAATGGCGAATGCCATGTGAACACATGAGGGAAAGCCTATTGTCAGTATTGTAGGAGATTGTAGATGGAATGCTCCATGCAGTCGGCCTGTTGACTGCTCCCCGGAGGCTGCAGGATTAACGGATGTGACCTTCTTTGATGCAGGAGACGTCCTTGAGGTAGGCGCGGTGGAAAGGGCGACTAAACTTTGCAAGACGGTGGAGGTGATGGTGGAACTAAAAACGCAGGTTTGCAACCTTTGATCGGCGCGACACGACACAGTACTGAGGCGCCTTAGGAGGCTGGGGGAGTTGCCGTCTGCGGTTAGTGATGTATCGCTGTACTGCAATAGGCGGTACTGCAGTGACCCTGTTCCGCTGGACGTGGAAGACTGGCACGATCGATTAATGGGGCGCTCCTGGCACAGAACGGCGAGATGTGGACTGACAAACGATGGGGCAGCGTGCCCAGCAGTAGCTCCGTGCAGCCTAACGATGGTGTACGTGGCGTGCCGGCGGTGATTTATTCAGGGGACCACAGCGGGGAGAATGGGAAATCTGCATCCTGTGGCTCCAGAAAACGGAAATCTCCCATTAAACTGCGAGTGACGGAGATTCCTGCGCAATACACCTCGGTATGTCTTTCAAAATTTCGGCGTCTCGGAACCACCACCTCCGCTTGTTCTAAAACGGAAAAAGGGATGCGAAGGATACCAGATCCGTCGGTATTAGACCTATGCGCATTTTGTGTAAAGGAGGAGGATAACGCAACCGTTGGTAAGGAAGTTCAGTGGGTTATGTGTGAGGTATGCTAATGTTGGTTCCATCAAAGTTGCGCGGCATGCAACAGCGAAGAAGAGTATACCTGCCTGCAATGTGATCGCTGAATGGAAGGTTAAGGCGGTGCGTGAAGATCCTTATGAATGGCAGCCACTTGGTAAGGTGTTCTTTAACCAAACTTTCCAACCAGGCCCCCTTGCAGTGATTCATTGCCGCCGTAAGGCGCAGTCCGGGTATTAATATCAATTGAGTACACCTTCCGTACGTACTGTGTACGATGGCATGTCATTGTATGATGAGTTCCCGCGGAAGCAGTGTTTGCACATCTTCGTCACATATGTGATGTATCCGGTACCCATTATGTTAATGATTACGTGCAGGACACATGCGTCGCAGCATGAACGAAGACCCCTACACGAGCGATTACGATGGGCAGGTTGCTCACTTAACCATTGTGACTATTTCTACGCAGTTATTCTCATTTGCAGCGCTACCGAGGGAACAGCGGTATGGGTGATTATCACTTTCACCTCACCGCGCTTCTGGTATACCGTTGCACACGTAAGGATATATGGCCCGTTCAGTTCCCATGTTGTGCGCCGTGTCATCTTAGATCGCCGTGTTGCACTTAATTTATGAATCACAGGGCCCTAAGTTTCTTGTAAAATGATGCGGTGGCTTACCAAGAATAAGTAGGAAGATTGACTCCGTTATGTGTATCGCACCTGTTGCCACATGTTTTCAAGCTTACCACGTTCCTTAGTGTGAATGTGTTGCGTACGCTAAGTAATACGTTATGGTCTAAGGTACGTAAGTGAACATCAAAAGTAAGGGAATCAACACGAACGCATAAAGTAGGCTAAAAGCAGTGTAGGTAAAAGGACGGTGGTCTAAGAGGCTCAGACAAGTAAGTGTATCATCGGATTGAAATGCCTTTAGACGCGAACATGTGGAAGAGGTGCCATGTACGCAAAGGAAAAGGAAGGATCAGTGGTGCTAAACATCAGTCACTATACGTAAGTCGCGCAGCACCTGTCCAGAAGCAGGGGACACAGGTCAGAGAAGACTGGCTTATGGAGAAGGAAGAGGCTAATCCGGCCAGCTGATATGCGGGTAACTTTAGAGGAAGGAAGCTGGGATTTGTGATGGATGTACGGTTGATGTGAGGTGCAGGTTAGATAGGGAAACCCACCCCACCTTATCAACGGACTCAACGGTACGAGAAAGTATTAGGAGAGACAGCTTACACAGCACTAGAGCAATATGGTAAGCATAGAATCACATGTCAGGGTTATGTCGGATCAAGAAAGCAATACGCCCTCAGATAAGTGAACTTACGGGACGGGGTGAGTATGACGGCTGAAAAAGGAAACCAAGCCATGTTATATGAGCAATAAATACACATGGATGTACGCTGTAAAGCAGTCTTGTAAGCCTCCGCCCTGTAGGTAGGTTAAAGAGACGTGGTGCGTTTGCAATACGTCCAACGTGTGGTCCGCTATGTTCACAGGGCAGTCACTAAATAGGTTACTTATGATAGGCAATAGTACCTTGTTAAGGCTGTGCAAAGAATGGAGAACCGCCTCGCTCTGTATTCTCGTGAGTTGTGGCCAGCCCAAGCCTGCAAAGTTCAAGGACTGAGGAAGAGGAATGGGTATCTACAGGTTAGGCGCTGAAGTCATCATTGGTAGCATTGTGAGGCGCTGGGTATAAGATTTCGCAATTGACGTTGGTGTGTGATGTCTGTGAAATTTCGCGGTTATCTGTTAACAACATGGTTGTATCATGGTACGTGTCAGTGATTATGCTAGCGGCCAACTTTGTAGCACCCCGCAAATGACGGTATATGTGACTGGGGTGGGGATTCTCCAACACGCCTTGTTATATTCCACAGTTGTCTGCATCAGTTTACACCTTAGCTGTAGGTGGGAAACTCGTCAGGTAGCATGCCGCAAGACATAAACGAAAAAAGAATATGAATACGGCAGTATCATGCCAGGTGAGGTAAGAGCAACCCATTGCCATGGTTCCAGTAAGCTACCACCCGGCTACTGGGCAAATGTATGTATGTAATGTCAACAGTCTAGCAACAAGACATAGAGCCTACAAAGCCATGGTGATCAGTGGATAGCAGACTGTCATTACGTCATAATCATGGTGGCATGGTAGTTGAAGGTGAGCAGCACACTTCAGCTAATATGCCGCAGGAAGAAGGGAACATTTTGACCGGAAATAGAACAAAGCATGTTTAGTTTGTTGGTGAAGGGCCGGTTTTTCTCTTTTTTGTCGTTTTCCAAACACCATGGCCCCCCTTAAGCAACCAGCATGGAACGCAGAAGCAGGACGCATGTCTTCCACCTGAACTGTCACTTACTTTTATTGGCCTGTTGATACACTCAGCGACCCTATAGGCATACGCGTCTGACTGGAATGGCTACGTCCGGCCACTTATTCTCTTCTATCGCCACCTGTCGGACGTCGTATATACGGAATTTCTGTTCAGAAATAGATAGTGGCCATTGGCTCCATGCATATGCGATAATTTAATGCTTGTTAGGAGCCACTCCGTACCTCAATATCCTTTATTCCTCTAGAATTTCTGAATCCAATCCTTCCTCTGCCCTGCCACCAATTAATCTTTAGGACTCTCACGGCAAGCCATTTATTTTCGCTTATTACGCGCTCCCTCTCGGATTACGTCAACTACTTGCTGTTCATAAACCTGACAATAAATACCATTATTCTAACTCTCTTTGCTCTATCCCTACGCAATTATTGGCTCCTACTAAACGGATACTTCGTACTTTACTTACTTGTACAACGATCTTGTTTCTAGGCAGGCGTTAGCAATCCACCTATACGGCTAATGATTCTGTAGGATATTCAAAAGACATTTTCAGCATAATTATTGTTGCACAGTGTACATGCTTTTGTCTCAAGCACAAGTGTTGTAACTTAAGATATTAACAATGTTCAACTCCATGCCTGTTCTTGCGGTCTTCTCTCGGCTGTCCCTCACTTTCCCTTTTCTCTGAGGTCCGGGAATTCTTGGAGATCTGGGATTGGACTGAGGAACAGTTTTGGCCCAAGACGGACGCAACAACCCACATGGACTTACCTGGAGCATGGTAGAACTCCGAGAGGACCGAACTGCAATCACCATAACCCTTGTCCAGTATGGAGAAATGGACATATCCTCATACTCCCCAAAATTATACATCTGTAAAACCTGGACAGCGGAGAAGTTGAACTTTTGCTCACCTGGACATACAATAAGATGAATAATCACGAGGTCCCTCTCCTCCACCGATCTCAAAAATAATGGCGACCCCGATCAAGTTACCTGTCCAACTAGCAGAGGAAATTGGAAGCCATTACTCTGCGAAAATCCGAAGGTAAAACCAGTCGTCAAGCGGCTTTGCCAGTTCAACATTAATGTTCAAAATACTTTACGGCAGTGTTGCAGGACGTGGTGGGTTTTCGCCTGGCAAGCGCTCTCCCTATAAAAAGCCACAAATGTCTGTTTAACAACACTGCGACGTGGCGGATGTGACTCGCCACTGAATAAAGTCACAGCCCACAACTACAAACTGGCAAGTCGACTAGACTAACATATCAACTCCTCCCGACTCTGTTTCAACTACACACGCTTGAACCCAATGTATCGTCGTGATACACGTCGGTTTTTAAACCTTGATCATGCCTGCGTTGGTGTGTCTCTATGAAACTGAGAATAAATTATTTATTTATTTATTTATTTAATCTGCCAGGACTCGCACCGGTGCAAGAATACTGGGTGAACTGATGCGCTGTAAATGCGGTCCTTTAGTGAGAACAAGACGTCACTAGTCGCCAAATGAACTGCGGGTGAAAGTGCTCGGCCCAGCGATGAATACGCCTCAGTTGGTTTGTGACCTCAGACTCATCCACCTCACGAATGACCTCACTGACACCAGGCTTCCTAAAGCCAGTGGACCGATTGAGTTTGAAAACCCTGCCAGTGTTGCCAGAGAGCGCAGCTGTCTCTATCTCTAAAGCACGCTCAGACATTCGTGTATCACGATGCTTGCGTACGCTTTGCTTGAGTATCCGGTTGGCAGAAAGGCGCCCCTTGTTGCAATCTGATTCCGTGGGGATATCTTTGCGGCGTTCGAGCAGCTGCAGGGAACGAGCAGAGAGTAGTATTAAGTAGTAAGCTTAACAGTCTAGCAACTAGAAATAGAGTCAACGAAGCCATGGAGAGCAGTGGATAGGAGACAGTCATTGCGTCATAATCATCGTGGCATACTAGTTGAATGTGGGCAACACACTTCAGCTAATATGCCGCAAGAAGAATGGAACATTTTGATAAAAATAGAGCAAAACATTTTTAGTTTGTTTGTCACGCGCCGATTGTTTCTTTTTTTGTCATCTTCAAGGTTGGTAGTATTAAACATGTGAATGAATACAACACTGTACACAATTATTCCACTGACTCCGGTTGCGGGCCATGTCTTCAGGCGTTCAAAGCCATTGGCACTCCTCATCTATGGGTTTCCATCCTGGAAGACCTACAGATCCAACAGCGGCTTGACACGACGTCAGCGATTTCATGTGCTGCCGCCAAGTGGAAGGCTGGCCATCACGCGGTCTCTTCCAGCCAGGTCCTTGACGAGCGAATAGAGCGCTATTGACAACGAACTGCGAGGAAAGCTTGTCATAGACCCTCACTCTGCCAGATGTATGAAGGTAAAGTGCTCGTAAGATGACGGCATATTTCTCTGGCACCCTTTTCCTTAGCAAGCAACGCCATAAAGCAGGTCGATCAACGGAGTCAACAGCGACACGTATGGCTAGGAATGCAACCATAGTGTGCCCGTGATAAATGTGGCGATGTTTAAGGCATAGGCGGAGCGTAAAAATTTGATCTACGCATCCGCGGCCAGGACGGAAACTAGCTTGTTCTTCACAGTTGTATGACGCACGTACTGGGGATAGTCTACGAAGCGGAGTAGATGTCAATACCTTAGAGGCAACCGAAATAAGACTAATCCCGCGATGATTTGCACATGAAGTGCGAGCGCCTTTCTTGAAAATTGGGACAATAACTGATTCGCCCCAAGAGGAAAACACTTTCTCAGCATGCCTAATTTTTGCGAACAGTGCGGTCAGTTGGTTAATGATCGCCACATCGCCGGACTTGAATAGCTCCGGAGGAAGTCCGTCTAAGCCGGCAGCCTTGAAGCGCTTCAAGCGTGGAATCGCGAGGCAGACTTCTGCTTCGCTGGGTGGATTCAGTGGGATGAGCCAGGGTGGACAACAACGTGTACTGCATGTACTGATGGATGGTTTAGGCCAGTTGAACTGCGAGTGAAAGTGCTCGGCACAGCGGTCCATACGCCTCTGTTGGTTGGTGAGCGGAGACTCATCCGCCTCACAAATGACTTCACTGACACCAGGCTTCCTGAGGCCAGTGGACCGAATGAGTTGGAAAAGCCTGCGAGTGTTGCCAGATAGGGTAGCCGCCTCCATCTCTAAAGCACGCTCAGAGCATCATGTTTCGCGTTCCTTGCGTAGGCTTTGCTTGAGCAGCCGTTTGGAAGTACGGCGCCGCTCGTTGCAACCTGATCCGGTGGGGATATCTTTGCGCAGTTCGAACAGCTCCAGAAAACGAGCAAATATGCAAGGCTTCAAAGGGCGTCGAGTGAGGACGCAGCATGACTGCCCGGAAATGGTCATTGCTTTCCGTATACAAGTCCAGTGTTGTTCCACTTCTTGTGGTGGATTGCAGCTGAGTGCAAATGCCAGTGAAGACTGATATCTCTCCTGGACAGAGGAATCAGTTAAACTGTTTACATCAACCTTGCGGTGCTTCGTGTTTCGGAATCCTCCAAAATACATACAGAATTTCGCGCAGACCAGAGCATGATCTGAGTCAAAGAAGGTGGACCAAAAGTACTTGCAGTGCAGTACGCTGCCGCGTCATCTGAAGCTAATTGCAATGTGATCATTTTGAGACTACGGTTGTGTTGAAGAAGGGGGACGCCACGTTGCGGAAGGCTTCTTCCTGCGCCTGAAGTTAGTGCTCGAAAGACACAGACGGTTGTCTTAGCCCAATGTCAGAAGTCTCTCTCCGTTATCAGAGCGGTTCTCATCGAGCGCGTAATGACAACCAAGTTGGCGCTCGTGTGGTAACAGGCGGCCAACCCGTGCATTAAAATCCCCAGCAAGGATAACGACATCCGACATTTTAGCATTAGTCAAGTGCTGTTGTAGATCTTGGTAGAATTCGTCGTTGACCGAGTCGCCACTGCAGTCAGTTGGACCATACACGGAGATCACAAACAAGTTGTGTCTCGCCTCGCAGTGCCTGTTGATTCTACATGAACCCCGAAGTCGAACTGCATATAGTCGGCTCTTAATTGGGAACCAGTCCAGTAGTGCCGCCTCGGTCTTGGCACTTAGTGCTATACCTTCACCAGCCAAACATACTGAGGCTGCTTCTGAATCTCCAGAAAGACGCAGGTGATATCTGGCTTCGTCGTTGGGGGATGTCCATGTAAGCACAGTGCTGGAATCTTGCAACCGGGTTTCTGGAAGGCAGCAGACATCAACGTCTAGGGAACCTAGGGTGCGCGCTAGACCGGCTTGCTGTCCATTCTGCAGGAGTGTCCGAACGTTGAAGCACGCCAGACTTAAGGAGGATCGGGGATGAAGGGGAGCCGTAGGTTGAACTCCTTGATCTGCGGAGCAACCGGAATCGTAGCCAGATTGTCGAACAGATGAATCGGGTACCCGAAATTGAGGATCGTTAGCAAACAAACACCACCTACATGTATGTCCACATGGGTCAACGTTGGAATCCAAGTCAGTACGTGGTAATGTGATAAACACACACCTTTTAGCAGTACGCCTCCGAACCGCCTACTAGCCGCCAGTCCGCCGCCCATGTAAATGCCTACATGACTGCACTTTGAACTCCGCGTCAGTACGTTATTACGTTGTTACCATCTAGCACCCTAGCTTCCAGTGCCCTGCCTTCACGATCGCCCAAATGATTACCTCGCCCAACATCTCGCCCGCGTGTCAATCACCGTACTCCGTCTTCTCAATCGTTGAGCCTTTAAGACTTCACGTAAGCTACCCTACTGCAATAACCACCTTCTCTGTCCCACGTCGCTTGCCGTGCTTTGTGCTTCGTATCCGAACCCGTTCGCAACACCACTGGTATTGAATTTTCACAACTACTCCCAGGCACGTCCTCCTGCGCCCGGTGAATCCGCAAGGATAACCACGTCCGCTTTTCCATATCTTCGTGCACGACCCCACGGCAATTTTTAGGGCCAATCTCTGTCCAATACCATTCTGGTGCCTCATTACAAGCCCCTAGTGCCTACGCATCGACTTGCATGCAATGCACCACTTGGCGGTAGATTCAGTGGGTAGGTCCATAATCGTCACCCACTTCTCTACCTTCGTATTACATTGCACCTTCCCTACCATGTCACCTCGCTCTCCTGGCTGCCATGTACTAAGCGATTTCAGTGCTGTGGGTACCTCATCATGTGCTTGTAACCATTCCCATCGACTGTTCTCTTTTAGCTATTCGTGTAGTGGATATTTATGTTGCCACATACCCAGCCAAACAGCCCACATTGGGGAAGTATGCGTGTAACTTGATTACGTAAGTTTACTTTCTGTGAAGCGCAGCGTATTTCTTTCCCATGTTCGTTCCACACACCATGTACCATTCACCGTTCCTCAGTGCTTGCGCGTTGTGGGTCAAGAGCGCGGAAACCGCTCCTCATAATGTTGCGAACTTTTGAAAGTGGTAAGGACGTCCGCGTTGCATTTCATGCCATACTTCAGAGATTATGCAACCGAAGGGATGTGAACAGTTCGCTTTCCATGATCCACAAGTTCAAGTTCAAGTTCAAG
>OX104064.1:82947025-83194930 GCA_944474145.2 Dicrocoelium dendriticum
GAGCGTGTATGTAGCTCTGAACACACCAAGGGTGAACACTGAGAAATGGTTTCACAAGCCCTCATAAGAGGCCAGGGTGACAGTTTGAAATCAATGTCAACCAGCGCTGGATAAAAGAACACATAAGTGGGTAAAAAATATGTAATATTGTTAAAAATATATTACATGATAACATCAGGCTGTGTAAAATGATGAATTTAAATGCAGTAAACCGATATGTATATGCATTGCATCTACCGCCTGTCCGCCAAGCTGTGCGCAGAGCCGTGAAAAATGGATAACTGCATTTTCCAAAAACTCGTCCAACACAGGTGATTTTTCCAGGAGCACATGCCATGTGCTGCACTGGAACCGTGAACCCCGGCATAGTAACCATTGTTTAACGGCTTTTAGAAGTACGGACAAATCCATGCAGAAATAACCCGCTTATTAAACCTCTATTAAACAATAATGTCACGAAGCAGATGCCATTAATAATTAGACGTGCACTGCGTAGATTACCTTTGATTTGTTTTGTATGCAGCCAATTTTTAAATGTACGTATATACCTTTCCGATAGCTTATCTTGTAACACATTTCATTGGAGGTATTCGTGTGAATTGACTACCATTCATAGTACATAGTGCAGCCAAATGATATACTTTTCAAACACCTTAAATAGTAACTACGACCTATTGGGCCATGGGCAACGTCTTTACGCAGCTTAAATTTCCGAAGGTAAAAGCATGCAACGCTTCAAATTTTCATAGTTGATGATGACCGATGTATTACGGTGCTTATATAACGTTTCCATGCATAAAGGCCAGGAAAAAAACCAAGGGTACAGTAAAGTATGCACATTAACGCGAAACTATGACGCATTAATATGGCCATAAAGTACAACTGACACCTTCGCAGGCGTACACAATAATACGTACTCATGCGATAATGTGTGGTGTACATCCATTACCTTCTTCCCATCGCCATACATAATTTCTCAAAATTACTCATTAAGCATAATGTGATTGCATGTCTTTCAGACCATTAATAACATTTACATAGGGGACAAATTTCCAACTCAAATTATTAAGCTTATTAGCTAATGTTATCCATTATTCGCGCAGTCCTAAGACGCTAATCACTAGATTTCAACATGTAAAAATAACCTACACTTGTTCATCTGTATGCTTACTAGTTATATTTTCTCGAGTAAATTGCAATCCATTATCAACTGGTACATTACAAGATATACTTAGATGCACATTTCTATAATTATACTTCATTGTCTTAAACCGTAACACATGTGCCAATGCATTATCATATAGCTTACGTTTGCAATCATATATATATATATATATATACATATGTGTACACGTATGTAAATATATATATATATATGTATGTATATATACCTTTACACTTGTACGTACAGCCTTTCATTTTATAGGAATACGCACATAGGTTCTTGCATTCGTAATTTCAAGTAGTCTTTAATTACATATACAGAAAGCTATTTACATTCCCATATACATTAGCATTGTTACACGCACATACTTATAAAGACAAGCGCAGAATCGAGAAAAACTCAATGCAATCGCCATCAATACGTTCTTCTTACGGTGAACCAATTAACAGTCATACGCTTCCATCTGGTTGCAAGCATTACTTTTTCATTTAAAAAATAGAAACAACGCACCTCTTTGGTATTGCAATTTTATTTTTACAAAAATTATGAACTTTTTCAGGAAGTCAAATATATATAACATAAATGGTTTTTCGGTATCTGGAAGGGCTGATAGATAACATTCCGCCTTAATCTTGCACTATTTCACCAAATTGGCGGATCCAACCCTCCGTATCGCGATTGGCGGACACGATGCTCTGGTGCCACTACTGGCACCGGTACTGTAATATGTTGTGTATGTTGATGCTGACACATGAAAGTGCAAAGATTGCTCTTGTTCTTGCTTCATTCCTTTGCAGAAGGAAGGAGAGTCAATCCAATGTCGAAATGCCGGGGACCGCTTCACTTACCGCACAAGAAACAGGACGCTCGTTAGGCGAAGGCCTCTATCGTCCGTTGTACCTGATCTGGCCAGCTGTGTCTTAGTATTCTACGTGCTTAGCTCTTTCCACTTACCCTTATTGCCTTCTGCGTTTACTTTTTTTCTCTTCCTTACTTCACGTAACCGGCCCGGCAAGGGCTGCTAAGGCAGGATGCGTGGGCATTAGTTGATTAAACAGGGTGTGATGCGGTGTTAGTTTTAGGTCCATCAGTATTTCCAAGTCTGTCAACTCCTGGTTCAACTATCCGCTGAAGAAGGAAAGCTCACAGGATAATCCGATCGTTCCAGTCCCGCTTGAACGTGATTGCTATTGCTTTTAAGGCATCACTACAGTCACTGGGGAGCTCCGTTTACCATGTGCACGCAAATGTTCGACTTCTTCTTTTCTGTTTTTGCAGGGTAAGGTTGAATTGATTTTTTGTGTGTATCGCAGCCCATCCTCAACGCTAGGAGAGGACATAAGCTTAGTGATCAGGCTTTTAGCACCTGGTTTCCCTGGCGTTACTGTCAGGAAGCTCATCCGATTGGGGAACTTTCCGGTTGGTCAACTAAATCCTCGACCCCGTCTGCTTAGGGTGGTCCTCTTCACTCCAGAAGAGCGCAGGGCCTTACTGAGATTTGCCTTCAAGCTCAAAGGTACCGACGTTAGTGTGCAACCAGACCTTCCGTTAGCGGATAGGTTAAAGTTAGAGGAAGCCATCAGGGAGCTAAAAGCCCGGCGTGCAGCTGGCGAGCGAGGTCTCCGATTAGTGGGTTTTCAGGTGGTCAGCCGGTGGTCCTTTTCCGCCCCACCAGAACCGGGACCGTTCTATCCGCTACTAGCGCGATTTTGAATGCTGGCTGTTGTTCGTCAGAACAACCTGTTTCTGCGTTCTCAAAAAGTAAGGGTTTTATTGGGTACTTGCGCAACGTGTTTTCAGAGAGCTCAGTACCTCCAAAAATCCAAAAAACTGCTCTGTTCCATGCCTAATTGCGAAGTTGAATAAAAGTGGAAAAGTTTCAATATAACAGTAGGTTGTTAAAAAGGAAACGGAGTATAAAAAATGGTTTATGGTATCTACTGTATGTATCGGAAAAAAGAAGGAAGTGGTAGAATATATGTTAAATTGTCCAAGACACAGGAGAATCCACCTACAACCGTGTGTACCGGAACTTAGTCCACGCACTTAGCCCACGATCCATTCCTACTCAAACTGAGAACTGCACCTCTGCTGAACCGCCGGTATCTTCATCGCCTCCTTCGGCCTCTGACTCAGCCAGTTCCACTGGTAAACGAAGTCGCGTCCCCTCGTCTTCGCTATCGGAGCCTCTGACACTTAGTGATGGCAGCCATGAATCCAGGAGAAAGACATATGCGGCAGTAGTGAGTGAGAATGTAGAACAAGCATCGGCTAGTACATGCGCAACTCTGCGAGCGAAGAAAACCAAGAGTGATTCTACGACTAAACCCAAGAAATCTTCTGAACTAAAGTTGGTCCTCGATAGAGTAAGCCAGTTGGAAAACGTTCTCAAGAACAGCATGCCTCCCATGTCCCAACCCACTGAATACAATAAACCGCATTCTCGTGACCGTTGTTTGATTATCATGAATGCTCCTGAATCCAACAAGGGTTCCCCTGCTGTAAGGATCCTGGACGACCAAGAGTTTCTGCGGCGAATGGTCTCCCTCCTTTTTGATGAAGGTGAACAAGGGATCAATATTGTCTCTGCTTTTCGTCTCGGAAGAAAGCAAGACGATTCTTCTAAAGTTCGTCCCCTCAAGATTGTCTGTCAGAGTGAGGATGAGTGTCGCCGCATTCTCAGACGGACCCCACGTCTTAGGGGAGAAACCTTTTATGTTTTGCGGGACCTCTGTCCGGAGGATCGGATCCGAATGAAGAAAGCTGTCGAAGAACTACGAGCACGCCAGGAAAATGGTGAGATGAACCTCCACATTGTGGATTTTCGTGTAGTTCAAAAAGCTCCGAGAATTCGCTGGAGGCCAATCTTTGTCGCTCCCGGGCGGTAAGACCGAAGAATAGTTTGAGGGTGATATCTGCTAATGTACGTAGCCTACGAAACAAACTTGATGAAATTCAGAACTTTGCCTATGAAAATCACCCAGATCTTATGGCTTTCACAGAGACTTGGTTGTTTTCGGACATCCTCGACTCAGAGGTGCATATTCCGGGGTATAATCTAGCTCGAGCGGATCGCTCTCGAAATAGGTCCGGAGGTGGTGTGATTCTTTACTGGAAAGAGGACCTCAGGGGTCATCTGGTTGAGGCCATACGCGACAATGAAGATGGGTGTGAACTTCTTTGGTGTCGGATACATGATGGATGCAAGTCTCTTATGGTTGGAGTCGTTTACAGAGCCCCCTTGGCTTCCGGAGCCAGCTTGCTGGACTCTATTAGTATGCACGGTAGAGGCAAGGATTGTCTGATATTGGGAGACTTTAATACTGCTAGTATTGTCTGGGATTTGCTCCATTGCAATCTTCCCCCGAACTCCTTTGATGCTGTCTTCCTCGAAACCGTGCTTGCATGCCATCTGTTTCAACATGTTACAATGCCCACCAGAATGTGTCCGGGTCAATCGCCACACATCCTCGACCTCGTGCTCACACCGACGCAGTCGGATGTTTCCGACTTGACTATCCTCCAACCATTTGGGAGAAGTGACCACTGCGTAGTTTCCCTTTGTTGGATGCGGCGTCTTACCATTCACGATCAGGGAGTATGCCGTCGGAACTTCTGGCTTGCTGATCCACTCCGTTTGAAAACTGCTGCCAGCGCTATGGACTGGAGTATCCCTCAGCACTTAGATGTTGATGACGCTTGGACCCTCTTGTACTCCAAGTTCACGTCCCTCATAACTCAGGTCGTTCCACTCTGGCCCTCCCTGGATTGATCGAGAGTTAAAATCCCTTATGCGCTGTCGACGCAAATTGTGGGATAAGTTCAAGACTACGCAATCGCCTCTGGACTACCTTGATTACAAAGCGGTCAGGAATATCTGCACATTCAAAAAGCGAGAGAAGCGACAACAGTACGAGCGCCGCTTGGCTGAGGAATCTTCCACCGCTCCCAAATTACTGTTCTCCTATTTGCGGAGACGTACGAAAGCTGGTAATGGAATACCTGCGTTGTATTCCAAAGAAAATGATACTACTCTTGATGATGATGATGCAAAAGCCGGACTCTTGGCCCTGCAGTATTCCTCAGTCTTTTCGACTGAGCCACCGTTTACCTATGATTTAGCGTCTACGCCTTCATGTACTTTAGAACGCTTAGAAATCAGCCCCGAATTGGTTGCCAAGCTTCTTTTCGAGTTAAATCCGAACTCATCACCAGGTCCTGATGGGCTACACCCTTTGTTTCTCAGAACCCTAGCTGAGTACATTGCTGTACCTGTTTGCCAAATTTTTCAGCGGTCTCTTGACGCGGGGCGTCTCCCGCTTGCTTGGAAAATAGGCACCGTCAAGCCCATATATAAAGGTGGAAATCGTCAGGACCCCGGAAACTATCGACCAATTTGCTTAACATCTATAGTTTGTAAAGTCATGGAACGAATTCTCAAACGAGCCCTTCAGAGTCACCTTGACGGCTTGAATGTCATTTCCTCTGCGCAGCATGGCTTCAGGCGAGCTCGCTCATGTCTTTCCAACCTGCTCGTTGCCAGAGAGAGGTGGGCCGGGTCATTAGATGCCGGAAATCGCTTAGACGTTGTCTTCATCGACTTCAAGAAGGCATTTGATACAGTACCGCACGAACGGCTTCTGTTTAAACTTCGGAGTATTGATGTTTCTACGGTGATTCTCTCATGGATCACTGATTTTCTGGATGGCCGTAGCATGCGAGTGAAGGTGAATGAGGTCTACTCCGCTTCCGTTCCCATGACCAGTGGGGTTCCACAAGGTTCTGTCCTTGGCCCCGAGCTGTTTAAAGTCTACATTAATGACCTTCCATCTGTACTCCAGACCGATTGTCTGCTTTATGCCGATGACCTGAAGATATGGATGGAGGTACCAACACCTGAAGCTGCTGATCGACTGCAAGAGAAGCTAGACCTGCTTCATAGCTGGTCTTCGGAATGGCGTTTACCCATCAATCATGAGAAGTGCTCTGTCCTGCCGATCGGCTCTTCTGACCCATTTGGCGCCTACCACATTGGTGCTTTCTCGATCAGGAATGCTGCCTGTGAGAAAGACCTTGGTATACTCGTACCACCGAGGACACCCTGAGGAAGGTAGCGGCTGCGAATAGGATGTTCTGTGCCATTAGGAGATCGTTCTCCCGAATGACTCCAGAGGTCTTCAGACTTCTTTTTTCTTCCCATGTGCACCCTATCCTCGAGTACGGTTTGCCTGCGGCCTACCCTTTTACAAAGACTGAACGTGTTATGATTGAAAGAGTTCAGCGACGAGGCTCGAAATCCATCTCAGCGCTCCGTGACCTGCCTTACACTCAGCGTCTTCGACAGATGAACATGTTTTCCTTGGACTACCGTCGACGTCGGGGTGATCTGATTTACACCAGACGGATATTGCGAGGACAGATGGGGAGTGAACTGCAAGAGTTCTTCCAGCTCTGCGCTGATAGCTCGACACGGGGTCACTCTTGGAAACTTTTTAAGCCGAGGAGGGTCCGGATTCATTCTGATTTCACCCTATCAATTCGAGTGGTGAACTGCTGGAACAGCTTGCCTGAACTGGTCGTTAGTGCACAATGTGAGGAAAGTTTTAAGAAACTGTTAGACTCCTATCTGCTGAGTATGCAAGGATCCTGCTGTTTTCGATGCGACCGTAATGGTCCCTTGCGGAATACCGCCTCCCAACATGTCGCACAATCCTTGCTCTGAACGGGATGTGATGGAGCTGATACAGGATGCCCTATCTGCTCTCTACCACTCCAATGATACTCCAATACCGGAATCCCACTGCCGGAAAAACATTATTTTCAAGTGGCGGATAGGACGTTCCGGTCAGAGCCTATTCTACTTGCGCGCAACCCAAGGCTGGTCGTGCCGAAGCCCTCCAAGTAGTAATTAGTAACGTGCGTAGTCTGAGGACCAAGATGTGCGAGGTGGATCTGCTGGTAGACAAATCTCGTCCAGATATACTTGCTTTCACTGAAACGTGGCCGTCTGAGGAAATCACAGATGGCGAATTATATCTGCCTGGCTACGCATTGTTCCGCGCTGACCGCTCCACTGGCCGTCAAGGGGGGGGGTATGGCTCTTCATGGGAGTTATCACATCGGCGTATTAAAGACCGGCGTTTTTCAGTTTCTCGACAAATCTGTTGTGGCTCGCAGTCTTGATTTGCGCTTCATCGGTTCAGATTATGGTATTGTTAGTGTATAGAAGCCCTATGAGCACCTCCAACGGAATCAGAGTTTATACGCACTCACTCTGCGAACAAGTGTCTGGTGCTGGGAGACTTCAACCTCCCAGAGGTCTGTTGGGATGATCTATCTTGCAGTTCGGCTATGGAATCGCTCGGTACAGAAGTGCTTTACTTGACGCAGCAGGTACCACTACACCAGTTCATAGACCTCCCCACTAGGTACCTGAGCAATCAGCAGCCGTCCATTTTAGATCTTGTTTTTGCTAAATCACTTGACTTTGTAGATGACATTAAATACGACTCGCCTCTTGTCGCTAGCGATCACGTTTGCTTGTCTTCCCAGTGTGCTCTTATCAGGCCTTGCCAAGCTACTACCAGTTGGTATTTGAACATTTATGCCGCGGACTTCCAAGCGATGCGGGATAAAGCTATGTCATCGCCTTGTGTGATATCTGAGACCGATACTGTTCACATAGCCTGGGAAAAACTTAAGGCTCACCTCATCGACATTTCTGCACCGCACATCCCACTGGTAACAAGAAGGGAATGGAGAGCGCAGTCTCCGTGGATAGATTCCGCCGGGAAGAGCCTACTAAAGAAGCGGTCTAGATGCTGGCGAACGTACCGAACAGCTCCGTCAAACAGCACGTTTGACAAGTGTCGGTTGGTTCGAAATGAATGCAAGCTACATTTTAGGTTGGCCCGGCTACAGTATGAGAAGGGCTTAGCTAATACTGCCTCCAAACATCCCAAGGAATTCTTCGCTTACGGTAAGCGACACTGGTGCAAACTCGCCCATACCACCATTGCTTCGAGCAGATGGGACCCATGCCTATAGCGACTATGACAAGGCATGCGTGCTTGGTAAGCAGTACTCAAGCGTCTTTGTCCGCGAAACAAATACGCCATGCAGAGTTAGCTTCAAGAGTCTCTGAGGACTGTTGTCTGGATGAAATTCCTGTAATTGAGTCCCAAGTTCTCCGGTTGCTTAGAGAGGTAAACCCAACTAAGGCTTCCGGGCCAGATTCTGTTCATCCAAAATTGTTGCACGAATTGGCAGTGGAACTCAGTAGACCTCTGACTTGTGTGTTTCAGAAGTCACCCAACAGCTTCGTCTTGCCTACCGAATGGAAGGAGACTGTTGTCTGCCCGATTTTCAAGTGAGGTGACAAAGACCTACCGGCTAATTACAGGCCTGTCAGCTTGACTAGCGTGGTCGTTAAATTACTTGAAAAATTAGTACGAGATACAGTGGCGAACCATTTAAGTAGGTTTAACCAGTTTTGCGTCGAGCAACAAAGTTTTCGCAAAGGATTTTCGTGTCAGGCGAGCTTGCTGGTAGTTCGTGAGTGCTGGGCTGAAGCCATAGACAGTGGACATGCGGTGGATGTGGTGTTCATTGACTTCGCCAAGGCCTTTGCCACTGTCCCCCATTCGCGACTCTCACTGAAGTTGAGGTAGTATGGAATAGCTGGTCGCGCTCTCCAGTGGGTGTCAGCTTTTCTGGCTGGACGGGAACAGTGTATTCATGTGGGAAACAGTCTCTCGTTTCGACAAGCTGTACTTAGCGGCGTTCCGCAAAGCTCTGTCCTAGGTCCGCTGCTTTTTTCTGTCTATGTGAATGACCTGCCGGATGAGCTTGAAGTATCATCGCTCTTATTTGCTGATGACCTAAAGCTTTGGAATATTGTTGATATCCCTGGAAGTCCTGTAGCTCTTCAACGGGCTCTGGATAGACTCTGGGTATGGTCTGTCTTGTGCTTGCTGCCCACAAACCGGGCAAAGTGTTCAGTGCTGCGTATCGGAGCGTCTGCTTTCTCCACAAGTTATGTGCTCGATGGGAGTGAACTTCCTCACGTGACTCATCAGGTTGATCTAGGTGTCATCCACTGTTCTACACTACACTCTGGAGAGAACTGGAAGAAGGCGGCTAGTAATGGGTTCTGGATGTTGTGGTTTATCCGTCCTTCTTTTTTGACCCTAACCACTGATGTGTTTGTGAAGCTCTTCTCAGCGTTTGTGCGACCACACCTAGAATATTGCGTCCAGACCTGTCCACCATGCTTTGTCCGGGACAAAATGGCGCTAGAAAGGGTGTTGCGTGTCTGTACTAGATTGGTCAAGGGATTACGAGGGCAAACGTACCCCGAACGCCTACTTAGTTTGGGGATGCAGTCAATGCACTATCGAAGGATTAGAGGAGAACTAATCATAACCTACCGTATTTTGGCTGGGAAGGTAGGCCGTGATTTGTCCATGCTATTTAGTCCTGCTGGATTATCTGGTCTCCACGGCATTGTATGAAGCTGGACAGGCCGCGGTCCGGTCGAGTTAGAGCGGAGACACGGTTATCACGTCGAGTCATCGAGCGCTGGAACCTGCTTCCAGAAAATGTTGCCAAGGAAGCTACGGTTAAGGGGTTTGAGCGTCAACTAGACGCTCTTGGGTGGCAACACGAAACGTTTCCTTTTTCCTGACTTATTCCCTGACTACTTCATACTTCGATTCTATTTTCTTTACTTTTCCTCGCCATTGGTATTCTCTTCTTTTATGATTTCCCCTACTCTCTTACCCACGATTTTTCTTCCTCTTACTTCACGTAACTGACAGCTAGGACAGCTGATGTAAGGAACGTAGGCATTAAATTGGTGTACCAGGGTGTTTTTTCGGGTGTTTTCCTTTTAGACCCATCAAGAAGTCGGAGCACCTCTATAAACTCCTGGATCGACGACCCACTCAAGAAGGAATACTTACGGGATTCATCCTATCGTTCCACTCCCACTTGAACTTGAACTACTGAAACAAGCTGCGCCTTCTTCACCAAGTTTTGTGATTTTAGGCGACCTAAACCTACCACATGCCGACTGGGAGCATGCTCACAATAGGGCGGACGTTTTGGAAAATTACTTAAATCAGTAGGTAGAGGAAAACACTTGTGCATCACGTTAATTTTCCGGCAAGAACTGGCGAGAGCATCTTCTCTTCCTTAGATATAATCACCAAAAGTGTTTACTTGTCAGCCATAAGCACTGAGCCTCCTATAGGTCATAGCGATCATTTCGTTCTTCCCTTCTCCATTTGCGTACCGAGGCTTCCAGCTTAACCCCGACTGAGGCGGAAACTAAGCCGGATTAATACAACGCTTGTGTGGGATAGTGCCGCATGCATTCACTGGATTCCTAAACAAGAGGAATCAACCATGGAACAGAAGTAGCATGTGATTAAAAGTGGCCTCACGCAGTTGCTACAAGAGTTTGCTCCCCTGTTCAGTCGCCATTCAGATAAGCCTCGCTGGTGGCGCTGAAGTATTGATCGGGTGTTGAAACGGTGGAATATTCATCGGAAAAGGTTCCATGAATCTTGTGGCTTCTGCAGGTGGCTTGAGTACAAACGAAGTCGAAATTTGGCGGTCAAACTGCAGAGGCAGGCTAAATACTCCTACGAGCTTAGGCTCGCGCCAAACGCAAAAAGAACCCAAATCCTTATTACAGCTACGACCAGTCTAAAGCCTCTTTAAGGGAACTGGTTGACAACTTAATCACAGGAGATTGGAAACAGGCTACAGGAGACCTTGCTGCGGCGCAGACGTTGCTGCGTGTTTTCCAGGGAGCTTATCGAGCGGACGATGATTTTTCAATACTGTTGTCGTCGCATCGCGTAAGCGAGTGCAAAATGGACGAAATCGTCATAACTGCTTCAGATGTCTTCTCTGTACAAATCACCTGGCCCCGATAATATGCATCCCACTATTGTTAAGTCGATTGCCGACATACTCCAGCTTCCTGTTCTTGAGTTGTACAACACGTCTCTTCGTGAGCGTAGGATACCACATGGTTGGAAGGAAGCAGTCCTAGTGGCGATTCATAAGGGTGATACTAAATCTTCACCCAATAACTACCGGCCTGTTAGTCTGACTAGCCTTCTCAAGTGTCTAGAGATCATTAGGAATGGAATTTGTGAACATCTTGCTGCTAATAACTTGCTCGGAGCAGAACGGCATGGCTTCGTCAAGAAAAAATCATAACTTATCAACATGCTGTGTTTCCTTGATGAAATAACTCGATGATGGCATACCAGTTAAAGTGTGTTACCTTAACTTCAGTAAAACTTTTGATACGGTGCACCACCGTTCCTTGTTAGAATAATGTGCTGGTTTGGAATCTCTCTTCAACTGCTTTCTTTGCTGTCTGCATCCCTTTATGGTAGGACTCCGTGTCAGGGTTGGTGATGTTATTACGACGGCAGGCACTACTCACAGTGGAGTTCCCCAATGATCAATGTTCTGTCCGTTGCTATTTCTCATGTTTATCAATGACTTGGTCCCTCTACTTGAAGACCCCTTCCATATGTTTGCTGACGACTTAATGCTTGTCAGCAGAGGAGACAGGACTTCGTTATCTAGATTTTGCTACGGTTCTTAATTGGTCATATTTGTGTGACTTACCACAAAACACCAGCAAATGTCAAATCCTAGCCCCGCGTGATGCGGAGTTTACTGTGCATACATCTAGTTGGTCCCTAACACTGCAGCATGTCACCGAGGCACGTGATCTAGGTGTCATCGTGACGAGTGATTTTAAGCCCTCGGTGCAGTGCATGCATGCGGCTAATAAAGCACAACAGTTATTTCATCTCAGGAAAGTTCTGAGTTCTACCAAGCCAGAGGTCTTTCTACCCTTATCCAAATATGTGGTCAGACCACATCTAAATTACTGTGTTCAGGCATGGGCACCCTACCTACAGAAAGATCTTATTTGTATTGAGATTATGCAAGGACTGAATGAGAGTGGGCTAGCGCGGGTTACTTTTTGAAGATCGGCTAGCTAACTTGGGTTTGTTCTCAATGAGAAGATGCAGATTGAGAGGTGACTTAATAGAGATGTTCAAAACCATGAAAGGTTTCAGTGGTCTCAGGCCAACCCATCTCTTTGAACCAACTACGTCAGACGACTTGCATGAAATGGAAGCAGCATAGATCTAGGCTGGAGTTAAGAGTTGTGACTGTTTGGAATAAACTTCCCTCTGCTCTGTTAGCCTGCGAAACTGTGGAGGAATTCAAACGTAACCTAGACAAATATTGGCTGACCCTGTTTCCCGAATTTACTTGAGTTTAAGTGACTGCCCCTAATCTCATTACTTCATGATAGTGTGTTGTTCGTCTTGCACTTGCTTCTTTTTTCGCCATTATAGATTCAAGAATATTCTATCAAGTCGCAGTGCTGAGGGCTCTTTCTCGCTTACTGGCACACGAAACGGGACGCTCGTTAAGCGGAAGCTTGTTTCCTCCCTTGATCCTATCCTGTCTAGTGACGTGCGTTTGCGCGCCGGCGGTACGGATAGAAGAAGAGGAGGGGTGGCCAAGCGATGACTTGGTCAAGATGAATGAAGTCTCTTACGTCGTAGTTGGCCTCAGTTGGAGCCTCTCGGCCCCCTTTTTGGGACCGAAGGACGATGAACACGTTTGGCTGGGTACACTTCTTGACATGACTAGGAGCAGACCTCAACATCGTTTGTGTGTTGAGTTTCTTTGTCCTTCCCTCTCCCGCTTATCCTCTCCACCCAACCTCGATCTCATTTATTAGACATAATATAACTCCTTTTTTGCGGCACTATAGCCGGCTGTTGGCTCTCCGGAACGATGTCCATCCGTTACTGGTGACTCAGCCCGTGTGCCTCTGTTTCATTTTTCTTTTCTTTTGTATTGCGGCACAACAGTTGAGGTGTTTTCCACCTGCTGCTAACGCGTATAATGAATGATGGATAACAGACTCCAGCGGTAACTGATTGCGATGTGATCGACTTGCGTTTATGGTTGGTCCGAGGCTGGTGAACATCCATACACACTTCTGCGAGTGTTTTGTCATAGTTTGTGCTCGCGAGAAAGTAACGAGCATTTTTCACACAGGTGTAGCAACCGCTCACCATTATCATTACGGGAGTCTACACCATGTTGGCCGTCCTGCTGAAGCTCATCAAAGGAAAATATTTCGACTTGGGTGTTCAGATCACTAGCAAGCACTACACTATCCGTCCCTTTTCTGTAACGATGGTGATCGTCAAGTTAGTGATATAAATCATCTTTCACCGAAGCAGTGCTAAGGGTGCAAAGTTTGTCCCGAAGTGGTTGACATCCTGTGCTAATATGTCCAGTGCTGTTTGGCACTTTTTTGTGCTTTCTCAGATGAGGGCAATGTCGTCAGCGTGCTCCGAGTCAAGAAGTCCCTCACCAGGAAGCAGCTCCACACTTTTAGTCGTTTCCAGTAAACGCGCTTTCCATGACTTAGTCAAAATTGCAGTTGAAGAGGAATGGTGACAGTGAACCTCCCTGCTTTACACCGCTGGAGCTATTGAAGTGCAGCGACAGCTCCCTGTAAGCCCTCTCTGCTCTAGTTACGCGCGTGAAGCCTTCGGAGAAGATTTACTTATTTATCGGGCACACCTTAGCTAGTAGTCCCAGACCATATAGATTCACGGAATCGAAGGCACCTTTGATGTCGGGGAACACGACAACAATGGACCACCAATATATGACGGTGCTTCAAGAATTGACGTAAAGATGTGGTTGCTGCTTTCCCGACCTCCATGAAACGTGACTTGCTGCTCACAAATCTGGCTTTTACGGGTGCCAGTCAGTCTGTGAAGAAGGACGAAGACAAGTAACAGAGTCGATGGAGCTCAAATCGATTCCTCTAGGTGTGCCGCTTTCTGAGTGTGAGCCTCCTTTGAAGATCGGGTCAATAACGGGGCAGCTCATGTTACTTGGGACAGTCTCATGCTCCTACAATTTTCCCAGTACTTCGTGTAAATAATCCACAAGAGCAGATCCCTCGAGTTTGAAGAGGGCTGGAGGAAAATCCCTTGGTCCCCATCGGCCTTATTCAATTTCAACAGTTTGGTATCATGCGAGAGCGAGACAGCGGATCCATTAAGACAGCCTATTGTGTAAGACTTTCCTTGTCCTGCGAAAAATCTGACGATTTCGGCCGATTAAATCGCCTTTTAAAGTGCTCAACCCAACGGTCCAAGTGGTTTGACAAGGTAGGGATTGGATATCTACTCGTCACGTATAGTTTCACTAACACCAGATCTCCTGTTGCCCGTTTCCCGTATCAGACGGCTGTTTCCATCTCCAACGCACGCTTCGATCTCTTTTCAAGTTTGTACTGCGATTTGCCCTGAGATCTCGAGTCTACTTGTATTCGCTTCCAGCCTTAGTACGTCTGCTGGCATCGATTAGTTCCAGGGATTGCATAGAGATCCAACGTCCAGGTTCGTTATTAGATTTTCCATATGAGGATTTGGCTGCGGCTAATTAGGTCTGGAAAACTTGCGATCAGTGACCAACCATTCAGCAAGCGCTTACTCAATCCGAATGTTGGCATAACTCGATACGCATTCAGACCATCTGGTTTCTCCAGCCGGCGGGCGTCTATGCGTTCACAATATCCTCGCCGGCGTCAGCCGAAACGCACCCGCAGATCAGTACATACAAGTGCATGGTCAATGCCCACACATGTGCTCCATCTCGAGCGACAGTTCTAGACGCAGAGTCTTCATCGGTCACTGATCACGATGTGATCGGTTTGCGGCCATGGCCGGTTTAAGGCTCGTGGGTCCTACATCATCCTCCGACGAGTACTGTGTCAGAAGTTAGTTCTCGCGAGAAACAGGCGAGCATCTTCACACAAATGATGCAACCGCTCACCGTTATCATTACAGGAGTCTACACCGTATTGGCCGCCCAGATGCAACAGACAATTGACGTTCAGATCACCAGCCAGCACTACAGTTTCCATGCTATTTTCTGTAACGAAGGATCTTGTTCAGTTGATGATAGAAGTCGTCTTTCAACGAGTCATCGCTACAGTTTGTTGGCTCGTAGACAACGGTAACAGACACTTATTAGCTCCTCACGACTTCGAAGCTTTGATCGAGCCAGCCAGGCGGACGGCACACTGCCTACTGATTGAGATCTAATCAACCAAAGCTGCTTCAGCCTGGGGACTCAGGGCAATACCAACACCGGCTTGACTGTCACTCATAGCTGTATCATTTCCAGATAGATGCCTTGAGAAGGCGCTGCTAGCGTCACCTGAAGGGGATCGTAGAGAACAGAGCTCGAGTCTTCTAGGCGTTTTCGATACGCACTAGATATCGAGCAAGGGCTGTCTGTTGGTCAATCTGTAACAGTGTTCCTAAGTTGAGGCATTCCAATCTGAGGGGTCGAGGGCTCCAAATAGATACCGATGAATTGGGTTTGTCCGCTTTGTTCGACATAAGCTTGTCGGCAGGGCAGAAGTGATGCTCCGCGTTTGTGTGTGGTTTGAAACGATTAGTTAAGCGCCTCTCAAAGCAAGACGGGGTGGGTTAAGAATTAGAGGTTGAAAATGAGGGGATTAAAGTGAACTAGGAACGGGAGAATGAAGTTTAAAAAGCGTAAAGGGGAATGAGACGACGGGAAGGCTTTATCAGTGGCATCCAACCTCCTATCCGCCCTGATTGACGCAGCAGATAGGGCGCCTTAGAGACCGACTAGGACTTCCGTAACCGCTGAGGATCGCCTTTCAACTGGGGGAATAACGTAGCAGATCCTAGCGTTATCTTGTAACGACCCATGAGGTAAGGAGATCGTTGAACCTCAATTAGAGCGTCATTGTTGTTTCCTCTTTTTTTACCTTTTCGTTTCGTTCACAGCCATCACTCGTGTTTATTTTCACCATCCACTTGGATTAAGGTCGATCACTACGGCAGCTCTGATAACGGCATCCGGCTCACCACGAGGTGTTAGCCAGTCGCACGTTTCATTTAGTGGGGTCCCTTACTGGGTGGTTATGACATGAGCATCCAGCAGCCTACGAGATATTTATTTTGTGTTGCAGTCCCTCAGGTCTGTTACGACCTACGCACGTATTGGACACGGAAACCCTGGAAATCCTTGACCGGACGCATAGCACAGTAGAACCGAAACCATCATTATAGCACACAAAAGGGTAAGAGGTCGTCAAGCTTAACCTAGACGGCCATTATTGTTCCCTCTTTTTTCTTCGTCTTCTCATTTCCTTATCAGTGTTTTCACCCATCTATCGTGCGTACTCACGCCATCCATTCACTGCGGGCTCTATCGTCTATTGGACAGCTGCGATAACGGCGTCCACAAAACGTAAATGTGCACACCCTTCATCAGCTTTGTCGTGCTAGGTAGTTGCGGCCGGTGGCCGAGTCATCTGAACGCCTTCATCTCGACCGTAAGGTCACCGGTTCGTATCGGCGTAGTGGCGAGCGTCCTCGCGGTATGCTCAGCCCAAGCGTGATGTGGTGATTGCGTGGCATCTGTTACGGCGTACAGCTAACACACATTTTTGTTTACTAGATAGTGGCGATGAAACTATCGAACTGCCTACGAAATCTCTGTTTTGCTTTTCAGCTTTCTCCTGTCTGTTACGACCCATGCACGCATTGGAACCGGAAGCAGTCGTAATCCTGAACCGTACGCGTGCAACAGTATGTTCGTTGGTTAGCTTCTACCGGACTGGCTTCTGACAGCTGATTTTTATAGGAAAACTGTCCTGACATGAAAGGTCTCAATGTTGACTTAGGGGATGCTTTTCTCATTCTGAAGGAGCTTGAGGATTGCTGTACACATACTAGGAGCCACTATTTAGAGGGAAGTCATGTGAAGTCTGACACACTATCAAAGCTTTCTGTTTCCTCCGAGAGCGCGTCTTTCAAGGATTTTTCCATGGACTTTCTCGAATCGAACTTGCAGTTCGTTTCCGAACAACTAGACAAAAGTATTTTTACTTGTCGCTCATCCACTTTTATTTTTCAGTTTTCGACAATGCAACGTTAGCACACAAAGGTTATCCCAGTGTCGACCTTTGGATGTCCTTTGCACTTCGAGACTTGGAGATTGGCACTCAATCCATAGCCCAGGAGTGCATACGTTCAGCGTATAATCGTGTCGTCCCCCATTTTCGGCTTGGTAAGGGACGTGCCATCTTTATTGTATAATGTTCTTTGTTTCTACATTTCTTAAAAATAACCAACGGTGGTCCAGCAGAGAATCTAGAAGTCACTACTCATTGATCGAGATACACCATTGAACACTGCTCTCCGATCCTCGGGTTGAAACTGGACAGTAGTCATTTATTCGTTATAGAGTGATATACTAGCAGTATACTTATCATGCATATATTCGCTCTCGTTATTTAACAACAAACACCCTACATAATTTCCAACATCAACGTCGTGATTTCTAGCTTCGTGCTGTTTGTGTAAATCCCTCAACATTGTCTTTCTCTTTGGCTCACTAAGGGAGCCAGTCGTTTCCCTTCAACGCTCGATGAAGTTATTTTCACCGATCAATGCAATATCTCTTAAACGGTTCCACTTTTCGTCTATCAACAACTAAACCAGCCTTAAGAATACCAAGCCTGCCTTGTAATCCGAAGGCACGGGTTCGAGCCTGCGTAGGGACCTGGTGACCCTCGCAGTATCTTCAGCTTATGCGCGACCCGTGGTGCTTGCGTTGCAGCGAAGCGTTGATACTGCGTACCGGCGTACTGCCGATGTCGTTATTTCTTTTCTTCCTTCCAATCTTAGTGTTTATGATTGTTATTATTTCTGCAATCACAAGCGATAGCCACGATAATCAGTATCACTGTCAAAAATCGTTCTTTAATAAAAAGAATAATCATTTATCGTATACCTACATTAGATTTGGCGGCAACTTCCCATCTCCTGAAAACTTATCATCTTCCATCCTAACGAGACTGGACCTTAGCGTTTTATCATGGTTTGCATACTTCCTTGACCCATTGAGCTATACTGGGTGGTGCCTCCGGGCATCTTGAGAGGTACTCCTACCAGATTGATCAATGGTGAGAGGTCAGACAAACTCAGTCTCCTGGTCCTCCAGGTTGGGGGTTTGGAATGGGATGGCGTCCATTTCTGTAAAATTAAATCATTGCCACCTACTCACTGTCTTGCGGAAAAGCTTTTGAGCCAAAGGCTTTTTATGAAGACCCTAATCATCCTCCTGTCTATGTCTGGGCGCTTTGGAAGTATCTCAGTCCACATACAACCATGACTTTTTCTTCATACATAAACTTCATCATGCATTGGCCGTCGCGCAGATTATCAAAGGTCGCCTTATCTGCTGCATACAACAGGGCGGATAAACGAAAACATGCTACTGCTGGTGCCTCCCTTCTTACTTTTCCATCTGTTTCTCTTACTCCCATCCCGACCCCCATTACCAACCTATAATTCCCAGCTTACTTGACAGCAACCGAGGTGCCACTGGAGTAGGACCATCTGCAGCCACCATCTCATAGCACCTATCGGACGCCTATCGGCAACAGTCTATTATAAGGCCACGCTGTCCCTTTTCCATGGCGACATTCAATGTTCGCGCTCTAAAACAAACAGGTTAACAGGCTGCACTCGCACGCACCTTGGACACACTGGGTATTGACGTGTGTTGTATCCGAAACTAGGATCAGTGACTCTAATGGGGTTGTTGAATTAACTGCACCCCACGTATCCTCTCGTTATTGGTTGCAGGCATCCGGAGACGCCGATGCAGCACTCACGAGTCAAGCTGGTGTAAATATCATTCTAAGCTCCAAGGCTGAAACATAGTTGGTTAATTGGATTCCGGTGAACAGCCGTTTATGTGCAGCCTGTTTGACGACATTAGCTAAGGCCGTGTATACAAGGCCACAGTGAAGGCCGTTCTGCTCTATGGTAGTGAAACTTGGCCCCTTCGGTCTGAAGATCCGAGGCGCCTTCAAGTCTTTGATCATCGTTGTTTGCGAAGCGTTGCTGGTGTCGGATGGCACAAGCGTGTCCGCAACGATGATGTGCGTAGGCGAGTACTAGGTGGTGATGATCATGCTAGCTCCCCAGAACAACAGATAGCACTGAATAAGTTGCGTTGGCTCGGGCACGTGCTACGCGTGCCTGGTCACCGCTTACCGAGGAGAGCCTTGTTCAGTCTACCAGGTGTAGAATGGCGCAAGGCTCGAGGTGGACAGAAGTTGACTTGGCAGCGGGAAATGAAGTCCCTGACGACCAAAGTGAGTGCCGTTGGTCCGTCTCGCCTTCCTGGTTGGAGTCCACGTGACTCACCTTGTGCTTGGCTCGAGACTTTACAGGACATGGCTCGCAACCGACACCAGCGGCGCGTCTGCTGCCGTCTCCTAATCGGATTGTCTGTTTAAAGTGTGTTTGGTGCTGAGTTATCTGCGGGGTAATGGCTGATTATGACGCGGAGCAGTGAAAGCCGCAAGGAAGCTGTTTCGCCGATGCCGCCTTATCTTTGCACGATAGCCAGCTGTTTGTGACGGTATGTTGTCTACACAAGGTGTAGGCGCCTTGACCCTGAATGTTTGCTTAAGGCATTAAGGTTTTCAGGTAAGTCCCCCTTCTCTCCCTCTTCGTATACTTTATTTCATAGGTCCTCATGGTTGTATGGCAGCGATGCATCAGTTCAAATGGCTGATGTACTGCTGTTGACGATGCTGATGATGCTGATGATTCACGAAGTAGTACAAAACGCTGTTTGTGTTTTCCGTTTATGCTCCCACCGACTGCAGTTCATACGTTGTCAAGGACACATTCTATCACGAACTGAACACGCTACTACGCAGTACTATTAGTTCAGATATTCTAATACTTGCGGGATATATGAACGCACAGGTAGGGCGTCTGAGCTCTTCAGAAGCTCAGCTGGGTGGTAATTATGGACTTAACTCCGAACGCACTGACATCGGTGAGCGTCTGCTGCAACTGTGTGCGGAGCATCAGTTGTTTTTTATTATCACTGTTTTTAGACACAGTGGGCGCCGAAGTGCTACTTGGCGTTTTCCTGTAGCTAGCCAGCGATGGACCTAAACTGACCACGTAGACATAAGTTACAGGTGCTTCCATACTGAGTTGCCGCTTGTACTGGAGTACCTGCGTCAATTCGGATCATGCCTTGGTACGCTGTCATTTCTCCATGAACTTTACTTGGAGGCGCACCAAGCGTCCCCTACGATTGGCAACTGAGAAATTGTCCCAGCCCTCAGTCAGGCAAGCCTATCAAGACGCACTACGTACCGAACTGTATTGTTCTAATGACACTGAGCTTCAGTGGAATAGGATCTCGGCCGCCATGCACGACGCAGGAGCATCTGCTTGTGGCACTATCATTCGTCACCGCACCAGTCACTGGATATCCGAGAGGTCGATGAACCTGTTGGTATTTAGAAGAAACCTTCCTGCTGGCTCTGAGCACAATGTGACCAGACGGGCTATTAGTCGCGAACTAATGCGGGGCCTACGTGCTGACAAGGAAGCCTAGTGGACCAGTCGGGCTCAAGAAATGGGGGAGGCAGGAGCAGTAGGCAGTTACCACAATCTCTTTCAGCTGATCCGCATCACTGGTCCTAGGAAACCAGGCGTCAGTGAGACAATCAGAGACAGCGCGCTTGCACTGATACACTCGTTTTTGTGCCTCTAGCCGGGATTCCTTCCCACCTGCACTATTTAGGGATGGAGGTGATGTCCTCTGCAAAGCATTGACCTCCCTATTCGAACGTATCTGAATGCAAGCGTCCCGGCTGATTCGAGTGAATCGATTATAGTGGCAATATACAAGTGGGGCAGTCGCACAGACTGTTTTAACCACAGGGGTATTAGCCTAACGCCAGTTGTGACAAAATTACTGGCCTCGATTATCGTTCGTCGCCTCACTGCGGAACGAGAATCTCGGATTAGGAAAGAGCAGGCAGGTTTCCGCCTAGGACGTGTCTGTATAGACCATATATTCACTTTGCGGCAGGTGCTAGAGCAGCGCCACGCATACCGCAGACCGACAATAGCTGTGTTCCTCGATTTCAACATTGCGTTCGATTCAGTCGATCGATCGATTCGGTTCGAAATACTTGTGCGGAAAGGTGTTCCCACGAAATATGTGAACATCCTTCGTGCTCTATACTCGAACACTACAGGGCGCGTCGAGGTCGATGGTGGCCTATAGGATAGCTGTCCGACCACAAGTGGCTTTCATTAGGGTTATCCGATTTCTTCATTTTTGTTCAATTTCGTCGTGAATTCTCTCATGGAGTGTTCCGTTGCGGAATCTCACGGTGTAGGCGTTGAAGTGCTACCTGGTGAAACATTAGTTTCTTTTTATTATGTAGATGTTATCGTCTTGCTTTTCTGCGATGATGCGGCAGCACAATCAACCCTGAATAGCCTATCTAGAGTGGTCCCATTATTTGGTATGCACTTCGCACCTTCAAAATACAAAGTGTTGCTGCGGGATCACCAGCCACTTTATGACCCATTGACCCTTGCTAACGAGGAACTTGAGGTGGTTGATCAATTCACTTATCTTGGCAGCTGCATGAGCAACGATGGGCGCATAGAAACTGACGTCAGCTCACATATCGCAAAAACCAGATCTGGCTTCTTGAACCTGCGGCATCTTTGGTGACAGAAGGGAGGTTTCCTCCATCTGAAATGCCGTGTATACAAGGTCACAGTGAGGGCCATTCTGCTCTATGGTAGTGAGACTTGGCCCCTTCGGTCGGAAGATCTGAGGCCCCTTCAAGTCTTTGATCATCGTTGTTTGCGAAGCATTGCTGGTGTCGGATGGCACCAGCGTGTCCGCAACAATGGTATGCGTAAGCGCGTACTAGGTGGTGATAATCATGCTAGCTCCCTAGAACAACGGATAGCACTGAATAAGTTGCGTTGGCTCGGGCACGTGCTACGTATGCCTGCTCACCACTTACCGAGGAGGGCCTTGTTTAGCCTGCCATGTGTAGGGTGACCCAAGGCTCGAGGTGGACAGAAGTTGACTTGGCAGCGGGAAATGAAGTCCCTGACGACCAAAGTGAGTGCCGTTGGTCCGTCTCGCCTTCCTGATTAGAGTCCACGTGACTCGCCTTGTGCGTGACTCGAAACTTTACAGGACGTGGCTCGCAACGCACACCGGTGGTGCGTCTGCTGCCGTCTTCTAATCGGATTGCCTGTTTACCGTGTGGTACTGAGTTATCTGTGGGGTAATGGCTGATTATGACGCGGAGCAGTGAAAACCGCAAGGAAGCTGTCTCGCCGTTGCCACCAAAATTTTTGCGCTATAGCCAGCTCTTTGTGATAGTGTGTTGTCTACACAAGGTGTGGGCGCCTTGACCCTGAATATTTGCTTAGGACATTAAGCTTTTCAGGTAAGTCCCCTTTCTCTCCCTCTTATTATTCATTATTTCATAGGTCATCAAGGTTGCAGGACAGCGAAGCATCAGCTCAAATGGCTGATGTTCTGCTGTTGTTTTTTGTTGAGGCAGTGGCTTATTCCAGCGACTTACTGTACGGTTTGCACAATTTAAACCTTGGTATAGTCTTAACCTACTTTGTTTCACTCCTAAACGCCTCCTGTCTTTGATTGTCTAAGTGAATTTATAGGATCAAATCCATTAATGCTCCTCATGATCGCGAACACTTCTATTAGGCCTTCTCTGTTTCTGTGTCGTGTAACCACAGACAATGTGATATGTTTGCTGACATTCATACTACTTAGCACGTTTGCCTCCAGGTATTCAGGTCACATCAGTCTTATGTTATCAGCCATGAGACTGAAACCAGCCTTCTAGACTCGCTTGCGTCCTTCCTTTTTACTCCAAGAAGCGTTCGGTTATACGACCACTCACAATAGCGCATGCAAGATATAAACTAATAGCGCCACCCTGAGTAACGGGCACGTCACACCACTGATCTCACGGGAAATCGCTGCCGTCGTTCTCGTGGAAGTGGTGTTTCTCCCACATAGTGGGTTACATACCTTTTCAATGTTCTAAGACAGGGATCACCAAACTACGGCCAGTGACATCAATACATCCGGCTCGTCGACTGTCTTTTAACTAACTTTACACTACTCACAAACATCCACCATTAACTTGATAAAGCCTGCGGGACATGAAACGTGATTACCGAATACTGGTTGGAAGCAGCAAGAAAAAATATCTGTAACTTGAAAATTCCCATTTAAGTCTCTAGAACAAAAGACCATCTGGTGAGCAAATGCTTTCAATGATTCATCGTCAGACCATTACAATCATATAGAGGCTAGAAAGAGAAATCGACCCAGTTAGTTCAAAACGAATTGATCACGTGAAGGTCAATGTCAGAGTGGAAAAAAAAACGAATTAGGTCTTAGAGGGCTAGATGTTCGCTACCGCGTCTGACCGAAGGCAGTCGACCTGGGCGTCTTCCATCTTCGCTGGCCAGGGAAGCTGGAGAGCCTGGACCAGCTTCTTCTGTGAGCATAAGGACGGCTGGAACAATCGAATGCATATTGCTTCAGCTGTCGCAAGCATACGAAGGCGGTAACCTTTCGTTCGGTGCGGTGGAACCTTGTAAACTATTCGGAAAGCGCGTTTCCAATCCACTTCATGGCCGGTGTCCACAATGTGGGCCAGAATGGCGCTACTGATGATTCCGATGCCCCCTTGACGAAGCCAGCGAGGGCAATGTTCGTTCACGCGTTTCGATAACTGCCGCGCCGTTCGACCAATATACGTCGCGCCACAGGCGCACACGAATTGATAAATCACCATTGATGTGGTCAGCATCGGCAGCTTGTCCTTGTTTTGTGAACGAATGAGTGGTTCCGTTGAGAACACGCACTTCAACGAGGCTGACGATGAATCATTGAAAGCATTTGCTCACCAGATGGTCTTTTGTTCTAGAAAAATATCTGTGTGGCCGCATCTAATATTACTCAGACCAATGCTAGAGTACGGCTCGCCTGCATACTGTCCGATCACTCGCGGCGAAGCGCAAAAGATCGAACGAGTACAACACATCGCCACCAAGTTGATCCCCAGCCTGAGATGCTTATCGTATGAAAACCGGTGCATGAAACTTGGGCTCTACACCTTGTCATATCGCCGTGTTCGAGTGGATCTTATCATGACCTACCGTATTTTACATCTCGGTCATTTCCCCATGCTAAGGTCGTTACTCCACTTGCGAGTTCCATGCACCACACGTGGGCACAGGTACAAACTCGTGGTACCTGATCTGAAAAAAATCCCACACCCCCTGTGTTTCGAGCGGAGGGTTGTGCACGCCTGGAACAGTCTGCCAGAACACGTCGTCGAGGCCGAATCTGTGCAGAAATTCAAATCTGTTGGATTTACACTTCGCTAACATACGTTTCAGAGAACGGTTGCCACTTGACAACGATATCACCCACTTGTGACTTACTGTGTAAACAAGCATTTTGTGTGCTACAGTAGGAGTTGCTGAACCATCTCAGGATAACCACCGGACGTCTTTATTTATTTTTTTAAAAAATGTTTTTTGATTATCACTCGATGGAGTTGTACAGAATTATTTTCTACTTGCTCCAAAATACAGTATTCAGGGACAAAGACCTATGCTGTTGGAGTGCGCTCGATATATTTTATTTTGGTAAAGTGTGCAAGCATTTCCTGAATTCCGACACTGACTTTGCTTCAACTACCTGCTGCGGCACTTTGTTCCATACATTCACCACTCTCCGTTCGCCACAGAGTTGGTGGGCGACCCGCTTCAAATCCGGTACTACAAGGTTGTGCCGGTGTTCCCGTGTGCTGTTTGGTTTGCGCAAACGCAGTAGCGGCCACATCTTGGGGTAATTGCTGAAATGTAGTGTCCGGTGCGTCATGACGTGGTCAATCCGCAATCGACTATAAGATAGGGCTTAACTCCCTAGTCTCTTACACCGGTCTTTGTACGGCACACCTAAATTGGTGATCAGCCTGATGGTCACACGCTGTACCCGTTCAATTCTTTTTTGCCTCGTTTCGGGTGATAGGACAGTATGTTAGTGAGCCGTACTCTAGCACTTGTCGTATTATTGAGACGAAGAGGCGAGTGCTAATCTCTTCGGGCCAATTGCTGAAGCTGCATTTGAGTGCCAAAAGCATCCGAAGGCGGTTTTGGTAAAGCCTATTCATGTTATCCATGGACTTTAGGTCAAAAAGTGAGAGTACACCGAAGTCTCTCACTAAAGGCGCGGGATGCCGCGATTGACCGGCTACAGTGTAGGTTCGACTTCGCTCACACTTCCCCAGCCTCATGAATTGTGACTTGACCGGAAGGTGGAGCTCTGCGGGCCACCTGGAGAGGCGGTCGAGGTCCCGCTGAAGCAGGTCACAGTCAATGGGTGTGTGGATTAATCTAGACACCAGGTCATTTGCAAACAACACGCAAAGCGAACGGAGAAGCCGAGGCACATCGTTTATATGAATCATGAACAAAATGGGCTCCAATACAGTACCTTGCGGCACGCCACTACTCGAGCGCTACTCGTCGGTTAGATGGTTGTCGGTCTAATCCATCGGTGCAGTGAGCTGCCAACGCCGCACACCCTCACCTTGTGAAGAAGCACCTCATGATTCAGTTTGTCCAAGGCCCTACTGATGCCGATGTAGATGACATTGACCAACTTGCTTTGGTTCGGCGTTTGTAACCATTCGTGCCATTGTTAACAGAAGGTTGTTGAGACATGAGTGACCTTTCACGAAACCATGCTGTGCGGGCCTAAAAAGGCTTTTCGACTCGGGAAGTTGCAGGAGACCCTCCTTCATGATCCGCTCAAGCGTCGTTGCTAAAACAGTGGTAAGGGGAATCATCCGGTAGTTATCCACTTTACTTGGGTCACCACCTCTCAGTATAGGCTTTACGACCGAGCATTTCTAGTCGCCCGGTAATGAACCAGTGGATAAGTGGCCTGTTGTACAGCTGTCACAGAAGGCGAGATGATGGCCGATAGAGACTTGAGGATCAGTAGATGGATTCCATCTGGCCCGGAAAATTTCGTCCCGTCAAAACTTGTCAGCAGGTTGTATACATCTGCAGTGCTGAAATCCAGACTTTTGAGTTCAGCGGGGGCTGTGTCCCTCGAACTCGGTACAGAAACATGGTCACTTGAAATACACGGCAGCAGAGTACGCCGCCAATGCGGACGCACGCTCTGTGATCGTCGTACATCGTCCAAGTTTTTCTGCCGTATCGAAAAACGGACAGCACCATGGATTTGTACACCATCAGGCTTCGTGTCGATGGTAAGCTGGTGGTTGTTCCACAGTCAGTACTCAAGCTTCCAGAATGCCGCTGCTGCATTCGGTACGCAGTTACGAAGCTCGCTGTGTATTTGCAGGTCAGTCGAAATCACAATCCCAAGTTAGCAGAAGCGGGTGGTTTCCAATACTTCATCACCAATGCTGATTTCCGGGACCATTGCAGATTGCACTTTCGATGAAGGCTGGAAGAGACAGAGAGCTTAGTATGTGTCGGTAGTAAGCCAAAATTTGGCGGCTATCAATGCCAGAGCACTAGTCAAGTACTGCAACTTAGCTGTACTGTGTGTAAACAACGCACAGTCATCTAGTGCAAACCCGAGGGAATGAGACCGGGAGGTATGTGGATGGGAGCCGCGTTTCATCAAGGGGGCCGGCCCACACTCCTTCACAAGCAAACACAGGCATACTGTATTTGTGAATCAATCGCAAAAAGGCGGTGGCTGGACCGTAGTCCGCTCCGTACTACGCGCACGGATCCACTCTTCGAGCCTAGCGCGGACACGAGGACCGTGCACCCGATCCTTTTCAGCAACGACCGACGGTATCCTGGCGCCAGTATAGGCGATGTGGTGGGTAATAGACAGGTAGGCACCTTGTCAACATGCGCATCAAGCGCAGCCACACCGGGGATGTCAAACAACAACCCATCACTTGAAACGACGATGTGAAATAAAATAAATGGAATCATGCATGCAGATACGGTGACACAACTTTTCAATCTGTGAGCGTATGAAATGAATTGGTTGAAAAAACCCGCGACAGTTTCAAGACGTCAGCAAATATATTTTAAAAATGTCACAACCGCGAGAATGTTATCGAAAGTAACCACAATTAACTTAAACGTCGAGTACATGTTAATAAAAGATAATTCGGGTAGACATCAATATAAGATAATAAAGTGCATAAGAACGATACAGCTAACCCACCACTTGGAATAAAGAGTCTCAGCATGCAAGCACGCAGTTAGTAAATCAAATGCAGCGTACCTACAAACGTTGCGTCTGTTAAGTCTACGTTCTCTGCAGGACCCGTCGTCGTTCGGTGTTTCCCCCAGTGGCCTCGCTCATGGCTCACTAATACTGCCTGACTCAGGCACTCGCAACCGTTTGTGCTACAGCACCATGCGATCGATGTCATTGGAGTACAACCCATCGGCGCCTGCCCTTCCGCGTTTACCGCTTCTTTGCATGCACGAGAGATTTCTCTTGCACCTCGGCAACGGCCTTCGTGACCAGATAGCACCATGCACGCCGATCAACCGCCTTCGATTCCCATGACCAGCAACGGAGATTAGAACCTAAGAGGTTCACTTTGATCATGTCCTGGTAACGAAGCTTCGGTTTCCCCACATGCTGCTTTCATGCACTCAGCTGATCATACAATAGCTGCTTCGGTATCCTCGTCGAATCCATACGCCACAAATGACCGAGCCACCTCAGGTGTCTCAAAAATAGTATGCAATCCACTGCATACATTCCACTTCGGCGCAACACTTCCGTGTCTGCAACTCTGTCGCACCAACCAATGCGCCGAATACGTCGCAGACACGGTTGGTGGAACCGCACAAAATATCGCACATCCCGCCGGTGCATCGTCCATGTTTCGATGCCGTATAGAAGAACGGACAGCATCACGGATTTGTACACCATCGGCTTCGTATCGACGGTAAGCTGATGGTTGTTCCACACTCGGTATTCAAGCTTCTTGAATGCCGCCGCTGTCTTCCATACGCGGATACGAAGGTCACTGTGTATCTGCTGTTCAGTCGACACCACACTCCCAAGGTAGCAGAAGCGGAAGGTGATTTCCAATACTTCGTCACCAATTCTGATTTGTCGGACCATTGCAGCTTGCACTTTCGGTGAAGGCTGAGAGAGACGAAGTTTTGCTTGTGTTTATAGTGTGCCCGAATTTGGCCGCTGTCGAAGCCAGATCACTAGTCATGTGCTGCAACTCATCTGCGCTATGAGCAAATAACGCACATTCGTCAGCGAACAGCAACATACGGATACTTGTCTTATAGACTAGGGTTCTCACACTGAAACGACGGATGTTCCGCAACCCACCATCAATACGGTGCTCCACACGAACACCGTAAGCACAAGCCGCATCAAAAGCACAAGACGTCATTGCATGAAGATATATATTAAACAAGGCAGGAGCTAAGACACAACCTTGCTTCACACCAGAGACAACTGCAAAGTCATCCGAGGTCTCTCCACTCAGCTGCACCCTCGCTCGCATACCACTGTGCAGACATTCAATTAAACTGACAAACTTATGCCGGGCAACCAAACTTACCCAACACCAGCCACAGTGCCTCGCGATTCACCGTATCAAATGCCTTGGTGAAATCAACAAAAAGCGAGTACAATGGCTGGTGTCATTCTCTGCACTTCTCTTGCAACTGACGAGCCGCAAACACCATATCTATAGTGCTGCGACCCGAACGGAATCCACATTGCTCTTCCGCCACGTTAGGTTCCACAACCTGACTCACGAGGCGATTGAGCAGGATTCGGGCAATCACCTTGCCCACACAACTCAGCAAGTTGATGCCACGATAATTCGTGCAACATTGCTTGCTCCCTTTGCCCTTGTACAGTGGTAGCACAAGGGCATCCTTCAGCTCAGCAGGCACCTCCTCCTCAATCCACATGCGTTGCACCAAGTGGTGCAGCGCAGTCAACAACGCGGGTCCACCGTGTTTCAATACTTCAGGTGGGATCCCGTCACCTCCGGCACATTTGCCGTTTCGCAGCTGAGCAAGTGCTCTCTGCGTCTCATCCAGTGTTGGCATGTCCGCCAGACACACCTTCACATTTACGGCTTCAGGCCGTTCAATGTAGGCCAGTCGTTCTCTGAACGGTTGTTCAAGAGACAGTCAAAGTGTTTCCGCCAGATCTGCAGTCTGTGTACAGGTAGCGCCTGAACTACCACCGATCAGTGTCCTCAGCGGCTCCAATCTCGGTCCATACACCGCCTTCAACGAGTCAAAGAATTCCTTGTGTTGGCGGCATTCGGAGTAGCATCCCATTTGCTTCGCCTTCTCCGTCCACCATGCATATTTTATGCGACGGAGCTCTCGGCAGCAGCTGTCACCTGGTCGCGCATGTGGTGCCACAGGTCGCCCACTGTGGATATGCAGTCCACATCACATAGGCGTGCAGCCATCGCCTTCTCCAGCCTTATTCGTTTCTCCACAGTACTGAGGGAGAGAATGTTCAGTTTACTCCGATTCACAGCAGGAGTGCAATGCATAGATTTACGAAAATATATGTACAGTTTGGTCCGCACCAATTTGTGATCAGTGGCACACTCAGCTCCACGCAGTACACGTGTTATGCGCACTTCACGCATATCACGCTGACGTACGATGACATAGTCCAGCAGGTGAGTGTGACCACTCCGTGGGTGCGTCCAAGTTGCGATATCACTCGCACTCAGTGCAAACCGAGTCTTCGTAATCGTCAGGCCGTGTGGCACATAGTGAGAGCAGCCTGTCGCTGTTCACATTCGCTGAACCAGTGCTTTGCGGACCGATGACATCTGTCCACACCGATGCATCACGCCAAACGGGCACGTTGAAATCACCCAGAATAACACATGGTCGGGCCGTACGTGCTAATAACTGGCAAACGTACCTCTTCGGGGTCGGAGGCAATCAGTCATCAATCGCGGACTGATGCCTGTTGGTTCACCCACGAGCTGGCCATAGAGCTGATGGCATATTACAAATCCGACCCCATGTTCACGTGTTGCTGTGGTGGCTTTGCACATCCAGTAGAACGTATAGCCAGCACCTGCTTCATGCAACTTATCTTGCTCAGCGAGCCGGGTCTCACTGAGCACCGCAATATCCATGTTGTAGCGCGCCAGTTCCATCGCGGCAACTGCAGTGCGTCGTTCGGTGCGTTCACTCGAGTTCCGGTCGAGTAGTGTGCGCACGTTCCAGCACCCGATGCTGAGTGCTTTGCGTGTAGACATACGATTGCATTGGTGGCCAATCGCACGCGAGATGGTCGTTGTGCTTCGGAGGTTTGCTTGAGGGACTCCACCTGGAGCCTTTGGCTCAACTGCCTGACGCACATGGCCGTGGGTGATCTGATTGTTTGATTGACGGACTCCGTTCTTAGCCTTTGGCTCAGTAGCGGTTGCGAGCAGATCTCTCTCAGGAATGTGATTGCACTGACAGATTGGGATCCGCTTGAGGTCCGTCACACGCATCCTTTGGAGATCTGCAACAATTCATATATGTTTTGCGACCGTAGTGGGTTACGCCCCTGCGACCACGGCCAGGCGCAGGTTTGTTTTGGTGGGTTTTCACCAATTTGGACATTAGCTGCCTGGCTTGAGGCGGACAGTAGCAAACCATTGAGCACCCGGAGGTGCCCTCTCACCGTCAGGGACAATGCGTAGCGCTCATGTTCTACGCCAATCGAGCGGTTAGTTTCTAATCTGTAGACCTGTTGTTTCCCATGGCTGGGTTTTAAGGGAAGAGGGCAATCGACCACTTCCTAACTTCTGAAGTGGGTGGACTAGGATACTGGCAGGGCACCCACACTTGACAGGAGGACGACTCAGGTTCTCCGCCAAAACCTTCGTTTACCTGTAACACCGAAAGGTAGCGGGTCTACAACATGGCCAGTTCACTTACTCATGCGGTTTGGTGTCCTGGATGTTAGCAGGAGGGGCGTGACCCAACTCCTACCCAGCGGTCGCCACGAGGAGGCGTCCAGGCCATGAGCCCATAGCACAACTGTGGCAGCAGTGGCTAGATCATCTGTCATGATATCGCCACCACGAGCCTCAGCGCACCATAGGCTCTCCCGCGGTGGATATACATAAATATATAAATGTACATATAAATATATAAATATATATACTACCTAGCTGCCTACTTTTTGAAGGAAGCATGTTTTCTGGAATAAAGCGGTGTTCCAACGAAGTTTTTCTGCTATCGGTCTTCACCATTTTTGTTGACAAAAATGTTGGATAGCCGCATTTTGTTTTGTGCAACAAAGTGCTCACGGCATAGAGCATGAAACCCAGCAATTTGTAAGATCACTTTGAACGAACTCATCATCAGTTAGTAGGATAGGATATTACATTATTTAATAGGAATAGGTTGCGCAAAAACTTTTGCGCCTGGATGCAGCAAGCTCCGACGATGTGTTGGAATCCACTTCGCAATTTTGCTACCTTGGTAGCGTAATAACATCCGACCATCAGATGACGTGCGAGCTGCGCGGCCGCATATCGAAAGCGGATGCTGCTTTTGGCAAGCTGGAATGCCGTGTGTTAACAACCACCAGCTCACTGCTGGTATATAAGTTTATGGTGCTGTCCTTTCTTCTTTGTGGCAGTGAAACCTGGACGCTTTATCTGAAGGATGTTCGATATCTGGAACGCCTCCATCAGCACTGTCTACGCCATTTTATGCGCATCGGCTGGAGTGACCGAGTTGTAGACATGGAGGTGCTCCGCCGCAATGGTATGTATACGGTAGACTGCATAATTCTGTCGAGGCACCTGAGGTGGCTCTGGTCACTTTCGCCGTATGGATTCGACCCAGATACCGAAAGATCTGCTTTATGGCCAACTAAGTGCAGGGAAACGGCACGTGGGAAATTCGAACTCACGATACCAGTACCTTAATCAAAGTGATCCTATCACGTTTTAATCTTGCAGATTATGGGAATCGAAGGCGTTTGCTCGGAGTGCGTGCCGCGATCTGATCACGAAGGCCGTTGCCGAGTTGCAAGAGAAATTCCTCGTGTATGTAGAAAAATCGGCAAGTGCGGAAGCGGCAGGCGCCGATGGGCTGTACTCCATTGACGTGGAGCGCATGCTGCTGTAGCACGTGCGATCACGAATGTTCGAGTCAGGCAGGTTTAGTGAGCCACGAGCGTGGCCACTCGGGACCAGTATCGAAACGACGACGAGTCCTGCAGAGAATATAAGCGGAACCGGCGCAGCGTTTGTAAGCACGCTGCATTCGATTTATTAAGGGGGTGCTTGTGTGCGGAGTTTCTTTATTTCAGGTGGTTGGATTACTATCCTGTCTGTGTTATTATCTTACCTCATTTTGATGTGTACCTGAATAATTTAATAAATTGTACGTTTTGCTTAAAACACAGGTGCTTAACTTCACTTGTTTATTCTTCTTGATCTCTTTTCTTGCCATCCTGAATCTATCACGACTATTTGAATAACCCATTATTTCATATGCTAACTTAGCGACATATCTGTACGGTGTATTCGATCTTTTTATTCGGTATTTCACTTTATGTTTTTGGCTTTCCTTGACATCTCCGGTGTGGTTGCGCTTGATGCGCATGTCGACAAAGTGCCTACCTGTCTATTACCCACCACATCGCCTATACTGGCGCCAGGATACCGTCGGTCGTTGCTGAAAAGGATCGGGTGCACGGTCCTCGTGTCCGCGCTAGGCTCGAAGAGTGGATCCGTGCGCGTAGTACGGAGCGGACTACGGTCCAGCCACCGCCTTTTTGCGATTGATTCACAAATACAGTATGCCTGTGTTTGCTTGTGAAGGAGTGTGGGCCGGCCCCCTTGATGAAACGCGGCTCCCATCCACATACCTCCCGGTCTCATTCCCTCGGGTTTGCACTAGATGACTGTGCGTTGTTTACACACAGTACAGCTAAGTTGCAGTACTTGACTAGTGCTCTGGCATTGATAGCCGCCAAATTTTGGCTTACTACCGACACATACTAAGCTCTCTGTCTCTTCCAGCCTTCATCGAAAGTGCAATCTGCAATGGTCCCGGAAATCAGCATTGGTGATGAAGTATTGGAAACCACCCGCTTCTGCTAACTTGGGATTGTGATTTCGACTGACCTGCAAATACACAGCGAGCTTCGTAACTGCGTACCGAATGCAGCAGCGGCATTCTGGAAGCTTGAGTACTGACTGTGGAACAACCACCAGCTTACCATCGACACGAAGCCTGATGGTGTACAAATCCATGGTGCTGTCCGTTTTTCGATACGGCAGAAAAACTTGGACGATGTACGACGATCACAGAGCGTGCGTCCGCATTGGCGGCGTACTCTGCTGCCGTGTATTTCAAGTGACCATGTTTCTGTACCGAGTTCGAGGGATACAGCCCCCGCTGAACTCAAAAGTCTGGATTTCAGCACTGCAGATGTATACAACCTGCTGACAAGTTTTGACGGGACGAAGTTTTCCGGGCCAGATGGAATCCATCTACTGATCCTCAAGTCTCTATCGGCCATCATCTCGCCTTCTGTGACAGCTGTACAACAGGCCACTTATCCACTGGTTCATTACCGGGCGACTAGAAATGCTCGGTCGTAAAGCCTATACTGAGAGGTGGTGACCCAAGTAAAGTGGATAACTACCGGATGATTCCCCTTACCACTGTTTTAGCAACGACGCTTGAGCGGATCATGAAGGAGGGTCTCCTGCAACTTCCCGAGTCGAAAAGCCTTTTTAGGCCCGCACAGCATGGTTTCGTGAAAGGTCACTCATGTCTCAACAACCTTCTGTTAACAATGGCACGAATGGTTACAAACGCCGAACCAAAGCAAGTTGGTCAATGTCATCTACATCGGCATCAGTAGGGCCTTGGACAAACTGAATCATGAGGTGCTTCTTCACAAGGTGAGGGTGTGCGGCGTTGGCAGCTCACTGCACCGATGGATTAGACCGACAACCATCTAACCGACGAGTAGCGCTCGAGTAGTGGCGTGCCGCAAGGTACTGTATTGGAGCCCATTTTGTTCATGATTCATATAAACGATGTGCCTCGGCTTCTCCGTTCGCTTTGCGTGTTGTTTGCAAATGACCTGGTGTCTAGATTAATCCACACACCCATTGACTGTGACCTGCTTCAGCGGGACCTCGACCGCCTCTCCAGGTGGCCCGCAGAGCTCCACCTTCCGGTCAAGTCACAATTCATGAGGCTGGGGAAGTGTGAGCGAAGTCGAACCTACACTGTAGCCGGTCAATCGCGGCATCCCGCGCCTTTAGTGAGAGACTTCGGTGTACTCTCACTTTGTGACCTAAAGTCCATGGATAACATGAATAGGCTTTACCAAAACCGCCTTCGGATGCTTTTGGCACTCAAATGCAGCGTCAGCATTTGGTGACGATTGAAGATGCCGCAATCGGCGGCTCCTGCATGTTGCATGACGGCCGAGACCCTATTTCACTGTGGTGAAGGGACATGGGAGCGAAAGTTCGGTACACAGTGTATCCTAGTATTCTTGCTTGACCGATGGATGGGATTATTTTCCAACTGATAATCGAGGAAAGCGTTTGCTACGCCTCCCGTTGTAGGTTATGGAGAAACGACAACGTACCAAGGCATGATCAGAGTCGAAGCAGGTATTCCAGAACGAGCGACAATCTAAGATTGAACCACGCAACCTCTAACTTATGGCAACATGGTCTATTTGGGTTCATCGCTGGCCTGCTACAGGAGGACGCCAATTGACACTTCGGTGCTCACTGTGTCAAACAGCGGTGCTACTAAGGAACGGCTGGTGTTCTGCACATAGCTGCAACAGACGCTCACCGTTGTCATTCCTATCGATGTTTTTCCCAAGTTGTTCACCTTTTTGAGCTTCTGAAGATCTCATTCGTCTTACTTGTGCGTTCAAATCCCCTGCAATAGCTGTAATATCTGATCTTGTAGCACTGCGTAGAAGCGTGTTCAGTACATTATAGCATGTGTCCTATGCTGCGTCTGAACTGCCATCGGTGGGGACGTATACGATAACCGTAAGCAGACAGCGTCTTGTTCCTGTTGCATCGGCGCGGCATGGCGCTTACTCTTTAGGACAGATTTTACAACGCAGCGGTGCTTTTGACCCTCTGGACGGTTTGGAATCCAGACCCATCAGGCTATCGGATATATTGGGGCTTGTTACGTTCTGCCATTGCCGCGTGCGCAGTTAGGGTGTTCAACGTCTCCTGTTCATTGCAGGAATAGCGAGCGAACCGCTCAGAACCGTTTTATCCCCCCATCAGACTCCGTTGGCTGGGACACATGTTGCGCATGCCTGTGCATCGACTTCCGCGACTTGCGTTGTTTGCGCGACTTTGGTCTGGATGGAAGGAGGGGAGGTCAACTGATGACTTGGTCAAGAGGAATAGAAGATCCTCACCATTTGGTACAGTGTAGAGCAGTGGTTCCCAACCTTTTAGACGCCGTTACCCACAAAGGGGGTTGCCCACCAGGCTTTTATCCCCAAACTTTCGGAAGACTACTACGTAATAACTATTGCACATTTCGCTCTAAAGTTCAAAAACAAATGTCGTATGTAGTTTCACGTGCTCATGCAATTGAAGGAAACACCCATTCTCACTACATAATTATCCGACTTAAGTACGAAAAGTGATCGGTATCCGGAATCTCCGTCGACAAATAAACGAATGAAAACAGTACTTTTAATTCAAAATTCTATGCAAACAAGAGGCGATATACATCAATGAGACGGTTGGTATTGTTTGGTGGTAACAATTTCTGGTATATTTAGTGCAGTTTCGGTCAATGCACATCGCAAGTCGTGCTCCAAGTTCATTCGATTCCTTGCTTTTGTTTTCATTACCATCATAGTCGAAAATGCACTTTCACATTTATAAGTTGTTGCAAATGGGATCAATATTCTCAAAGCGCTTTCCGACAGTAATGGATACTCTTCATCTATCTTTGCCCAAAATGTTACTAGTTGCGTGTTTTGGAAATCTACCTTCAATCCGCTGTCCTCGCGCATTCCTAGGAATTGTACCTTGATTTCGAATTCAGTATCTGGAAATATTCCTTCAGCTACTGTAAACGGTCTTAGCACCCAGGCACTTAATTGGCGAGTTTCCAAATTAGGAAAATATTTGCTGATGTAATTCATCACTGATGACAAGTGGCAAGATATTTCATTCGTGAATGCGCATTTTTCATTTCTTTCAACGAGCACCGTCGTTAGTTCCGGAAATATCGCCACGTCGTCAACATCAACCGAGCGCTGGTAAAGCTGCAGTTTGCGAAGGAAACCCGCTACTCTATCCTGAGCGACTAAAATGTTCATCATATTCCCTTGCAGACTGAGGTTAACCGCATTGATTTCTCCAAAGAAATCAGCAAGATAAGCAAGTTTCGAAATAAACACGCTGTCCGTTATAATAACGTGTAACTCGTTTCCCTTACCCTTATGCATCTCTTTTCTTCGAAGAAAGATTGCAGTTTCCTCTCGAAGCTGAAGCACTCGGTGCAACACCCTGCCTCGTGACAACCAACACACTTCTGTGTGCAATAGTAGCACGTCGAATTTGCCTCCAAATTCATTGCACAACTCTTTGAAGATTCTTGTGTGGGTCGCACTACAGCGGATGACGTTTACTATCTTTACTACTTTGGTTAACACGTCAAGTAAAGCAGGTGGAAGAGTTCTCACTGCTAAAGCATAACGATGTATGATGCAGTGACTAAAGGTAGCGTGCGGAGGAACATTTTTGACCAATGTTTGGAATCCGGAACGGGCGCCCAACATGGCTGGTGCTCCGTCTGTACAGACACCCACTAACTTCGACCACAGTAGCATGTTTTCTTCGAGGAACTTCTTTACTATTCGGAAGACATCTTCTCCACGCGTAGTCGTGCTCAAGGATTCTGAGAACAAGTACTCTTCTTTGGAGCTATCACTTTTTAGGTACCGAACATACACAAGTAGTTGGGAACCGGACGCTACGTCGGTCGACTCATCTAATTGGATTGCAAAGAAGGGACTTGATCTTATTTCGTTGAGCACCGTGTTCAAAATTTGTTTGCTCATGTCCTCGATACGACTTTTGATGGTGTTGTTCGAAAGTGATATCATAATAATCTTCTCCGCATGATGTTCTCCAAGAACGAGCTTAACCGCATCCATTATGCAAGGTTTGATGAGGTCCTCTCCTATGGTATGCGGCTTCTTGCTTTTGGCGATTCGAAGCGCAATGCGATACGAAGCTTCAAGCGCAGCCTCATTTGCCTGAGAAATGGAGCTCGATGTATCCAGGCGCGAAAGTTTTAGCGCAGCTTCTTTCCTTCTAAAGAATGTAATATCTTTTCCTATCAAATGGGCATGGCTTCGATCGAAGTGCTCTTTCAATTTACTAGGTTTCATACTCTCCGCCGTGAGCACTTTGCTGCACAAAACGCATTGCGGTTTCTCAACATTTTTCTCAGTTAAGTTGGTGAAGCCCCACTGCAGAAATGCTTCTTTGTAGGACCGCTTTTTTCTGGAAGACGTATTCCCTGCTAACAGTTAAGTAGCTAGATGTTATAGATATATATCATTTATAGAAATTAATCTCGTTATTCCATGCAGGGGACATTATCGCAAACGTTCGCAGACAAATATATTTTTGTCGGCATCAGAGCCACTGAATGAAAATGCTCACCTGCCAAGACTTCTCGTCAAAAGCAACTGCTCATGAAAGTGATCAACTTAACACCTAATGGTCACTGGCGTCCAATCTGCTGATTCTATGTTGGTTGTGACCCAATTGTATCGTTTCTCTGCGCTTTCAAGCGCCTACCGTTATCCCGATTCAGGCCCTCTCTTGACCCCATCGTGTCTGATTCCTAATCAAACATGAACATGTGTTTCATTCCTCCGTTCCACGTTATTCCTCGACATTTTCCCGACACCATTCTGTATCCATACCTTGTGAACACTAATCATCCTTTCTCGCCGTTCCTACTGTCAAACATTCACCTGTGAACATAACTGGTACTTTGACCATTGCTGAAACGATAGTTTGCTATCCACCCCATTATTCGACCCGGTGAACGACTGGCTTATTCGAAAACACGGCAGCACTTGTGGCAGTCGACAAAGGTGCCATGCCGTAGTAGCTGCATTGACTGATGGCTAACTAAAAATGCTGAGCTAGTTGCGATGTGTGATTACGTTATTAAGCTTATTTCGCGACTGATTTGTGACCAAATCCAATTATCGGTATTTACCCCTCGGAAAATGCCATTTTACCCCCTTGGAGGTAATTACCCTCAGGTTGGGAAACCCTGGTGTAGAGGCTCCTTTAGACTGGCGTCTGTCAACTATCGTACTCATCTTCAAGAAGGGTCAGCGTACTTTGTGCGAACATCATCTACGCTTCAGCCTTGTTTCCATTGCATCCAAACTCCTCACGGGTCTCATCTCCGACGACTTACTGGTCCCCGTGTGAACCGAATCACTGAAAGCCAAGCTGGCTTCCGCCCTGGTCGTGGTTGTATCGACCACATACTTACTCTTCGCCAAGTACTGGAGCAGAGACACACATACAGGCGACTGACTATGGTGGTTTTCCTTGACTTGTAAGCTGCCTTCTACTTTGTTGACCGCGCCAGCTTTTGGCACCACCTATCAATGAAGGACGTGCCCGCTGAACTCCTTTCTATTCTGAAGTCTGTCTACCGTGATTTCGTCAGCCGTTTAAGGGTCTACGGCAAACTGTCTCCTGACTTCCCTACGACAAGCGGAGCTCATTAGGGTTGTCCTATATCCCCTTTCTTTTTCAACTTTGTGATCGAAATGATCATGAGTGATTCTGTTCTTTCAAACTCTACTGGAGTGGAAGTTTTGCCTGGTGACCGAGTAACAAACCAGGAGTATGCAGACGACAGCTCTTCCTGCGTCCGAAGCAATGGCTATGCAAACACTGCTGCATAGACTGACGCGTCGCGCTGCACACTTCAGCTTCTACTCTGCACCTTCAAAGTGCAACGTGCAGCTGAAGGACTGGATCGACACACCTTCGGTTTTGACTGTTTCCTAGCAGCCACTGGAACTGGTGGATCGGTTCACTTGCCTTGGTCGCTGTGTCACCTCTGGTGATCACATCACTGAGGAAGTTATTTTGCATATCAGCCTGGCCTGTGTGGCTTTCCCAAGACTCAACCTTCTATGGGGACGGTTGGATATCAGCTTGTCAGTGAAAGGTAGGGTGTATAACGCTGTGGTAGGGCCGATCCTACTGTATGGATCAGAGAGCTTGCCTGTTCGCAGCGAAGAAAATAGAGGCTTGGTCGTATCTGACGACCGGTGCTTGCGGAGTACTGCTCACGTCTGGTGGGAACACCAGATGAGCAGCGTTGTGGTCCGCTAGTTGGATTTTGTCAAGAAGCCTTCTAGTGCCCTACTGGTGTGTTTGCTGAATCTTAATCGCATACGTTGGCTAGGCCATGTCCTACGTATGCCTGTTGACCGACTTTATCGGCTTGCATTATACGCCGTGGCTTCGCCAAATTGAGCAAAACCTCGAGGTGGTCAGTCCATGACGTGGCATAGTAAGCATGAAGTAATTGGCTGAGGACTTGGTCAGGTGAGTGCGTACCGTCTTCGTGGATGCGGGCCTCGGGATAGTCCACATCAGTGGTTAGAGACCGTGTCCGGGAGAAAATAAGGATTGCTTAGGAAATCCACTATTTTAGCGATTAATCGATTATTAACGATTATCGCATCCATTTCTAACGTTCCGGAATGTTCTAGTTTCTGTACTTGACTATACACCACCAGACAGCCCGGCGAAGATATGAGGAACCACTAACCTTGGTAGCTGACATTTCAATTCTAGAAGTCGAAGAGCAGTAAGTGACCTATAAATGCAGTCAAGGTCCACGGTAGTTGTACAGTGTTTGTTGACGACGATTAATACTTTATTTTGTCAAGGTCATTGGCGTTCTGTTTTTTCCTTCGGTTGAGCTAGAAGTTTTGTGGAGCAGTCGTGTCAATTTCGCAATCGCGTCTGTTGAGTAGGTTATAACAAATAGCGACGTAGAAAATTGGAAATGTGATGCATTTTTCTGCTGAACAATTTCAAACGCTGCTTCTTTAACAGCAAGGTCAAATGGAGGCACAAATAAAAATGATCTCAAATCTGACACAATGCTTGAGTTTGCAGACAACAGGAGCAGCGACACGGGACATGCAAGCGAGTTCTCTTGATCTTCTTACGAATGCAATCACTGAATTCAATTATGACGCTGATTCTGGATGCACATTCGAAGCGTGCTTCAACCGCTGCGAAGACATGTTACGGTCGGACTTCATTCGTCAGGACGACTCCTATAAAGTGCGGTTGCTACTCTTTAAGCTTGGAATAAGTGAACACTCAAGGTTCATAGACCACATTCTGTCCAAACAGCCGAAAGATCTGACGTTTGATAAAGTAGTGTCGCAGCTGAAGGAAATTTTTGGTGAGTCGGTATCCTTGTTTAGTATTCGCTATCAATGCCTGCAAATTATCAAACAGGAATCTGACGACTTTGGGGCCTTAGCAGACATGATTAACCGTGAGTGTGAACGTTTCAAACTACGCTCTTTAACGGACGATCAGTTTAAGTGTCACATTTTCGTCAGCGCTCTACAATCGCCCAGTGATGCTGAGATACGCACGCAGCTTTTAGCTAAGCTGGAGCAGGATCCTGCTCTGACACTGAGGGCCCTGGTAAGCGAATGCAAACGGCTGCTCACTCTAAAACATGACACTGCTATGGTCGAACGGAATGATCTCGCACCGCCGCATACCGTGCAATTCGTGAAAAAGACCAGGACTGTCAACCGAAGCAAACCCTTTAAGAGGTCTACGAACAAACCGCCCACAGCATCCTGGTCATGCGGCGCGTGGCATTTCGCGCGATTTTGTCCGTTCAAACGTCATATTTGTCAAATATGCTAAAAGCGTGGACATAAGGAGGAATATTGCAGTCAGGTCCGGTCGAAGAAAGTGAAGCGTTATCGAAGGGGGAATTCTAGTAAGGATGGCGCAGAGTCTTTGTCCATAGTTTCCGCATTCCAAAGTGAGTGTACACCGAGATGACGATTCATCATGGTGTTGCTCAGTGGGATCCCAACGGAACTGCAATTTGACACGGCCTCGGACATTACGATTATTTTCAGGAGCACATGGAATCACATAAAGAGGCCGAATATAGTCAAGTCTAAGAAAGTTGCACATAATGCATCCGGCGGTGTGTTAAACTTAGTGGGCGAACTTACTTGCAAAATTGCTTTCAAAGGTGTGGAAAGGTCGTGAACGCGCTACATTTCAGACCGGCCGAATTTGAATCTTCTTGGTCTTGACTGGATTGAAAAGTTGCAACTCCCCGATGTTCCCTTGAATCAGATCTGCAACCTAGTTTGAGCAAGTCCAGACCCATCATCAAAGTCCGTCGAAGACATGACACGCACCCTGAAGCGAAAATTTGCCTCTGTCTTTCGGGATGGCTTGTGCCATTGTACGAAATTCAAGGCAACGCTGAGCTGGCAACCAGGTGCTAAACCAGTGCTCAATGCTAAAAGTCCGATGCCATATGCAGCCATGTCAACCGTTGATCAAGAACTGGATCGACTGGAACATGCCGGAGTCATCACAGCCGTCAACTACTAATCATGGGCCGCACTTATTATCGCAATGAAGAATGCAAATGTCAAGGTGCGCGTCTGCGCTGACTTCTCAACTGGCCTCACCGCCGCGCTGGACGACCACCAGTACCCATTACCATCTCTGCAATACTGAATGGTGGTAAGTACTTCGCTAAGCTATCCGATGCCTACCTTCAACTGGATGTTGACGAAGTTTCGAGGAAGTTGTTGACGATCAACATTCATCGTGGGCTATTCCAATACAACCTCTTGCCATTTGGTGTAAAAACGGCGCTGCCCATTTTCCAATGGTTGATGGATACCATCCTAGCGGGCGTTTCTGGAACCGCTGCATATCTGGATGATATCATAATGATGGGTCGAACACCAGAAGAACTATTTAACCGCTTGGATGAAGTACTTACTTGTATGCAGTCGTACGGTTTCCGGATCCGTGAGGATAAATGCACATTTTTCACGCCGATCATCAAATACCTCGGTTTTATCCTCGAAAAGGATGGACGTCGACCAGATCCGGAAAACATAGAAACCATTAGCAAAATGCCTCTGCCAACAGATCTACAGTCCTTGCGTTCCTTTTGTGGCTCATCAGCCACTACAGTGCATTCCTACCTGAGATGCACCGCCTGCGTGCCCCGTTAACCAAGCTATTAGCCAAAGGCCGAACTTGGAACTGAACATCAGAATGCCAGAATGCCTTCGAACACGTCAAGTCACTGCTGTCCTCAAACTTGCTTTTGACTCATTTTGATCCCTCCAAAGAGATTGTCCCAACCACAGATGCATTAAGCCATGGGATTGGCGCAGTAATTTCACACACGTACATCGATGGATCTCAGAAAGCAATCGCCCATGTGGCCAGAACACTTACGAAGACCGAGAGGGATTACAGCCAGGTTGAGAAAGAAGCATTGGCCATAGTGTACGCGGTCAAGAAATTCCACGAAATGCTATACTGCAGCCGCTTCAAGCTTCTGACAGATCACAAGCCCTTGCTGGCTATCTTTGGTTCGAAAAAGGGTATCCCGGCCTACACAGCCAACCGGCTGCAACGTTGGGCTCTTACCTTAATGGGGTATGATTTCGAGATCCACTACCAGTCGACAATTTCCATTGGTCAAGCAAATGCACTGTCACGCCTAATTGACACCCATCAGCAAGAACATGAGGACACAATCATTGACTCGGTCGAGGTCGAACCTGACGTCAACTATCTGGCAACTGATGCATTTCGCAGTCGACCAGTTACCGCAGAAGCTGTACGAACCGAAACGCTTTGAAACCCAGTGCTCAAGAAAGTTCAACAGTTCCACAAAACAAGCTGGCCACGTTCATGTCTATCTGCCGAGTTGCAACAGTACTTCCAGAGAAGACACTCGCTCACTATTTTAAGCGATTGTATACTATTTTCGGAAAGAGTGGTCATCCCCAAGGCACTTCAGGAGCGTCTTATTCGGCAGTTCCACGCCGGGCAACCTAGGATCAACAGGATGAAGGCGCTTGCCCGCAGTTATGTATACTGGCCCTTCATGGACAAACAACTAGAAGAAATAGCTAAACGCTGCCAAAAGTGCGCCTGTGTCTTGAAAATGCTACAAAAATTAGAACTCTATTCGTGACCAAATGCTGCTAAGCCATGGTGCCGCATGCATCTCGACTTTGCGGGACCGATCAACGGCAGAACTTTCCTTATTATAGTCGACTCATACAGCAAGGGGCCTGAAGTCTTTCTCATGGATAGCACAACCACCAATGCCACTGTATCAAAACTGCGCCAAACCTTTAGCAGATTCGGCTGTCCTGCGGCAATTGTAACTGACAGTGGCACACAATTCACGTCGGTAACGTTTACGAAGTTCTGCAAGCAATGCGCCGTCCAGCACATTCGCTCCCCGCCGTTTCACCCACAGTTGAATGGCCAGGCAGAAAGGTTTGTCGATAGGTTTAAGCGAGCTCTCTACAAATCAAAAGAGGAGGGACGTTTAGAGGAGGTGATTGACCGGTTCCTTTTTCTCTACCGATCAACACCGAATCCACAAGCGTCAGACGGAGTTTTTCCAGCACAAGCTATGATGACCCGGAAGCTCCGCATGCCTTTCGACGTCATCCCACCGCGATCGGAATTCTCTGTTGGTGTAAGGAACTGCAGAATGGAACAGGATTTTAACAGGCGGCATGGAGCAAAGAAGCGATCGTTTACGCTTGGACAGAAGGTGCTAGTACGTGACTATCGGGAAGGCCATGCGAAATGGACGCCAGGGACGGTCAAAAGCAAGCGCGGAAACGTCATGTATGAAGTGATGGTGGGCGCACAGATCTGTGCACGGCATGCAATTCAGTTACGGCCAACATTGTGCCAACCAGAACAAGGGAGGTCTACCGACGTCCTGTTCGGTTTATTGGTGGAAAGTGTCAACTTGCGGAAGGAAGCAGTGGACGACTGCACACAGTCGAGCAAAGCATCCAGAACGCGGACACCGGAACACAGTTCTCGGGCACTTCGGCCAAGGAGATGGACCGACAGGCAGAGGACACCGTCCCGAAGACCGCAAGGTAATCCTAGGCTTTCCTTGTATACCTCGGACGATATCACAGGTGGAGAAGTGTCCGGGAGAAAGTAAGAATTGCCTAGGAAATCCACTGTTTTAGCGATTACTCGATTATTAACGATTATCGCATCCATTTCTAACGTTCCAGAATGTTCTAGTTTCTGCACGTGACTAAAAACCACCTGACACTTCGGCAAAAGATATGGGGAACCTTAGTAGCTGATTTTCCAATTCTAGAAGTCGAAGAGCAGTAAGTGACCTATAAATGCAGTCAAGGTCCACTGTAGTTGTACAGTGTTTGTTGACGGCGATTAATGCGTTATTTTGTCAAGGTCATTGGCGTTCTGCTTTTTCCTTCGGTTAAGCTAGGAGTTTTGTGGAGCGGTAGTGTCAATTTCTCAATCGCGTCTTGTGAGAAGATTACAACAGACCGTATCTGACATGGCGCATTCACGTAGTCAGTGGCGTTGCTGCATTTTGTTTATTGCATCTGGTTGTCGATTTTCCTCCCGTTCTGATTAGTTTATCGCGCTTTCTTGTTTCCGTTTTCTTTACATTCTTTTTGTTTTTGCTTACGCTGTCTTGCCGTTGCTATTTAGTTATTCTTGTGATATGAGTCGTAATAACTGGATCCACCACACTTCGCTACTCGGATCATAGTTGATCAACTGGACTGAATGCAGATTATTCTGTTTTGTCCTACCACTGAATTCGAATTTAGCTTCGATTGGTGTCTTCCATCTACGGGGCTGGAGGCCCAAGGGGATGAACACGTTTGTTTGGATACACTGACAGCCAATTACTCATTTTTATCGGGAACCCAAAAACAACCTAAATTTTCCAGGCTTCCGTGTTCGTATATATTTAGACAACATCCCTGACCCCGTGAATTACTATTACACCAGCCGAGGCACAAAATGATACTCTGACAAAGATCAGGTTGGAAAAAACTAAGAGTTCATACAGGTGATTGAGATTGTCGAGGCGATCACATCGCATTACTATTGGGTCGTTTACGATTGAGGGACGTCACATACCCGAAAGCCAACCTGATGTTGTTTCCGGTGCCACGACGATTACCGCTGCGGCTCTTCAAATCCTGGTCCAGTCACTTCTTAAATCAGAAGACATAGGTCTCGTCAAAAACCTTCATTTGAGCCCCAGGGAATACAATGTTGAAACAGTACCACGAGACTACAGTATATTGTTCACGATAAATGATCTAGTGGAAGCTTCCGAGCTGCCAGAATATACCAGGAGCATAACAACGCTCTTGTTGGTTGTCTCCAATCCAACGGTTTCATCGCTTGCGGACTCCGAGGTAAGTAGCACTGTCATTGGCTGGCTGCTGATCAATGAACTTCGAGCTGGTTTCGTCTGAGTTTGCGCTGAGGCGACCGGCATGGAACTAAGCTTGAATGACTACCATGGGCGGGCTCCCTGAACACCTACGGACTTCCTGGTTGTATAAGAGATATGTTGGTCCGTCACACATGGGTGCACATGCACGCCTTACCCACGAAGATAATATCAAAGCGGAGTTCGATTACACTTTTTCCTGTTCACACATGTTCTCGTTTATTACGCTGCCTAATAATGTTGATGCATTCAACTCGCTAATTCTTATTGGCTAAGTGCCCAACTTCTAAGATGCCTAATCGTCAACTGTATTCACCATGATTAATAACGACAGCCGTCCCCGATGAATATGTTGGACACATCGCATTCATACTTTAATCACTTGCAATGAGAATAAATTTACTCAAGACCGGTTGTACTCCCAGCGTCAGGCGGTTGGACAATGAATGGGTATCTGTTTAAATCACCTTTTTTGGGCACGTAAATCTTTCCCCAGAGTTGTTCGGGTCGGAGTTTTCGTACCACTGATACGTCATTTGATTAGGAGTCTCGGAACCGAGCGGCGGTGTTCGTGGTGGCTGATGTTACAGAAAAGACAAGAGCAGGTAGGAAGATCATAGTTATATTCCAGCGAATTTCACGCATTATAGCCTGGTATTTCGCTGATTGGATCAGTGGCGAGAAATGGGCAACTGATCTGCCTTCACTGAACTGTAGTGTGATTCAACCGGTCCTGGTAACAGAGTTTCTAGGTGGACCGCCGGAACCCACCGAGGAAGTTGACGGATGCCCGGCCCATACAACTACTCCATCCTTACTGAAAGACGACGATGACTACATTGATTGCTCTACACACCAGCAAACCAGCTATCACAGTGAGTGGTTTTCCAATACTTCGTATATTTAGATGACACTGAGGTATCCGGTCAATGCGATAGCATGAGGAAACTCACAGGTTTGCTGTCTGTTTACTGTTTGTCATCTTCCTGAACGGAGTCCCCCTGTATCGACCACTTCAACAGTTGTATCCCCTATTTGACACGTAATCAGCAGTGCTCTTGTGTGCCTGTTCACTAATTTACAATTTGGCTGTTCCACATTGAGACTTGGGTTCTTTTTCTTTTCTCATGAATTACTATTATTATTATTGTTATTATTAATGTTGATGTTGTCAATTTTCTGGTGACACTGCAAGATGACTGGATCCACTGCAACTCAGTGCACGCATCATAACTGATGAACTGTATTAGCCACAATCTACAACCGTCGGGAGCTTGTTTTCCCCGATTTACCTTTTATTCTCCCTTGATGCCTATTTGTCCATCTCTCAGCTTCAGCGTTTTAATTCCCATCCTTTTTTGTCTGTTTAATGTATCTTGGGCTATTTGTGTATGCGATATTTCGAAAGACGTCTACTTCAATCCCGTATCTCCACTGCATTAAATGTTGATCCGTTTTTTGCTACTCAACTCTAGGTCGCATGTACGCCTGGGCGAGAGACCAGTTGTCTATTGATGCAGACGATGTCGATGCATCACGTTTGCGGCTACGTCTTCGCCGTAGACTTGCTCGGCTGGTTTGGCTCGTCAGAGCTAGCAAACGACGCGGTCGGTTACATCCAATGCTGGTCTCTTTGAAGCACGAACTCTTGAAGATACGAACGCGTTCCACAGGACGATTGCTATCTGACAACGCTTCCTGTATGGAGCTCTCGATCACATGGAAAGACGGTGCGCAGTTACCCTTTATCCACTCTTACAAGACATTTATGATGAGTTCTTTCAGCCTGTCAGTACCGTCGTTGATGTTGACACAGTGTCCCATTTTCAGGACGTATACTCATTTCCCTGATAGAGGCAGTACCAATGTATGGGAACGGGTCTCGCGCCCACCGTGTAGACACTAAGCGTCATCATCATCATTACACGTTAACTAAAGGTGAGAAACACCTCAACTACTGTGCCGTCGATTGGTGGAGAAACTGCAAGGCGCTGTACTTTGCAGCCACCAATTTAGTGGTTCTTAAACAATCCAATTCGTAGGCTAATTCATGCTTATCGGCTTCCATTCTGTCTGTTGCCTCAATGTAGAACTTGAATTCCGAATGAGAGTGGATTAGATGGCTGCCCAATGTCACTAACGCTGTAGATCGACCGTATTCGTGCTGCTCAACTTCAGTAGCGCGTTTGCCTCGGTTTACCACTTTGTTCTAATCGACGTATTTGTTCGTACTGTGGTTCCCAAAAATGTGTACATTCCTCTTATTAGGTATTTAAACACTGCGGGTTGTTTCAGGGTTTATGAGCAGTCCAGCGTCTTTCCAACAGCGGTTAATTTTTCATCCTAGTGAAATCATTTCTCCTTTCCTCTCAACTTGATCTTAGACGTCCTTCTGTTGTCAGTTTGGAATTTTTGATGTGATCGTGTACTTGTCGGCGATTCACTACTGCTGCTTGCCAGCACCCTAATTCAACACTAATTCCTGATTAACTCACTTTGAACATGTCTTGCTGCGTAGCTTCGGTTTACCGATATTTCGCTTGCGTGCTCTCGGTTGGCCACTCAACATTCCCATCGGCATCCTGATCGCATTCATACGCCAGACAAGTCCGGGTCACCTAGAGTGTCACAGCAACAGCATGCGATCCACTTTATGCACACAGCTCCGTGTAATCACTTCATTGTTACACCAACTATTAAGCGAAATCCGACGCAGGTATTGCTTGTAGAATCGCCCCATCACTCTTGAATTGCGTTCAGCTTTCACTGCCATAGAGAAGAACCGAAAGCACCATTGACTTGTACACCCTCAGATTGCTCCCAACGGTAAGCTGATGAATCTCCTACACCCGATGTTCCAGCTTACCCATACTGCCCTGGCCTTCAATACGCGAGTGCGTAGCCCGCAAATCATCTGTGGTTCTGTTGACAACATGCTTGAGAGGTGGCAAAGTCTTGTTGAGTTCTCCAAAACGTATTTTGCAACAAGCACACAGACTCCATTCCTAGTGATGGTTGAGTAAGACACTGTCTTGCCTCAATTACTGAGTTGTTCGAACTTGACTAACCTTGAAGGGAGAGCCGTTGTCGCATATTGCAACTCATCCTCGCTGTATGCAAACAAAGCACAGTTGTCGGCGAGCAGGTGATTTTCTCACGTACTGGCGTTCTAACCACGAAACCATGGGTGTTCAGCAATCCACCATCGACGCGGTGCTCGAGACGGACACCGTATTCAAGTGCACTAAGATCATAAAACCTTGTGGTCGTTACATAATATAATCAAAACTCCTACACATCGGCGCTGAACAATTCGTCCAACTAGCCTTCAAATGCTGTGCGTACCTAGTTGTTAGTGGAAATTGTGATTTCTGAAGACTAGCCACCGTCCTATGCAAGGGGAGTAACCTGTATATCATTGGAAGATGAGTCACACCATATCCCAGCTAACTTACTAAGCTGACTTAGTAACATCAGCTGCTGAATAGTGACCCAAGCCACCAGGGGTCTTGGGTTCGGGCTCTGATAGAGCTGGAGAATGCGCACCGTTGTTGGGACCCACTTATGAGTTGCTGGGAAGAATCGATAAAACTTCATCAAATGTCCTATTACTTATCAGTTAAATAAAAGCTAAACTGGGTATTGGCTATGACATAGTGATCATGCCTTTTTAGACGTCTCGCACAGTCGAGAATAAAACGTTCCTTTATTTATTTATCACGGACAAAATCAAAGTCCGCTGAGGGTTGTTCATACAGCTGTGCATTCGCCCGCATACCACTGTGTAGACGTATAATCAAGCGGACATACTTACCTAGACATCCGGACTTACATAACACTTTCCACAGTGTCTCGCGGTTCACTTTGTCAAGTGCCTTCCTGGCGTCTACTAGCAACAAGCGCAATAGTTGATTCCGCTCACGACGATTCTATTGCTTTTGATGAGCCGCGAGCACCATATCGACTGTGCTGTGGCCCCGAAAGGAATCCATACTTCTCTTCGGCGTTTGGTTCACGGACCTGACAAGAGAAGCGATTGAGCTAAGTTAGGGCAAGCACCTTCCCGATGTAACTTAACTGGTTAATGTCATGCTAGTTGGCGATACTCTTTCTTTCCCTTATCTCTGTACATATAAGTGTACAGGGCAAAAAGGCATCTTTCACTTCGACAGAGATTCGTTCTCCGATCCAAACGTGGTCCGCAAAGTGATGTAGCATATGTAGCATTGCAACTCTGCTATTCTCCTGTACTACCGCCGGTATCTCCTCAGTACTGGTGCGCTTACCATTTCGCAGCTGAGCAGGTGCTCTCTGCGCTTCATGCGCTCCCGTGGTGTGATCAGACCGTCCTCCAAATTTTGCCCTTGTAGCGTTTCAAAGCTAACATCCGAACGGCTGTTCAATAGACTGTCGAAGTGGTTGCGCCACACCTCATGCTACCTACGGACTGTGTGTAGTTAATGTCCGGAGCAGTATTCACCTGCGTCGTCATAGGCTGCACTGTCTTCAATGAATCATAGAATTTCTTGTACTGGCGGTGTTGCGCTTAACCTTCGATCTCTTCCATCTTCTCCGCTCGCCACACACTTTCGAGTTGACCGAGCTGCCCAACCAACTACCGATACGCATTGCGAAGCTCATCTATATTCTCCGCATTTTAGCATCCATTTTATCTGCGGCAAATTCCGCATTCTTCACTGACACTAATTGTCGCACTTTTGTTCAAGCCATTTACAGTTTGCGCGCTTGATCGTCTCTTTCGTGACAGTGGTCGTTGGTTCCTTAATGTGGTGCCATTCGTCTCCGACAAAATTATGAAGTGGACGTTTTAGGGGTGTATTGTGATTGCAGTTTTCAATACATCTAGAGAACGGCCATTCACTTTCCACCAATTCACGGCAGAGAAGCAATATATGAATTTTCGAAAACATGTTTGCAGTTTGATCTACACCAATTTGTGATTGCTTCCATTGGTATTTCGCCTCCGTACGTTCGACATGCATACTTGACACATGTTACCCTGACATATGCTGACATGGTCGGTCAGGGGGGGGTTACCACTCCGTGGGCGCGTCCAAACAGCATTGTCACTGACGCCCAGTGGGGACTGCGTATTTTTACTCGAAAACCATGAGTGGCATACAATTCAGTTTAGTTAAACAACGATGACTCGGGCAGCGAATTACGGTGCATCCAGCTGCGCCACTCGCTTCACCGGGACAACAATAAATAACGATGACAACAAAGAGCATTTGGGCGCAAACCAGAAGGAATGGGATTAAGAAGGAAATGCGTAAAACTATTCGGCATAGAATGAATACTAACAATATGCAGGAACTCCACTTGCTCCTCGATTGTACCATGTTCAATGAGGTTCCAAATCACTGATGTGGGCCATCCTGAAGTCCCTATCCACGAAGACGGCACCCACTAGTCTGACGAAGTTTCGTTCGCTTTCTTCATAAATTTATGCCACTTTGTCAACTGGCCACTTCGCGGTTTCGCTCAACTTGGTGCAGCGACAGCGTGCAGTGCACACCGAGGAGGGAGGTCGACTGCATACGCTACACTCTGGCCAACATAAGCGACTGACCTATGCTAACCAGAGTTTTTTCCCCCAAGATCAACTGGCGGACTTTAGTATTGCTCACCCGGTCCACCCACCAGATATGGCCAAAGACTACGATCAAGTGGTCATTGTTCCTATTGTTTAGAATAATAACATGCGGCCTAATTACGTCTAACCACACTGTTGCACGGATCGTATCCCGGTCGATAGCTAAATGTATAATTGGTCTTTAATGTCACAAAAATAACACAATGGGATCATACTTGTTACTGGATGTTGCAGACTTATCCGACCGAGGTGTAGAGGGTTTCACTAATATTTGGCTAAAGCCAATCGGTGCTGTGGTGGCATTCCCCATCTTCATCCTTCAACTTACCTTGGTCAAGAAGCTGAGTGTTTCTGGCTGCGCCTAGGTTTCTGATCCATTAAGTAACACTGTTCTCTCCAAACTGCACTCATTCGGCATTGAAGTCACAACGAAGCGGGGTTTAGTATACATCCTCCCTCAGTCAAACGCTGTAGCTTAAGTGATAAATTGACTGGGCTAAATTTGGCTACACAACCCTGTGTTCACGTTTAGCTACATTAACGCCAGTGCTTTCTCTCTGCTTTGCGGTGAAACGGGGATCACCTCCGCCACACGAGTGTAGAATTGCTCTGATGGCAGGTAGTGATCTTCGTCCACTCACTGATCAGGCTTCAGCGTGCTGTAGGCAATCTGAGCTCCGTTCACTTAGTTTAAGGCAGGGGCACGGTTGCTACGAAGCTTCAGCGTTGTAATCCTAAGATCACAGTTTCGAGTGTGTGTAGGTGCGGGCTTACCGGTGTACTGATAATGCCTATCTTCTACGTTTATGGAATTAATATACCGAATTGGCGACGGGTTTTTCGAACTATTACGAACAAGTAGGCTGATTTAAAACATATACTACAGCAACAACCCAGTCCAGTTTCCCCACTCGGTCAGGTTCTCTTGCTAGCTCCCATTCGAGAGTTCTTGTGCTAGACCAATGCCCATGTGACCCTAGGTTCTTACCACACACTGTGTGAGGACCTGTTCACTGTTAACCTGATCGGTCATACGAGGTATGCGGCGTCTGCCTTGTAACCTTGTCATCGGTCAACGTCGCAATGCCAACTTACCCACACGCGACTGGTGGTGGTCGCTTGGCAGCGAAGTGCCAGCATGGGGTCCCGGTGTACTGCTGCTGTCTGTCGTTTTTCGTTAGTCAGAATGGTGCTTTGAAGGTCCGGCTGCTTCCTCACAAATTATCCACTTTTGGGCACCAGCGGTATGTACATTTCACCCTGCCAAAGAACCCATGCTACCTTTTGTCCAGATTTTTCACACCTATTTGTAAACAGTTGTCTCTATCCAGCGCCACATTCCGATGCCTGCAACTGGCCAAACATGATACCGAAGATCCCACAGGTATGTAAGTACAGCCAAGTATCAATGCGGTCACTCTCGGCTGGGCTCGTTCAGTTCAGTTCAATGAATTCACTTTAGTCTGAGCATTGAAGTGCAGTGGATCCAATAGCCACGACTTGTATGGACAAGCTAACGATAACAGTGGTTTGGAAAATGAGGTGGAGCGCAAAGTGTTACCAAGAAAGGAAAATGGGTTGGGAAAAAAGTAAGCAAAATTAATTGGAATGGGATGTTAACGCTTCGATGCTTGAAACCGATTGCAGGAGCAGAACTGGCTGTGCAGCTGCACCATGTCCGATAATCTCCCCGACCATTGATATGGCTCACGAAAACGGAACGCACTATCCTGACCTAATCGCTTGGTTACTTTCTTCATGTCTTATGTCAGCAAGTGACCAAACGGACGACGTGTCGGTCCTGTAACCCAGAGGTCAACCTCTTGAATCTACTTTAATGTGGGCGACCTCACAGTGTCCCTCGTCCTCACTCGAGTGGCGGAACGGCTCACCCGCGTACTGATGATGTCTTTGTCTTTATACTGTCTTGTCGACTGGTCACCTCGCGATTTTGCCCAACCAGGTGCAGCGACTGCACATAACGCACACCGAGAAGGTGGGTCGACGGGCATACGGTGGAGACGACATAGCGCTTCCTTCCGGCAGCTTACTAGCCAGATAGCCTGACCACCAATCCGGAAACGCACCAGGCTGCCGTTTCGTTATATTGAGACTCCCCGTTGCTGCGAACCTCTGGACTCCACCGGCAACCGAACCAATCATAGCTAGAACTGGTGGCTTGGCGATCTGGTCATGCAAGAGTACTTTACATTTTAGGTATGCAGATCACATGCCAAAACGAGTAGCGCTACGCGTTAGATTATTCATCAGTTACCATTTTCCGACCCATGCAGTCGTACCAGCCGTATTGCAACACTGTAAACCATCCAGCATGTATAACTCAGTCCTAATAAGCAGCGAAGAATTTTCCTAACTGCACTGGCTGGCTTACTGAACTACCTCCTCGTGATGCCCGCTGGGTGGTTCGGGTGTCCCCTTTTCCAGCAAAGTGTTCGGCGACAATGTTCCACCTCGGTGGGACATTGTATTCCAGCAGGTGTGCTGACTTCATGGGGCGTATTGGGCTTCTGTGACTCGGTCAAGGACGAATTCTACCGATATCTACAACAGCTCTTGACTAATGCTAAAAAGCCGGATGTCGTTATCCTTGCTGGGGATTTTAATGCACGGGTTGGCCGCCTGTTACCATACGAATGCCACCTTGGTGATCATCACTCGCTCGATGAGAACCGCTCTGATAACGGAGAGAGACTTCTGACATTGTGCGAAGACAACCGTCTGTTTCTTTCGAGCACTAACTTCAGGCGTACGAAGAAGCGTTCCGCAACGTGGCGTCCCCCTTCTTCAACACAACCGTAGTCTCAAATTGATCACATTGCAATTAGCTTCAGATGACGCGGCAGCGTACTGCACTGCAAGTACTTTTGGTCCACCTTCTTTGACTCAGATCATGCTCTGGTCTGCGCGAAAGTCTGTATGTATTTTGGAGGATACCGAAACACGAAGCACCGCAAGGTTGATGTAAACAGTTTAACTGATTCCTCTGTCCAGGAGAGATATCAGTCTTCACTGGCATATGCACTCAGCTTCAATCCACCACAAGAAGTGGAACAACACTGGACTTGTATACGGAAGGCAATGACCATTTCCGGGCAGTCATGCTGCGTCCTAACTCGACGCCCTTTGAAGTCTTGCATCTTTGCTCATCTTCTGGAGCTGTTCGAACTGCGCAAAGATATCCCCGCGGAATCAGATTGCAACGAGCGGCGGCGTTTTGCCAACCGGCTGCTCAAGCAAAGCCTACGCAAGGATCGCGAGACGTGGTGGTCTGAGCGTGCTTTAGAGATGGAGACTGCTGCCCTCTCTGACAACACTCGCAGGCTTTTCCAACTCATTCGGTCCACTGGCCTCAGGAAGCCTGGTGTCAGTGAAGTCATTTGTGAGGCGGATGAGTCTCCGCTCACCAACCAACAGAGGCGTATGGATTGCTGTGCCGAGCAATTTCACTCGCAGTTCAACTGTCTTCCACCATCCATCAGTACATGCAGTACACCTTGTTGTCCACCCTGGCTCGTCCCATTGAATCCACCCAGCGAAGCGGAAGTCTGCCTCGGGATTCGACGCTTGAAGCGCTTCAAGTCTGCCGGCTTAGACGAACTTCCTCCGGAACTATTCAAGTACGGCGGTGTGGCGATCATTAACCAGCTGACCGCGCTGTTCGCAAAACTTTGGCATGAAGAGAAAGTGCCTTCCTCTTGGGGCGAATCAGTTATTGTCCCGATTTTCAAGAAAGGCGCTTGCACTTCATGTGCAAATCATCGCGGGATTAGTCTTATTTCGATTGCCTCTAAGCTGTTGGCATCCATTTTGCTTCGCACACTATCCCCATTAAGTGAATCATACTACCGTGAAGAACAAGCTAGTTTCCGTCCTGGTCGCGGATGCGTGGATCAAATCTTCACGCTCCGCCAGCTCCTCGAACATCGCCACATTTATCACAGGCCCACTATCATTGCATTTCTAGACATACGTGCCGCTTTTGACTCCGTTGATCGACCTGCTTTATGGCGTTGCTTGCTAAAGAACGGGGTGCCGGATAAATATACCACCATCTTACGAGCACTTTACCTTCATACTTCCGGGAGAGTGAGGGTCTATGGCAAGCTTTCCTCGCAATTCACTGTCAATAGCGGTGTGCGACAGGACTGTCCTATGTCCCCATTCCTCTTCAACTTCGCAATCGAAGACGTTCTGTCGAATGCTCTAGAAGGTTTCTAACATTTTGGCCTAGTGCTTCTACCAGGTGAGCTTGCGACCGACTTAGATTATGCTGATGATATCGCCTTACTTGGTGACGATCCTCAGAGTATACAACACATTCTGGATCGTTTGGCGGTTGAAGCATCTAAGTATGGCATGAGCTATGCTCCATCGAAGTGTAAAGTACTGCTCAAGGATTGGCTTTCACCTGCTCCCGTACTCACTCTCGAAGGTGCACAACTTGAACAGGCAGATAGTTTTGTCTACCTTGGGAGTAGTGTTTCTGCTGACGGCACTATCAGCAAAGAAGTTTCTCTTCGTATCGCTAAAGCTCGATCAGCATTTGTCAATCGGAAGCACTTGTGGCGTCGTCGCAACGTCTCATTCTCACTAAAGGGTCGCGTTTACAGCGCATCAGTTCGCTCAATATTGTTGTGTGGGTGCGAGTCCTGGCCGATTCGCGTGGAAGACATGCGTCGTCTTTTCGCATTCGATAACGGTTGCTTAAGGAGGATCGCTCGTGTTTGGTGGCAACATCGAGTTAATAGTAATGACGTTCGACGTCGCATCTTGGGGAATGCGAGTATTCCCTTCAACAAACTGGTTTTGTTGCGCCAGTTAAGATGGCTCGGTCACGTCCTACGCGTGGTATCTGAGTGTCTACCGCGTCGCGATCTATTCGCTCGTCAAGGACCTGGCTGGAGGCGACCGTGTGGTGGTCAGCCTTCCACTTGGCGGCAGCACATGAAAGCGCTGACGTCGTGTCTATCCGCTGTTGGATCCGTCCGTCTTCCAGGATGGGGACCCAAAGATGAGGAGTGCCAATGGCTTAGCACTCTTGAAGATATGGCCCGCAACCGGGATCAGGGAAAGAGTTGTGTACAGTATTGTATTGATTCACATGTTTAATTCTACAAACATTAAATTGACAAAAAAAGAACAAAAGCGGCGTGTGAAAAACAAACTAAAAATGTTTTCTGCTTTTTATCAAAATGTTCCATTCTTCCTGCGGCATATTAGTTGAAGTGTGTTGCTCACCTTCAACTAGCATGCCACGATGATTATGACTCGATGAATGTTGCTTGTCTGCTGATCTCTATGATTTTATGCTGGCTCTGTGTCTAATTAATAGACTGTTAAGATTACATACCTAACTGCACTTTACTAATCAATCCTTGCAAGGAATATCAATTCGTCGACTACTTGAGATGAGAAAATATCTTAATGAGTAAACCGATCAAGCGTTTCCAGGCCTCTTTTGCTGATGCTGTAAACTATTGATGTACCTGCCCTGTTCTGTGGGGCTCCTTTGCATTAATCTGCGTTAGCTTATTCAGCAACAATTGCATAATAATCAGGTAAAGTTTAATGGGATCTGTCATTCGCGTGACATTTGGTCCCCTAACAGATCCTCTACTTCGGATGACAATGAAGCACGCAGATGTCTTATTGCACAACGGAAACCACTATGCATCTGTATCAGTTGCTAACTCAATTTAGCATAAAGAGGAGTGTGAAAATATCAAAACCTTTTGGTGAACATATGCTGTAACGATCGCAACTGGATTATTTACGTGGGTTTAAAGATAGTGACCTTTTTAATTGGACAGCAAAGTGAATATGCAAACTATGCTTGCTTAACGTGCTTATAAGGCAGGAAGGCTGAACAGCATCGTTATACGAAAGGGACCTGACCGACGTAGGAAGACATGAATTTAGGCACAGCGAACATCATCAAGAAGCCTTTGATCAACAGAGAAAGCATTGTTCTTTCTCCGCACCAAATAAAGTTAGGGCTGTTGAAACAATTTGTTTAAGCACTGGACCAAGATGTTGCTTGTTTTAAGTGGATTTGTAGATCATTCCTTGAACTTAGTACGGAGAAACTTTAAGCCGGCATCTTCGATGGTACCCAAATTCGACAACACATTATTGCTCGAAATTTTACAGCATGTACGAACAGTCTTGACTCACGTGCTGCGATGGTTTTGTCTCCGTTGACCAACACTTCCTGGGTAACTGTAAAGCATGGAACTATGAAGAATTGGTGGATAAAATGCCTGCAAATTTTGACACATTGGGTTGTAACATGAGCATAAGGTTATATTTTCTCCATTGCTACTTGGACATATTCCAGCATTTAACATGGTGACTTCAGCGGAAAAACATAGTAGGAATGTAAACTGATGGAAAGTGGTATCTAGGCAGACTGGACAGATAACTAATGGCAGACTACTGGTGAAGCATCTTAGGTAACTTTCTAGATGACAGCAGGAAATAGTAAAACGGCGTTTTATAAAAATTTTACTGTCCTGACATACACTAGTTGAGTAGACTATTTCTTCAGTTCCCGTGTACACAATGCCATTAGATATTTCCTGTCTACATTTGTAGTATAAAAAGCAATTTTCATATGATTCTTAGACCAAGTATTGCCTTGTATTCAATCATATTATGCTTTTTTGGTGCTCCGTATCTCAAAAAATAGAACCAAACTAGCAAAACCGAGGCCAAATTCGCAACCGTTAACACGTAATTACCCTAAAATCACTGTACTCTATCTGTTACATAAACCACTGTTGATCTAAGGCCCTCAGTCAACACTCTGGTCGACTTGACCGAGCTTGCTTCATTTCTTATTGTCCCAACTAATAGTTTCCATCTGGTACGGTCATGTCCGCGCATTTCTATCTCTAGCATTTCATATTAAAGTGTGCGTCTCTTGTTCAACTGCTATTTGCTTAGTGAATCAATGCCCAGTGTTCTGTCACGAAAGACTGGAGGAACTTGCAAGCATATCTGGGCACGAGGGAATGTATTTCCGCAAACCTCCTTTCGATTCTCGTTTAGCTGATTGTGTTCTGCTCTTCCATCTTCTCAGGTCTCCTACCTCAACTCGGGTGGGAGCAAGCCTACGACGTGTGTCTCAAACAGGTGGTTCCTTCCCACTTTCACAACGCATTCGAGCTATTAATTGATCGAATAACTGACCTCTTTCTTGAACTACCCGCTCATGTACCAGGTAAGGACGAACCCGATTCCTTTATTCTCATAGTTGCAATCTGGCACATTTTTTGTTCTGCTCGCCCTTATCTTTGCACCGTTTCCGGTTTTGTCCGTTGATTGTTTACCCCAATTCACATGCAACTGATCTCTCTATTCGAAAGTTGGCTACCTGGGAAACAGATTTTCAGTCTTTTTGTAAAGATGTTAGCGATTTATTGCCTTGTTCAGTAGGTTGACAGTACTTAATACTATGGGTGTTCATTCGCATTTTCTTAATGGGCCATACAGTTTTGACCTATCATACTCGAATTTGTTTCACCCGAACGCAGGCTGGTAGACTTTTGTTCGCATGGCTTGATAAAAGCGAACTACAGAAGCCCATTGTATGAAATCCCATTGTTAATTTTCCTGTCCTACTGTCAGGACCATGGCCACTTCGGTTCTATTCAATCTTATTTGCTAACTCGTAGGCATATCTATTCCCGTCTCGTATTACGTCTATACAGTTCTATAATTGTCTAATTTTGCTGATTCTACTGGGTTACTGTCGCCCTGTTTGCATGTCAGACACAGTATCATGCATGTCGACACAAGATTCACTATTCGCCGATTCCATGTTTCATTGGACTGCTGCGCACATCTTTCTGGATCGAGAGGCACGCTGTCTGTCTTACCATTTAAAGCTTGCGAACACGCTACTCGGATCGAAGCAACACATTCAGGCAGCAAAATGCGAGCTCGATCCCTGTCTGAATGCTCCCGGACACCGTACAACGTTTTTGTGTTCTCACTGTAGTGAATCGAGTCTCCCTTTTTAAGATTTGCGAAAGTGCTTGAGGGTGCCGACTTTATCAGCTTCCCAGCACATCACTGTTTCTGTTTTCTCTGTCTCTATTCTATACCTTATGTTGTACACACGTAGTTTGATTGAAAACAGACCTATCACGTTGGCACCTTAGCCACGTCAGTCATCTCTCGTGGCAGCGTTTATGGTGTTAAGGTACATGTTGACATCACAGTTTACTTTGTGACGTTTACGTGTTTCTTTACGAATGCGGGTACTCGATAAAGAGAAAAGATGTGTTATTACTAGTCTGCGTTTGTCCACCTATGGTTTGCACACGCACCTACTATTGTCATTTTAATGAGCTGTGACTTAAATAATGTAGGCAGTGGTTGGACTTAGACAGAGAAGTGTTATTCTAACAACAGCCATCTCTCGATCCCATTAGTACAACTGAAATTGGTTACAGTCAAATTTCCCTATTTGGAGTACCGTTAGACCGGTTTTTTCCTGTGTTTTCTGGCGGGTTGGATTTACTTACATTTTTACTAATTAGGCCTCCTTACTTCCAACGCGATTAACCGTTCTATTGTTTCCATCGCTTTAGAGTGATTGCACTCCATGTGAATACGCAATGGGCTTCTTTATTTGTCCGTTACGTAGCTACATCTTTTTGCTATCCCGAAACGCTCCTTTAGGTTAGCACGCCTCTGTGCGCATCTTAGGACACTAAGGAATGTTGAGTATCACGTAGATCACGGGAAAAATTCAACGAAACCAAGACCGGGGCTGAGATACTGTGCTCGTGTTCCAAGGCCGCTCTATCTTTTAGTGGCGCCCAACAACGTCGCCGGAAATGGCATGAATTGGCTAAGCTTTTTACCTTAAGCATTCTCAGCGCCATTCAGGATGCCTTGACCTCAAACCTCAAAAGCGCCTCTTTCTCGGACATTGGGACGCACTGGAGATATGTTTGTAGGTCCATGCACGAGTCTGCAACCCTGATCTGGAGTTTCACCAGTGATCCTGTCAATCACTGGATCTCTACACAATCTGTCCAGCTTCTCGAAGCCCTTAGAGCAATTCCCGCCGGTGTTGGTTGCCACTCACTGCGCGGGACTACCAGCGCTGATTTCGAGCAGCTCCTCCGGTGGGGGATCACAAACTTTGGTGGAAGCGGCGGATCATGGTGATGGAGTAAACAGTTACTCTCCGCAAGCTTTTCTTTCTGATCTAAATACACTGGTAGCAACAAGCCCATTGTAAGCAAAGTCTTGCACGAAACCACTGACGAGATAATCCACTGTTAACAACGTCGAATTGTTCGTCCAGCTAGACATTTTAAACACCAGTTTAACTAGAAAGCAGCACCGATGAGTTCCTGTTCAGGAACGCACGCTACTCCGTTGTATGTAGACGTTTCACCATCTGAAGCCGAGATTATTTACTTGCTTCGCTTCTTAAGTGTCACAAAATCCCTTCCTCATATGAACATCCTCCGGCATATTTTCAGAAGTTGCCATTCACTTGAATGAAAGTTAACTTCCATCCTCCAAAAGATTTGCATCATCGAATTATTCGTGTCTTCAAAATTGTACCCCAACCTACTGCGCTATTCGCCGAGATTGTTTCGTCCGAGTGGCTTACCATATTGCTTTTAAGGAGACAGCATGCAATGCGATCAGAATGCACGCGAACAGGTTGTGTTCCACTCAAGTCTGAGTTGTTTCGACCACATCTTCAGATACTTACGCATCGTCAAACATTCGGCCAACCAACAATCTCCAAAACCAACTTAACAATCCTTTTTCTCTTCTATATACGTGCCGTGTTGGACTCATTCGACCAAGTTGCTCTCTTGAGTTGCCTCTTAGGAAGGAGAACTCCCGAGAAACATGTTAAAATTATTCAACTTATTCTCGAGTCTCGAACCGAGTGTGGGTGTAAGGTGTACCTTCTCCCCCCCCCCCCACTTTCAACTCCACCATTCTTGTTCAGTCTCCCTCTGGACGACATCCTGGAAGTGCTCCGAACAACTACGAACCCAGCAGCTTCGAGCTGCTCCCTGGGGACCGACTTTGCGATTTGGAGTACGCAAATAACATTTACAACTTTTCTCAGGCCAACCAAAATGTACTGCGTCGTTTAGCGTTGTGTGTCTTCCGGTTTGGAATGACCTTCGCCCCGTCAAAGTGCAATATATTCCTACTGATTTGCTCGAGCTGCTCCCTACTCTTACCATTCCAGATCATTCTTCGGAAGCGGTGGATGACTTCCTTTGCCTCACAGCTGCTTCAGTACTGATGAACTAACGGGTGAGGCCCATGCGCGTCTACAAGACTCGGGTTACTTTTACTAATTTCCACCACCTCTGACGTCGATATGACTTTGACGTCTCTGAAGTGACGATTCTACAATACCGCTGAGATCGATTCTGTTGTATGCTTGACTCGTAGTCCGGAGGTCACCGTTTCGTATTCGCGTAGGTGCGAGTGACGTTTTATACTCAGCCAACACGCAACCGGGGGTGCTCGCATGGCAGCGATGCGTGGGTGGGTTGCGCCCTGCGTAATGCTGATGTCCTTGCCTTATAGTTGCGTGATTAACCTCTGCTCTTAAAAGGTGTTCAGGTTGTGTCCGTTTTTGATCATCGCTACCTTCAGAGCATTCGTGTACAATGGTAACATCACATTAGTATTGATGTCATTCGTTGACGGATTTTTAACTCCGGCAGATGTTTCCAACCACTGAGCAATATTATGTCATTGCACAGGCTTCGGTGTTTTGGGCGCGTTCTTCGCATGCCAGCTCAGCTTTCACATCACCATACCTATCTTGTGCACGCAGAAGTCGACTGAAAGCGAAAGCAAGGTAACCAGCAAATTACTTGCGCTTCAACTATGAAGGCGCAAACATCAAATTTAACCATGGTCTTCCGCTCTTGATGGAAATGCTTGGACTACGAACGAACCTACCTAGAAACCGCCTCCTACTTGGCATGATTTCGCACCCAATAGTGGGCATGATAACAATGTTGCTTACCTTTTTGAAATCCCCTTTCGTCATATTGGGCTTATTCATCTGTTGTGATACAACCGATTTGGGTACTTTTGGCGAAGTTTATGAGATTGGCAGCATCCGGTTGCGGATTTGCCTGTCACTGCGGCCTCCATATGACAGCCACAGGACGCCTGAGCCTTTATATATATATATATATATATATATATATATATATATATATATATATATATATATATATATATATATATACATATATATATATATACATATATACATATATATATATACATATATACCCTTCTCTGCAAAGGGCCGAGTTTACAATGTCTCCGTCCGATTGATGTTATGTGGATGGAAATCATGACCTGTTCACGTGGTTAGCATGTGCCGGCTTTCGGTCCTCGACATTGGGTGCCTGATTACGGTTGCTTGTGTGCAGTGGCAAAAACGTGTATGCAGCGGTGAATTTAGATGTCGTTAACGGGTCTATCAACAACAGCTTCAGTTTTATCCACTTTCTGCCCACCCTATGCATCAATTTTCCTCCAACTGAATGCATATATGCTCACCTTGTTTCTTTTTTCTCTGTACTTTTTTCGCCATGGCTTCGGTCACAGGTGTTTCAATATCCGATGTGCTTGCTCCCCCTTCTGATCGAAAGGAATGTTATCGTGAGCTTGTGGCCCGGCTTATACTCAGCTTTTACAATCATCTGGATCCTGGGTCTGATTTAGCTGCGGAGAATGGTGACGAACATGAGGGATTCGGTTCCAACGACCTGACTGCCGCCTCGGATTCGGAGACCGAAGTTCGCGATGGCCCAAAGCAAGTCCTTTGTTTGTTTTCTGTCTCCCCTTTATCCTTCCAACTGCACCGCCACATACGTTTTCGGCATATCTGCCTTGTTTCGTTCAGCTCTTTTTCTGAATTTACCGCCATAATAGCCAATATAAAGGAAGTATGCTGACTCGGGAATATCTGTTTGAGCGATGAACTACGTTCGACTCCCCGATCTCCCAGATTGCCTCCTCGTTTGATCTGGCCAGTTAGCTTACAGTCCCCGGCCGTTCATCGGCGGAATGTTTGTTCGGGCGTCTGGTTCAAATCTCTTTAAGTGCGGGTGACTGCATTGATCCCCAGCTCACACGCGACCTCTGGCGGTCACATGGCTTTGATGTCTCGGTACCAGGTACCGGCGCATTTGTGATTTCGCGTCCACTGACAACTCCGTTGAAGTTGGTCTTTGTTGAATTCACTCTGCGTTTGTATCACTGTTATGATTTTTGTTTGACTTCCTTGCGCAACTTATGCATGTGTGCGTTTCGCTTAATTAGTTCTCACCCGCGGTACATTCGAAAGGCTTTCATGAAAATTCGCTGCCCAAGATCTCATCCATCTTAATCTGGCTTACATAACTATTTCAACATACTTGTTCGACAAACCATCCGTAGATCACATTGGGGATTTTTGAACGTCTTGGCGTCAGTTCATGATTTGCTATGGGTAATTGTCCCTTTGTGTAGCTCATAGACACGCATTGTATTGGGCCTCCGTTTCTGTTTTGCCTCATTAACTGCTTGTCATGGTCTAATGTCATCTGATGGAAAGCAGTTTTCACTCATATCACACGCCATTGGGGCGAATTCTCTTCACACTGGCACTCATCCGCAGCCAACGAGAAAAGATTCACTTATTTATTCTTTCGGCATCTCTTCTAGAAATGCTTCTTAGAGTGTGACCATAGCCTTATCTGCTTGGCACTGTAAATGTGGATACTATGGGCAGATTCCTGTCGCCTAACGCATGGCTCATTCCCATCTAAGGTTTTGGGATGATATGAGTGTATTGGTCTCTGCCATGCGTCACAATATGCCTATAAGTTCATGGCATTTATCTTGATTACCAGAGCGCTCACTCCGTTTCAGTCGATGATCCTAACTTCTTGATGCACCTCGCATGGGATTGGCTGCGTTGTTCGATCTGATCATTCATGAACTGAACGGTGAACTGAGTCCATCATTCTTTTACTACACTGTGTTTCCCACATAGTTGTTTGGGTTCCAACGGTTGCTACACTTCGGGGGTCACAATTCACTTATTGTACATGTGGCAGCCATTGGGATAAGTATGTTTTTGCACCATTTCGGTCATCTCTGGGTCTCGTTAAATAGCTGTTGCAACAAACCACTGGTGCTCGCGTTACCCACTTGCCTCCCAATGATCGTTGAGTGACGTTCACTGATCTCCGCTGCTTTTGACTTTAAGAGTCTGCGGCCGTGTTCTGTGATCATTAACCATGCATTCTCCAAATTAAAAGTATGCTTAGTTCAGTCTCGCATACTGCGGCCTTCAATAACAGATCCAGCCGAATTTTAGGAGATTCTGATTCTGGTTGACATTAGGTCTGTGCTGAGTTTCGTTGTGTGTAACTGACTGGTTTGATCGGACTTCTAGACACATTGTTTACGCTTTGGTGAAGTGTACATCTCATTATTTGCTTACTTGTTCTTGGGTGCCTCCCTGGACGACATCGATCTCGTGGTCTGCTGTTGCGGTCAGCTCCATGACTGGGCTTGCTTTGACTTCTACTAGTTTCCCTCGTATCCTAGGATGACAGTTTACTTCCGTTCTGTTTGTCAACTATCTGCTGTTCACGGAAGTGCATTGGATCCATATGCCTTGACATCACCAAAATAAAATTAACTGGCGATAATTTGAAAAGAATGAACAAAAAATTCTCTCGACAAATGCAATAGTTAAGAATTCGAAATGAAGGAACGAATACAGATGTACCATTGAGTGAATAACGATGCCATATTCGATGGGGCGTCCAACGACCAACGTGGTCGAATTGGGGATCCCCATTCAAGGAGATAGCAAGCACGAACCCGACACTACCTCTGGATTTCACCCAACTAGACGCGACATGGTCACGCAAAACGGACCGTTACCTTTGGGTTACATTTGTGTGAAACATATAACCAATTCGGCGGAGACGATTCGAGTCCAGCAAATACCCGGTTGCGGCGCCGAAGGTGCTGTTAAAAAGCGCCAGATGAGAGATCTCAGTACTATTTACCCATTGCTTTTATTAGCTGTGCTCATTACTTTTCAGTTGTCATTGTTATTTCTCGACTACAAGCGTCTGTGATCACATCTGTGATTTATACTTTCTACACGATCATACCATTGGAAAATCACGCTTTACACTGGTTAAGCATCGGCATCTTGCTATCACCACATTTATGTTCGCTTCATGGTTTGTTTTTCAGTGACTGTGTAGTTGTGGGTGGTCGCCAGTATATATTTACGGCTAGAGTTTGCTAATACAATGAGGCCGATCTATCCACTCTCGCGAATCACGGCACTTCTGAATCTAATGACCGCCGACTTCCTTCTTGACCATTCGATACAGCTGTCGGCCGGTTGCGGAGTAGTCTGTGTTCCTGGATTGCAATCATAAGGCCACTGGTTCGAATCCGCCTAGGGGCGGGCGTCCTTGCGGTATACTCAGCCAACGCGCGACTGATGGTGGTTTCACGGCAGCGATGCGCCGTTAAGGCATACAGCTGACGATCTTTTTATGTTAGACACAGCCATATCACATGTCAAGCGAAAACATGTTCCCAGCTTACTTATGCAAATTTGTTCAACTCTAAGGGTTGGTCTCTCTCGGATTACACTTCTCACTTTCATCTGTTTGGATTTTGTAGGTTGATAGATATATTCGGATCTGGGATTAGAACTCCGATACCATATAATTTATCGCTGATGCCTTCACCACTGGGTCGCTAGGCTCTATATGCAACGCCTGTTGTAACAGTCAGGATTTCACTGTGAATATTTTAGTATGCTCGTTGTATATTTGAATTGCGTTATACGATCTTAATATACCATCGATTCATTCCCAATTAGACCTCGTGTATTTGCATCCATTCCTTTACGCTCTCAGCGATCAATGTAGTTAATATATGCCCCACATTTAGTCGCGGTTCGGATCGCGATTACATATCGCACTCCAAACACACGGTAGATCTCTGACTATCTCGGACAAACTCACGTTGATGTTTTAGTAAGGTTGGCTTGGAGTACCCTGGATGTCAGTGCGCGTCAATCATTCGAAACTGTGAACGGACTTTTCATTCGTCACTGGGTGTTGCAGCTCCGACACAGTAACTGCTTAACCGCGTCCTTTTATTTACCATTTTTCTTCCGGTGGCACTTGACCAGTGAATTCACTCATCGGTTTGCCTCCTGTTCTCACGTAAATTATCTCCTTCGGCATTTCGGCCGTCCCCATCTGTGCTTGCCGCAGCCCCAAAATTTACTTATTTTTCTAACATGTGAGTCTTTTTCAGTATTCAACATAATAGTATTTAGTTGCTTGCCTTCCTACACTGCCAAACTCGTTACCGTATACATCTGCACTGTTCCCTGCTCACTTGTCTTAATCCCTACTCTGCACTGCGTCTACGAAATACTATTAGGCAGATCTACTGCTCTTTCTTCCGGTAGAATCCCAGGTAACATAACAGGCAGATTCTCGGCGTCGATTGTGCCGTGTATATGCCGCGATTGTTAGTATAGCAGCATCACACGTTCCACTCTGTCGATTACTCAGCCCTGTTCAACATTTTGCCCGCAATGTGTTCTCCTGAATCATGTGAACGTCAACTTACTCTACATTGGAATACTTCACAGGCCACTTTACTGTCTATGTCGACTTGTCGAATGTATTTCTGGCAAGTGACTCGGTGGAGGCTCACAAGGTTGACTTGGATAATGCATACGAACTCGTTTGCTAATCACAAAAATACACAATCGCCCTATTGATAAAGTTTCTAAAGGAGCTCTGCTCTTTGACATACGCTTTGCGCCTTCGAATTTCGAGGCGCTGTTTCAGGTTCGCTGGCCACTTGTTAGCCCACTACTTTCTACTTTCTCCGTTAACCTGACTAACTGCATATCCTCTTAGCATCAATTATCACTACTTGAAGAGTGAAAAATTGGTGGAGATAGGCGTCGCGAAGTATTAATACTTTCCGCTCCATTCGCTTGTTTGAGACCAATCGGATGGAGCAAACTCCCTTTTACGTTTCTTTAAAGATCATATGAGCCATTTAAATTATTGATCCTGCTTCATCCCACGAGCTTCAGCGTTGCATATATCTGATTCCTTTTCATTCGGCTTCCAAAACCTAAATAGCAAGATCTTTTGACGATTACTTGATGAACTATTTAGGTACGTACCACGCGCTTGTTGCTCTCTGCTTTCATTTTAAAATTATTTGCTTCTTGGCAACCCTCAAGATGCTTAGCTACTCCTGTTCTCATGGCTGAGCTTTTCCTAACTCCCCGCATTTATTCGTTTTCACAGCAGTGTTTCAGACGCGGCTTTATCTCACTGTTACATCGATAATCTGTTGATGTCTCTCTTGTTTTCCCTTGTTTTGTAGCTTGGAGACCGGTTCGTCTACAGTAGCATCTGAGCTTAACCCAGCCTACGTTCAGGCCGCTTTGGATCGGTTTGATCATTATTGTCGCAGCAACAGAAAGCGCACAATACCTAGCTTCGCAGCTGCCGCTGAAGAAGATCGCCTCGCCATCGATACGATGACGAATTCCATGCAACCGATGGCGATTGACCCACCGTATATGAACCAGGATGAAGATAAAGCCGATGTTTTGCCCCATCCGATGCCGGTGTTCCCGAAGCCTACTGAGTCTGATCAGTCTGAGTGAGTCTCTTTGCAACTTCATTTTTCCTTTCAAAGTGTTGTCGCACCTCACTACACGTGAGTGCATAGGCCCCAATAACCTAAACAGCCTTGGGCCACTCGTCAATTGCTGATATGTGGAATGCTTTTGAACATCTAATAATCTGTCCACTGGCATGTATTCGGTTCTAGTACACACAGTGTCGCCTCAGCCGTTGTCAGCTGATTCATTGCTTGCACTTTCTCTTTGTTTGCTATGTCATTTCCAATTGGTTGGTTCCAATTTCTAAACGGCGATACAGCTTAAAGATGCTAAACAGTTGCACATTCTATGACATTGCATTTATCGAGTAGACCAGCATCCAGGATTTTTCTCTGAATGCAGTAATGGTCAACAGCTCATCAGCCTGTCAGCTTTGTTATTAACAGACATTTCTCTTCACAAGTCAGGATACTCATTAGATTGCCTCTATGCCTTTTCTGAAACTACATTGTTCTACTCTCCGTAACGATGAGAGACTAGAGTGTCTCTGCTATTCATATCTTTTGTCACACTGACTGCTAAACCTAACATGTTTAAATCCCAACTCCATCTGATGTCGCACTGCACCTAACATACACGTTATTGATCTTATGGACAGAAACTGTTGTTCGTAGCGATGTACGTGAAAGCGGACGAAATGAAATGTGCTCTTAAACTACTGTAACGACCGGTATATCCTTAATCGCTAAAGCGAAAATCATGGTTGTTGGGTCTCCCATCTGGGATACCTCGTTCCTTTCGGGTACCCCGACTAATATGACAAGTGAATTCACGTAAGTCGATTACGTATGCAAGAACACCAATTTTCCGCAGATACCAAAATCTGCCTGGAATGTCGCGCAATTGGTGGAAACGAAACTACAGTTCTAAGCAGCTGTACACTCTGGCGTACTGGTTGCCTAAGTTACGCTCTGACGGCCCAACATCCATGATCACAAATTGACCAATAAAGTGTCAGCTGTAAATGGCGTGGTTCTATCTTCGACTGCCGCTCCATTTGGTGTCTTATTCCACAATCATTTTTCCCGCGAAGCTATTTCATCCCATAGCTGAGCAAGCTTGTTGAGTTGCACTGCATATTTAGTCTTCATTTAATCACTTTAAAGTGTATCGCGCTTCTTTTGAATCGAGAGTATTACTGCCACAAACGGCGCTACAACTTGTTTGTGACGTGATCAATGTTCAACGCACTGTCCGAATGATCAGTTAATTCTTTAGGAGGCAACAGCATAATCTCTGTTAGCAATGAGTATGTTCACAATAGTCGAGTTATCAGGCGCAGGCTAAAACTCGCTTCTTGAGTTGGCAAAGAAACCACGTGCTGTGAAGACAGCGGTGGCAAGAATAACGAGCACATATCGCAGGTTCTTCCAACTTTTTCGTACCATATGCCCTCAAAGGCACGTTCAACTCAACGGACGCTCAGTCCTATTTTATCTCGGGTTTCATATCACAGTCCACGACAATTCGTTGAGCACCTTCCTGACAAGTAGCTCTTTTCATGACTGTCCAAATTCCCCATTTGCATTCCCTCGAGCGTTGTCCCGCTTTTTGTATCCGACGATACTGATGCTGCGGCCTTGTTTGAGGAAGACCTGATTGGTACGTTTGTGCGTACGGCATCGTCTCACTGTCTATCAATCACGAAGTGGCACATTTGGCAGTATTTCTGGAGGGCTTTCATCCTTTAGCTTTCAATTTGTACTTTCATCGCTATCCGACTGTTCACTGGTACAGTCAGGTGCTTTTGAAATCCATACTAACGGCAGCAGGCGAGGGACTCCTGAAGTTGACTTGTTGCGTAATCTATACCTATCTTCACGAACTTGAAATATCGTTATCATTGATTTTCAAGCTGACAGTTAATTTATTGGTGCGACTGCCGTCCCTTGCTCTTCCGGACAAATGACGGCTCTGACCAAGTCTAGATACGATGAATTTCATTCTATACCATTCAAATGTTTTTATGGCCGGACAAGCTTTCCCTTGGTCTTAAGCGCTGACAGTGGTGGTTGCTCTCCGTCCTCTACGGCAGAGATACTTGGATGTTTCGTCCTGTTGGACACACTTGCCTTTAGGTCTTTGACCATCGTTGCAGACGGAGCATTTCTCGTGTCGGGTGGCACCGTGGACGATGCTCACAAGCGAATCTTTTCTGTCAATGGTCGGCTCTGTTCGTTAGATTAACTAATTTCACGCAATACGAATCGTATACGGTCGTGTGCTTTCTCGTTTTACTCAGTCGTCTACTATGGAGATGGGTCTGGTTTTGTTTATTCAATATTGAATGGCATACGATACTTGCGGGTTGACCCCTTGCTCGAGTAGCTGGAAATGAAGTCTCTAGAATCCTAACGGTACTTCTGATCCGTCTCATTTTCTTTGTTGACATCCACGCAACGTATCGTGCTTGCTGAGTATGGCTTTCATCAGTGGCTTATTTGTCGTCGTTTTGTGGGACTGTTGGTTTAAAGCGAGTATTCTGCTAGTTGTCTGTAGCTACGATTTACTATGATGCGGATAATGAACTCCATGAAATCTGTCCCGCCGGTGCCACTCTTTCACACGAATGCGAACCATTGGTATGCAGTATATACTCATACTTATTCACAAGTCTGAGGACAGGCAAATGTGCCTTCAGAACTTTAGCTCTAATGGGGTATGAAAAGGTGATTGTGCAAAGAGAAAAGAAAGGCTCTTTTCTCTCTCCATTTTTGTGTTCCTCTTTTCCTTTTTAGTATTTCACTTACGTTCTTTTAAGGTATCTGTTTGTTTACAACTACAATTTTGCCTGAGGGGGAATGTTCGAACAACATCGACGCCTTTGGTTTCGGTTACGATCCATAGCCTCAAAAACTTCAAACCATTTGGAGTCCCCAAAACCTGGTCCTCAACCTGGAGGACTGAGCTATCCTGCTGATGTCAAACATGAGGGGACATTCTTGATGTTCCTCTTCAACGTCATCGGTTGTCCGCCCGGGCAATTCCTCCACTCGCCCGGGAATTACAAATAATGCTCGACGAGGAAGTCGTTTGATTGGCATGCGCAAAACGTAACCAAACCAACGTAAACGTTTTTCTAAAATAATACCCTGAAGTCTGAGATTGTTCGCTCCGAGTAATCGGCTTCTAACTTCGAATTGCTTGCATGGTGTTGACTTTGTTCGCAAGCAGCGATTGTCGAAAGATGCTAGTCGTTTCAGAGCTTCTGCACGAACAGGCCAGATCTCGCAGCTGTACAGCAGGACCGCACGGACAGTGGCACTGTACAATCTGCCTTTGAGCTTTAGACTTATGTCGCGGCTGCGCCACAAGTGTCTCAGGTTAGTGAACGCCGGATGGGACTTAGTTATTCACTGAGACACTTCATCCCCAACACCGCCACCCGCTGTGATACAACTGATGAGATAAATGAAACCATTCATTTGTTCCAGGCAATCACCTGGCACTGGTACTTGCGAGTCTTGAAGCAGGGTTTTACACTTGTATTTGGAAAAATACAAACCGTACTTAGATGCCTAGATCGCTTAACCTTTCAAAACGTTTTGCATGGCTTTTGGGTCTTTCCTCTAGCATAACGATGTCATCAGCACAATCCAGGTCCGAAACTATTCTTGAGGAGGAGCTCAACGCCGCAGCACTCGGCTTCCTCCAGAGCGCGGTGGAGAACATCATCGGTGGCAAAGTTGATTAAGTGGTGAGGTTGGGTAACCTTGGCGTACTCCGCTGGTAACAGCAAAAGACGAATCAAACCTCCCGTAAGCTTTAACTTTGCCCGATGTGTGACAATAGAGTTCTTTCAGGCTTGTGACAAATTTGCCAGGTACACTGCTTCTTAAAAGCAGTACACCAGCACTTCATTAGTATGAAGTGCTTGTGTACTGCTGTGCTGCCTACAGTCGACTCTAGCAGTGCCACTTTAGGGCAGCGATACTTGGCTGAATATATGGATTACTCTTTATTAGTCTCCTGAGCCGATTTCCGGCTGCTCTTATAGTCCTTTTTAATGTCATTACTTTTATAATCTGTAGACGGTTCGCACGCATTGAACAGATGAAACAGGTCATCTGCACTCTTCGTAGAACTGTTGTCAATACTACTGCTAACCTTCAGGTACCCAGAACTCGATGGAGGCCACTGAATTGTTGAATACTAGTGAAGCTTACTAGACAAACCTCAGCTAACCAATCCACATCGAGGGTGCACTTTTGAGTTGAACACGCCCCCTGCTAAGTCAGCATTGACAGTGAGGTGTCACTTATTAACACAACTCTCAGCATTCTTTCATCTTTTTACTTCGTTTATACATTGTATGTCTTTACGGCAAATCTGATTGTGACATATTCCAGACATTATCACTCACGATAGCAGTCATCCTGGCTCTTCAACTTGAAGCTCGCATTCCCGACAGGGTCTGTCGTAATGCACCTCATTGGCCAACAAGTGGTGTTGACAATCCGTCTGTGATTCCATGGAATTGGTGGGTGTCGCATCGTCAAAATGGCCGCACGAGTGAGAATCACAATGCATCGAGGGCAAATAGGACGAGATGATTGCGGCAAACGAACACTACAATTGTTCCTATCCCGTTGCTGACTGTATAACTATTTCGCCAAAGTAGTGTTTGGGGAAAGTTATGAGACAGTTAACACCTGTTCGGATGTGGTTTGGACTTGGGGTCTGATGACAGCTAAGAGATCATGGTAAGGGAAAAGGGCTCCCGACCGGTTTTTTTATGCACGTTCCACCATAAGGTTGCCCAAAACTGCAGTTGCATACCGAATATGCCGCATAGCACGCCAACCTGACAGAAAGTTCACCTCTCCTCTCCGATTCCAGGAAATTGTTTTCCGCTTGTCTGAGATCTCCGCAATAACACAAATTCTCCGATCGATGAGCATAACCTTCACTATGCTGAATCTACTTACTTCTCACATCAACCTGTTTTCTCTCGATGCATTTTCCTCGAGATAATTTACCACTCTCAGCTACACTATGTTTGTTGTTATGGTACACTATTTATGCTGTTGCGAGTAATTGAACCGAAGGTGTTCCCACTCTGTTCACGCATTTTCTGCACATTTGTGTGGTGTGTGCTCATCGCGACGGTTCTGCTAAACGAACTTTCCACAACTTTTCCAGTAGTGGACTTGTTGCTCAAGAGTTTTCGTCTGTTGAAAGCTTTCACTAGTCTACAGTTTTACACCTGATTTTCTACTATTCGCTGTCAGTTATAAAGGAACAGAGAACACAGAAGAGTCTAACAAAGAACTACCTCTTGATGAGAATCCCGTTCCACCGGACGCGAATGTCACTATACCAGAAGAGACTCATGAAACTGCAAATAATCTCCCTTTGGAGAAGGTTGTTCCTCCTCCCCATCCTTCTTCTTCCTCATCGAAGCGCAGAACAAATCGCTCTCTGCGCACCCGTAGAAGTCGCACTCCGTCAGACGCCAGCTATTCGGAGGGTGAGGTTTTATCGGATTCTGAAGAGGAGCGCGCGGACTCATTACCGGAAGTGGAAGGTCAGATCACGGAGATTGGCGAGCGTACGAACATTGACATAGAGGAAGAAGAAGCCGAGGAGCTTATTCGGATGGTAAATGATCAGCTTCGCGACCCTACTCCTGCCAGTGACATCGATCTGACGGAGCTGGAGATAATGGACGAATGGGCCCCACCCACCTCTTCGCTTATGGTTGCCTCGCGCTCTGATACCTTTGGTGATGAACCCACGGCTGTTCAGGTGAGTACGACAATTCACTCGCACTTAGGCGTCACGTTGTGTTCATTTTCAATGGATGTTCTGATAACCTGTCATACTTAGCGGCTGTCGAGTCTTTCCAACCGAAGTTAGACAAGCGAGTTTGTGCTTCTAGCATAAACATCTACTAGTGATCCAACACGAAATGTCTGAAAGTTAATGCAATGCGTTCGCACAGCCGTCAGTCTACTGACCGCTGTCCCATCTCCTGCATGACAATTTGCTAACTGATCCCGTACACATATGCACTCACCTAATCAAATGTTATAGTTTACGCACCCCTACGACCCACCGGGTTACATCGTGTAATACTTTCTTGGTGTCCCGAATATCATTGCTGCCAGTACCTAGAAATCAGATAGATTCAGTCTCAGTACGAAATGAATGGCCTTCTTTGCTCGAAGCTCAACAACGGAAGACAACGGGGTGTGTAGATCACAACTCATTGTAATTAGCACACTGTTCAAGTGTTGCCTGTTGTTTGGGGCTTCAAAAGAACAACGTCCGTGCTCATTAGTTTACCAATACCTACCTCAAGCCAGGTGGGAATCTACCAAAATGCAAAAGTTGCTGAGCAGTTGCAGGTTCGCAGGTGGTTACGCATTTTTCAACCAGTGTGTGTCCATTCTTCAGCCTATGACCACGGCTTTCTGCATACACATTTCCGAGCATGATCTGCTCCTCACTACCGTATGCACCGGACTATTTGTTCGAATAATGTGAGTAACTTCGTCCAAACAGGATTTTCCATTGCGTTATGATTACTTAGACGTTAATATTTTAGAGCAGACCCCATTTCTGGAAGTGGGCAATCTGAGAATATCATCTACCCATTGGATTTTTTTCATTGTTGACCTTTTCCTTTCCTTTACACTTATCTACCATAATCTATCAGCTCTATCCTCGTCATCTGAACTAACTAGAGCCCTAGATCATCTTGTGAACCTAAAATGTCTCGTACCTTAGGCCTTACATTTTACCCCGACTAAGTCAAATCGGTTAACGAATGTCGTTTCTTGTGACCACTGCCTCTCTCTCTTGCTGAGTTGCTTTTTGATGATTCCAAACCGCAATTGTAACGCTACGGCGGTTTTCTTGATGCGCATCTTCCAAATCCGGGATTAGATAGTCCAACTTGCAAACTTCTCATTACTTGTGATATAGACTCAAGCAGTTTCTGTATGGGGTCGTTCTTAGCAAAAGCAACGAGGCTGCTCTTCGGGAGCTCCATCAGTGTTTATAGACTACAGTTAATTGCATAATGCATTATTTTTGCATGTGCTTTCCCATATTACTATGTTGAACCCTTCAGTCCCCTTTATCCTCCCGTTCTGGTAGCCCGAGTTTCCAAACGTAAGCATATCTTAAGCGCCACGGGTGACACCTCGGCTCAACTCACTTGCCCGGCAGTGTCATGATGCTCGCCTGGGAGACCGTTTTTCCTAGATCATTGTGTACCCTGGATCTAGCCTCCGTGTTCGTTGCTACGAAGCATTGGCGGAGATTCATTACTGATTTTGGGACGCATTCCTCGGAGATTTAATGCCACTCCGCCAGCTCCAGCTCTCTCTTATGGAATCTTTCAACTGGTCAGCACAAGATCGAATGGGTCCACTCTTAAACTAAACAGTACTAGACAGTCGGCTTGGCCTTCTAATTCGAGCTTTGTGGTTGTCATTAGAATAGTGTTTTACACCACCCACTGCAAAGCATTTGTGTTTCTACCAATTCTATTTTTTGTTTAAGTGGATCAGTTTCTAGCTATCCCATCACTTTCATTCGTTTGATTTGGCTCCAAGAGTTTCTTAGCGGAGGCCTCAATTGACATATCTAGTAGGTAAATGGATGCAGCGAGACGCTTTTAATTTGTAAAACAAAAGCTTTCTGTGCAATGACCATGAAAGCGATACCCTTATAAGTTGTTCGTGACGGGAACTAGTAACAATGCAGCACACCTCATGGTTGAGCGGTGCAAACCAACTGGGACGCCACGCTGGAGTCGATGTTTAATTTAAACGAACAAACGCAATCCACAGTTCAACATTTCGCATTTATCACCTAGTTGTACAGTGGGATGGTAATTTTATGCGGTGAGCTCAGGATCCTGACTTCTGCAGCTTGTGCAAAGGACACCTCATGTTAAACAAGACCACAAAATCAGAAATATTTACGTATGTCTTGAAAAATTCAGAGATGAAGACAAATCCCCTTGCTCTTCGGCAATTTGGACTCAAACGCTACCCTTGTAACGAAGTATAACATTGGCGAACCCTGTCTAGCAATGCATAATCACTTCTCGGGAAAATTGCTGATCTCGCTATCTTTTTGTAGCAAATAGATTTTACGAACACATGTAAAGTGATGTTACAGGAAACTTGTTGACATTCCGATGTCAACGGTGGAGTCGCTAAACTCACTTACTATCGAAAAAATAGTTCCCACCGCCTAGGAGCACCACAGCACCGCAAACAAAGTGTGACCACATACATTAGCGAAAACTGGTGGAATGTAAACCAAAGATTATTGGTGGTTTTCTATGTATCGTAGTTGGGATTGTTTATGCAGCGCCTGACACAGCAATGTCAGAGGCAAAGTAGTTTGCAGACCATCTTGTGTCGGAGTTGCAACCAAAAGTAGTGTGTGTCATCTATGTTGCTACCAATCACTTCAACAAAAGTAACACAGTTTTCGTTGACACACTGGGTCTAAGCAATCTAGTGAAATTCCCTACCAAGATCGATACACACTTGAATTCAGTTGTCATTAACAAACGCAACTTGTTTGTAATTCGGACAACTGCATGTTAAAGACATGTCCCAATACTTACTGTCAGCTCAACTACGTCGCGATGACCAAATACGCCATTCGGAACGGTTACATAACAAAACTGTCCAACAGTAAACATCAAACTCAAATCGGCGCTTTATTTGACGGATTCCCCAATTTTCACTACTGATGTCTTTTTGGTCAATTCGAGCACTCCAAAGACAGAAAGTAATAATTTTGTCTCAATCCATGTTATCTTATTGGGAGTAACAACGTGGGGATTGATAGATTTTCATCTCCACTACTCAAACAACTACGTAAAAAGGAAGAGCAGGCTTATTAGTATACGGTAGCTACCGGTATCAAATACCTGTCCGTGGCTATACAAGCAGTGGTAAGGTTCAACAAACTGAACATTGAGACCATTTTAGGCCATAGTTGCTGTGGAATGTGGGCTCTTGAAGCAGCTCTTCGTTGGACATCTTAGAAGCGAGCCCTCGCACTGTGTACGTGGACAAGCACAACGCAGAGTTCAACTCCGCATCATCTGATATTCTCCCACTTTTCTTCCACCTCACATATTTTCAATTTATTTAACCTCACCTGTGTTTACAGGGAAGTCAGGAAAATGAAGCCAACCAAGGCTAATGGCCCTGATACCCTGTCACCCATCACTCTGAATGAGTGTGCGGCTGCAACATATAGTCAAACTTGTCTAAGGCGACCACTCAGGGGACCCACAAAAGTGGTCGTTTTGCACAGGTGGTCCCCCATAGGCTGGTTCATGCATGGGTGACACCACTCCTCATCGATTGCACATGTGTACTGCGCTTTGTAATGCAAACTGTGTCCGTAAACAGACGACATCTATACTTACTTTTAATCTTCGAATTAAAGCAAAACCAGTACTATTGTATAGTATAAGCGATAGTATTTTAAAAGGTTTCTAACCATGTCTTCTCTGTTGTTTCTCGTGTAAAATCGATATTATGCCTTATCTTATCTTAATGAGTAGACATTATAAAAACCCACATGCCAATCCGCGTAAGCCATATGTTTTCACAAGATTATACGCACACGCTCCTCTATTGTCCGTATCATTAACCACCGTAGCAAAACAATTCAAGTACAGATGTCTGTTGCTTTGCAGTTGAAATGACAGATGAATTTAACTTTTTCCTCTTGTTCATGACAAGTTCAAGCATGTCAATGAGCCCTCTATTTATTGCTTAGGAACACGAAATATCAACAGCACCCTGTGCGTCTGTGAATTTATAGGCTAGCGGAGCGTCTGTAGAATCTTGTTCCTGATTCACTATTCCTATCCTCAACTGCCATAATTGAAGTGGTGGTAGCAAGGTCCCAGGTTATTTACGTTGTGTTACCAGTTTAGAGATTTGAATCAACCCTGAACCTGTCAGTGAGTTGACATCCAAACAACTTTTTTGCAAGGTTATACAACAACAACAACAACAACAACAACAACAACAACAACAACAACAACAACAACAACAACAACAGTACGTACCTAATTTGAGCTGATGCTTCGTTTCCGCACAACGAATAACCGCGGAAATCATGAAGGATAGGAACGTTGGAGGTTGAACGGGTCTAAACGTCCTAAGCGAACATTCAGGAGCTACGTGCCTACGCCTTGTCGACAACGTGCGGCCACAGGCAGCTGGCTATACCTCAGAGATAAAACGGCATAGGCGAGACAGTTTCTTTGGGGTTTTTGCTGTCCTGCGTCATAAACAACCAGTAACCCGCAGGTAACAGCACCAAAACACCATTTAAACAGGCACTCCGACTAATGGACCTCGGGAGATGCGACACCTGTGTCGGGTCAATTGCAAAGCGCGTCACGTGGATTCCGGCCAGAGTGCGAAACGGACCAACAGCACCTAATTTGGTTCCAACTGACAACTTAAATTATGTTCCTCTTCAAGTCCTGCGATACCTCAGATCCGGTAGATAAACAAGGTTGTTTTCGGTAATCCATCATAGCGCATGCGTAGCATGGGCTTATTCAATGCGACTTACAGCTCTAACGAGCCCATCTGGTTGACGCCTGGGTGAGAAAGCTGATTGCCAACGCGCGCGCGTTCGCCTCAAATCGTGTTTGGGACAGACTCTGCGAGCGTATTGCCAGTGCCAGCCGAAAGCTGATAAAATCGCGCATCAGACAGCAGGCGTGTTGCCAAAGTCTGACCGGAAGCTGCTGAAATAGCGCGTCAGACATCACGTAGGTTGCCATGCCCCGGGTAGGCGGATGAAGACTGGCGTGCCCGAGCAAGACGGTGAACTGGCCAGGCCGAGCGGACAATCAAGTGTGGAGGGTGGACGTACAGCCAAATCCGCCAGGCGATGTTTAGAGGATTGGTGAGACCGACATATAAATATGAGCGTTCTCGATCCTAATACAACTTTGGTCGGCTGAGTCTTCTTCTGTCTTCCTTCCTGTCGGGTTTGCCAAGGCGTCAAGCAGAGCAGCAGGCATAAAGGCGCAGATTTGCCAGCAGGCGTGAATCAACCGGTAGTTTGCGGGTACAGCGTTATAACAGTGACGACGGGAGTTCAACCGAACGCAGAAATGGAAGTCAGCTTTGAGCAATTGCAGATACTTTTGCAGCAACCACAGGCGCAGTTTGAAACATTCCACGCCAGGCTGATCGCGATGCTAACTCAGAAGCTGACCGTGCAGTCAAAACCAGGGTTAGGGACCAGTGAAAGTGCTCTCTCACCAGAAACCCTGACTCAGGAGATCAGTGAGTTCCATTATGACGCTGATGCCGGCATAGCATTTGTTTTTGGATTCCACAAGGATGAAGACATGTTCCGGGTTGATTTCGCCAACCTTTCAGCGGAAAAGAAGATTCGACTAATGTTGCGAAAGCTGGGTGCTGCCGAACACGAGAAGTTCACCAATTTTTATCTTACTTAAAAAGAGTATCGATTTGTCGTTCGATGAAGCGGTCGCATTCCTGTCGTAAATTTTCGGAGAGCAGACAGCTTTGTTCAACATTCGGTACAAATGTCTGACAATAACAAAAAACTAGACGAAGACTGGGTCGATTATTCCAGCTGTGTGAATCGCGAGTGCGAATGGTCACAACTACACAAAATAACAAGTGATCAGTTTAAATGTCTCCTATACGTTTGTGGCCTACAAGTATCCAAAGACGCTGGCATTCCAACAAGAAGACTGAACAAAACTGACCAGAATCCGGATGTCACATTTCAGCAAGTGACCAGTGAGTGGCAACGCATGACGAATTTGAGGCACGATACCGCAGTGATTCAGCAGTTGTCCAGTCAGAACGATCAAGATTTGGTCTGTGCACTCAGTCGTACTGCCCAAAAAGAAGCTCCCTACGTGACTTTCGCATGCTAAACCTCCCTCTGCATGTTGGTTTTGTAGAGAGTAGCATTTTTTTTTGCGAGTGCCCATTCAAAACACACTTACAACCGTTGCGTCAGAAAATAGCATAAGGAGTCATGTTGCCTGGCGACTCGTCCTATTTTGACCAAGAAGTTGCGTAACAATCCCAGATCGTTCCGGCGTCCCAATTTGACCTGATCTATTACCTCAATTTTCAAGGTTGACGGGGCCAGCAAGTGCAAATACACAATTGTGAAAATCAACGGTTTCCAAGTCAAGTTACAAATCGGCACGTCTTCAGGCCTCACCCTGATATCTCGCGACACTTGGTGCATGCTGGGCCGACCGACACTCATGAAAGCGGGCTACACAACACGGAATGTTTTAGGAGGTACGTTAAAATTGCTTGGTGAACTGAAGTGCCGGGTAAACTTCCGCGATAGACAAATACAGACAACATGTTTCGTGACAGATCAGCCAGGGTTAGGTTTGTTGGGGCTCGACTGGATGGAAGAACTGAAACTGCCTGATCAATCAGTGAACAATATATGTCAGTTATCGCAAGTCAATCTGCTGTCACAACCGTCGACTTCAAGCCTGATGTTTCAAAGTGAGATTCCCGAGATAAAACGGCGTCACGATGCATTGTTCCAACTTGGTCTCGAATACTGCAACATAGCTACTGCCGTATAGAACCTTAAACCAGAAGCCAAGCCAGGCTTTAGACCAAGACGCCCAGTGCCCTCCGCAACCCAGTCTTTAGTGGAAGCCGAGTTAAATCGACTAATCTGAAGGGATAATCTAACGAGTTCACTATTCAGAATGGGCAGCACCTATCGTGTGGGTAAAGAAAGGAAACGGTAAAGTCCGTATTTGTGCTGATTTCTCGACAGGTTTGAATTCTGTGTTGGAAGATCATCACTATCACCTGCCGGTATCAGAAGACTTGTTCAGCAAACTTAATGGGGGGAAATGTTTCGCAAAGCTTGCTACAGACACTGGAGAGAGTACTTTCGCGTCTCGAAGAAGCTGGATTCCGATTACTGGCTGAAAAATGTGAGTTCCTATTAGAAAGTGTCAACTTTCTTGGGTTTATCATCGACAAACATATCCGGCACCCGGATCCCGCCAATATTGAAACCATCAAAAAGCTGAAGCCCCCCAGAAGACATTGCAGAGTTCCGCTCGTTCCTTGGGCTCCTTAGCCATTATTGCGCTTTACTACCCCAGTCTTCACCAAACCAGAGGTCCGGTGAACCAGCTACTGACAAAAGACAAGGGTTGGAAATAGACGAAGGAGTGCCAGCACTGTTTTAATGCAGTCAAAGCAGCTCTCACTTCTGATCTACTCTTGACTCACTTCAATCCAATTATGGTGTCGGTGCAGTTGTCTCCCACCTTTTTCCGCATGGAGGAGAGAAAGCTATCGCGCATGCAGCACGGTCACTAACGGCAGCTGAAAAGAACTATAGCCAGATAGAGAAGGAAGCGCTCGCGATCGTTTTCGCAATGAAACAGTTCCATAAGATGCTGTATGGCAGACATTTCACACTCCTGACTGACCACAAGCCACTTCTGTCGATATTCGGGTCAAAGAAAGGAATTCCAGTTTTTACGGCAAACCGATTGCATCGATGGGTGACCATACTACTGGCGTGCGACTTCAGTATACAACACACACCTATTCAACTAATCGGTCAAGCAGATGCCCTGTCTCGTCTCATCAATTCACACCCAAAAGAGAATGATGATTGCGTGATTGCAGCTATCAGTTTCGAATCAGAAGTCCAACGAATCCTGACTAATAATATGAGAAGACTACCAATAACAGCCGACACCATTCGTATGGAGACATCACGGAACATAATCTTGGAGAAAGCAATGCAGTGTGTACGAACATGTTGGCCAAATGGAGGCATACCTATGGAGTTGCGGCCGTTATACATTCGACTTGGATCACTGTCAGTCGTGGACAATTGTCTGATGTTTGGAGATCAAGTGGTGGCGCCAAAGAAATTACAGAGACAAATATTGCAGCAGTTTCACGCGGGGCATCCTGGTACCAGCCGCATGAAAACCTTGGCACGCAGTTTTGTTTACTGGCCAGAAATGGATTCGGAAACTGAAAATTTTTGCCAACAGTGTGAATCTTGTCAACTTGCAGCGAATGCCCCTCCCAAGTGTCAGTGGCTACCTTGGCCTAAAGCAGAGCAACCGTGGCAACGAATACACTTAGACGATGTAGGACCAATCGATGGCCAATCCTATCTCGTTTTGGTCGACTCATTCACCAAGTGGTCTGATGTGATTCCGGTAAACAATCCGACTGCCTAGCACACTGTCAACGAGCGGGAGAAGCTGTTCCGATATTTCGGCTTGCCAGAGACGTTAGTGACAGACAATAAAACACAATTCACCTCAACTGCTTTCCGCAAGTGATGCAAGGAAAAGGAAACAGCAGCTGTTCTCACTAGCAAATCATGCGCAACCAAACGGACAGGCGGAAAGATTCGTGGATGCGTTCAAACATATACTCTGTACAGCAGGGCAAAGAAGGGCTTCACAGGATGCAATTTAATCTTTCCTATGCATGTATCGGAATGCTCCGAATCCAAACGCCCCTGATTGGAAACCCCCCACAGAAGTACTATTTTGGAAGAAAGATCCGGACGTTGTTCGATTATCTTTTACCAAAGAGAATAGAAAAGCAGAGCAGTAGTCACCTGGAGGGAGGTCGCTCCGTAACTTCATTGTTGGTGACATGGTTTACGACCGGGATTTTCGAAAGTCGAAGGGGTGGTCGAGCGGAACTCTTATCGGCAGGAAAGTCAGAGTTATCTAAGAGGTGCTGGTTGGTCGTGAGAGGTGGATTGTGCACATCAATTAGTTGAGACCGAACCATGGCAAAACCCAAGGTCTCCACGAACCACCAGCTTTGCATTGGGACATTCTACTAGACAGGTTCAGACTGGAAGTTGAGGGTCAGCAACCCGGTGAGACAAAACAAATGCCACAAACACCAGATGCACAATGCAGGCCGGCTCGGAAGCGGAGGAGACCACAATGGCTACAAATCGATCCCCGGGCGAAAAACTACGAACACAATCAAGTTCGAAGTGCTTACAAGCTGACTCAATTCGGAAAGGGAGGTGATAGCTCGGCGAGAAAGCTGATTGCCAACGCGCGCGCCTTTGCCACAAATCGTGTTTGGGACAGACTCTGCGAGCGTATTGCCAGTGCCAGCCGAAAGCTGATAAAATCGCGCATCAGACAGCAGGCGTGTTGCCAAAGTCTGACCGGAAGCTGCTGAAATAGCGCGTCAGACATCACGTAGGTTGCCATGCCCCGGGTAGGCGGATGAAGACTGGCGTGCTCGAGCAAGACGGTGAACTGGCCAGGCCGAGCGGACAATCAAGTGTGGAGCGTGGACATACAGCCAAATCCGCCAGGCGATGTTTAGAGGATTGGTGAGACCGACATATAAATATGAGCGTTCTCGATCCTAATACAACTTTGGTCGGCTGAGTCTTCTTCTGTCTTCCTTCCTGTCGGGTTTGCCAAGGCGTCAAGCAGAGCAGCAGGCATAAAGGCGCAGATTTGCCAGCAGGCGTGAATCAACCGGTAGTTTGCGGGTACAGCGTTATAACAGTGACGACGGGCGTTCAACCGAACGCAGAAATGGAAGTCAGCTTTGAGCAATTGCAGATACTTTTGCAGCAACCACAGGCGCAGTTTGAAACATTCCACGCCAGGCTGATCGCGATGCTAACTCAGAAGCTGACCGTGCAGTCAAAACCAGGGTTAGGGACCAGTGAAAGTGCTCTCTCACCAGAAACCCTGACTCAGGAGATCAGTGAGTTCCATTATGACGCTGATGCCGGCATAGCATTTGTTTTTGGATTCCACAAGGATGAAGACATGTTCCGGGTTGATTTCGCCAACCTTTCAGCGGAAAAGAAGATTCGACTAATGTTGCGAAAGCTGGGTGCTGCCGAACACGAGAAGTTCACCAATTTTTATCTTACTTAAAAAGAGTATCGATTTGTCGTTCGATGAAGCGGTCGCATTCCTGTCGTAAATTTTCGGAGAGCAAACAGCTTTGTTCAACATTCGGTACAAATGTCTGACCATAACAAAAAACTAGACGAAGACTGGGTCGATTATTCCAGCTGTGTGAATCGCGAGTGCGAATGGTCACAACTACACAAAATAACAAGTGATCAGTTTAAATGTCTCCTATACGTTTGTGGCCTACAAGTATCCAAAGACGCTGGCATTCCAACAAGAAGACTGAACAAAACTGACCAGAATCCGGATGTCACATTTCAGCAAGTGACCAGTGAGTGGCAACGCATGACGAATTTGAGGCACGATACCGCAGTGATTCAGCAGTTGTCCAGTCAGAACGATCAAGATTTGGTCTGTGCACTCAGTCGTACTGCCCAAAAAGAAGCTCCCTACGTGACTTTCGCATGCTAAACCTCCCTCTGCATGTTGGTTTTGTAGAGAGTAGCATTTTTTTTGCGAGTGCCCATTCAAAACACACTTACAACCGTTGCGTCAGAAAATAGCATAAGGAGTCATGTTGCCTGGCGACTCGTCCTATTTTGACCAAGAAGTTGCGTAACAATCCCAGATCGTTCCGGCGTCCCAATTTGACCTGATCTATTACCTCAATTTTCAAGGTTGACGGGGCCAGCAAGTGCAAATACACAATTGTGAAAATCAACGGTTTCCAAGTCAAGTTACAAATCGGCACGTCTTCAGGCCTCACCCTGATATCTCGCGACACTTGGTGCATGCTGGGCCGACCGACACTCATAAAAGCGGGCTACACAACACGGAATGTTTTAGGAGGTACGTTAAAATTGCTTGGTGAACTGAAGTGCCGGGTAAACTTCCGCGATAGACAAATACAGACAACATGTTTCGTGACAGATCAGCCAGGGTTAGGTTTGTTGGGGCTCGACTGGATGGAAGAACTGAAACTGCCTGATCAATCAGTGAACAATATATGTCAGTTATCGCAAGTCAATCTGCTGTCACAACCGTCGACTTCAAGCCTGATGTTTCAAAGTGAGATTCCCGAGATAAAACGGCGTCACGATGCATTGTTCCAACTTGGTCTCGAATACTGCAACATAGCTACTGCCGTATAGAACCTTAAACCAGAAGCCAAGCCAGGCTTTAGACCAAGACGCCCAGTGCCCTCCGCAACCCAGTCTTTAGTGGAAGCCGAGTTAAATCGACTAATCTGAAGGGATAATCTAACGAGTTCACTGTTCAGAATGGGCAGCACCTATCGTGTGGGTAAAGAAAGGAAACGGTAAAGTCCGTATTTGTGCTGATTTCTCGACAGGTTTGAATTCTGTGTTGGAAGATCATCACTATCACCTGCCGGTATCAGAAGACTTGTTCAGCAAACTTAATGGGGGGAAATGTTTCGCAAAACTTGCTACAGACACTGGAGAGAGTACATTCGCGTCTCGAAGAAGCTGGATTCCGATTACTGGCTGAAAAATGTGAGTTCCTATTAGAAAGTGTCAACTTTCTTGGGTTTATCATCGACAAACATATCCGGCACCCGGATCCCGCCAATATTGAAACCATCAAAAAGCTGAAGCCCCCCAGAAGACATTGCAGAGTTCCGCTCGTTCCTTGGGCTCCTTAGCCATTATTGCGCTTTACTACCCCAGTCTTCACCAAACCAGAGGTCCGGTGAACCAGCTACTGACAAAAGACAAGGGTTGGAAATAGACGAAGGAGTGCCAGCACTGTTTTAATGCAGTCAAAGCAGCTCTCACTTCTGATCTACTCTTGACTCACTTCAATCTAATTATGGTGTCGGTGCAGTTGTCTCCCACCTTTTTCCGCATGGAGGAGAGAAAGCTATCGCGCATGCAGCACGGTCACTAACGGCAGCTGAAAAGAACTATAGCCAGATAGAGAAGGAAGCGCTCGCGATCGTTTTCGCAATGAAACAGTTCCATAAGATGCTGTATGGCAGAGATTTCACACTCCTGACCGACCACAGGCCACTTCTGTCGATATTCGGGTCAAAGAAAGGAATTCCAGTTTTTACGGCAAACCGATTGCAATCATGGGCGACCATACTACTGGCGTGCGACTTCAGTATACAACACACACGTACTCAACTAATCGGTCAAGCAAATGCCCTGTCTCGTCTCATCAATTCATACCCAAAATAGAATGATGATTGTGTGATTGCAGCTATCAGTTTCGAATCAGAAGTCCAACGAATCCTGACTAATAATATGAGAAGACTACCAATAACAGCCGACACCATTCGTACGGAGACATCACGGAACATGATCTTGGTGAAAGCAATGCAGTGTGTACGAACATGTTGGCCAAATGGAGGCATACCTATGGAGTTGCGGCCGTTATACATTCGACTTGGATCACTGTCAGTCGTGGACAATTGTCTGATGTTTGGAGATCAAGTGGTGGCGCCAAAGAAATTACAGAGACAAATATTGCAGCAGTTTCACGCGGGGCACCCTGGTACCAGCCGCATGAAAACCTTGGCACGCAGTTTTGTTTACTGGCCAGAAATGGATTCGGAAACTGAAAAGTTTTGCCAACAGTGTGAATCTTGTCAACTTGCAGCGAATGCCCCTCCCAAGTGTCAGTGTCTACCTTGGCCTAAAGCAGAGCAACCGTGGCAACGAATACACTTAGACGATGTAGGACCAATCGATGGCCAATCCTATCTCGTTTTGGTCGACTCATTCACCAAGTGGTCTGATGTGATTCCGGTAAACAATCCGACTGCCTAGCACACTGTCAACGAGCGGGAGAAGCTGTTCCGATATTTCGGCTTGCCAGAGACGTTAGTGACAGACAATAAAACACAATCACCTCAACTGCTTTCCGCAAGTGATGCAAGGAAAAGGAAACAGCAGCTGTTCTCACTAGCAAATCATGCGCAACCAAACGGACAGGCGGAAAGATTCGTGGATGCGTTCAAACATATACTCTGTATAGCAGGGCAAAGAAGGGCTTCACAGGATGCAATTTAATCTTTCCTATGCATGTATCGGAATGCTCCGAATCCAAACGCCCCTGATTGGAAACCCCCCACAGAAGTACTATTTTGGAAGAAAGATCCGGACGTTGTTCGATTATCTTTTACCAAAGAGAATAGAAAAGCAGAGCAGTAGTCACCTGGAGGGAGGTCGCTCCGTAACTTCATTGTTGGTGACATGGTTTACGGCCGGGATTTTCGAAAGTCGAAGGGGTGGTCGAGCGGAACTCTTATCGGCAGGAAAGTCAGAGTTATCTAAGAGGTGCTGGTTGGTCGTGAGAGGTGGATTGTGCACATCAATTAGTTGAGACCGAACCATGGCAAAACCCAAGGTCTCTACGAACCACCAGCTTTGCATTGGGACATTCTACTAGACAGGTTCAGACTGGAAGTTGAGGGTCAGCAACCCGGTGAGACAAAACAAATGCCACAAACACCAGATGCACAATGCAGGCCGGCTCGGAAGCGGAGGAGACCACAATGGCTACAAATCGATCCCCGGGCGAAAAACTACGAACACAATCAAGTTCGAAGTGCTTACAAGCTGACTCAATTCGGAAAGGGAGGTGATAGCTCGGCGAGAAAGCTGATTGCCAACGCGCGCGCCTTTGCCACAAATCGTGTTTGGGACAGACTCTGCGAGCGTATTGCCAGTGCCAGCCGAAAGCTGATAAAATCGCGCATCAGACAGCAGGCGTGTTGCCAAAGTCTGACCGGAAGCTGCTGAAATAGCGCGTCAGACATCACGTAGGTTGCCATGCCCCGGGTAGGCGGATGAAGACTGGCGTGCCCGAGCAAGACGGTGAACTGGCCAGGCCGAGCGGACAATCAAGTGTGGAGCGTGGACGTACAGCCAAATCCGCCAGGCGATGTTTAGAGGATTGGTGAGACCGACATATAAATATGAGCGTTCTCGGTCCTAACACAACTTTGGTCGGCTGAGTCTTCTTCTGTCTTCCTTCCTGTCGGGTTTGCCAAGGCGTCAAGCAGAGCAGCAGGCATAAAGGCGCAGATTTGCCAGCAGGCGTGAATCAACCGGTAGTTTGCGGGTACAGCGTTGTAACACTGAGTAACACCGTCTGGTACTCGTTTGTACGTTATTTCAGATACACTGATGCCACTGGACAGCATCTGTGCTTTGCAGACAGCGATGATTGAAAACTTGCGGGCGGTTTCGGTCCTCTGATTAAAGGGCCTAAGTTTTTTCCCGTGAATTAGGTCAGCTTTTAGTATAACTTTACACACATGGCTTTTCAAATCGAGTGCATTTGGCTTCTGACACCTCGGATGCCGCAGATTCGTAATTCTGGCTTTGACGTCACATGAACTTACTTCGGCAGTCACACTCCCATCTTTACTGAAACTGCAACCAAGGTAGGTTAATGGATCAGCTACTTCTAGTTCCCCGTTATCTACGATCATGTGATTATGAATCAACTTGCAGACCTGCAATAACATTATAATTAGAAGGTCCGAAGCGTCTGCTATATAATTGGACCATTCTAAAAATTTATGCAGTGTTTTTGCTGCATTGCTGCAAGCCACCAAGACAGTTTCGTCCGCTTAATCGAAGTCAACTAATGGTTTTCCAGACCGTATCTTAACGTCTGAATCGTGAGATGTCGTCAGAGAACACTGTGTGATAGAGTCCTCAACAAAGTTGAACAAAAGACATTAAAATCGCACAATAACGAACGCCACTTTCTGTCGGAAAGATATCCTACAAGTCACCGTTGACTCCGATGCTGCGTGTTGTGTTCGCCGAGTACATGGCACTTGACATGTACATCTGTTTCATGGGAACTCCTTTACACGCAGTTACTTCGAACATAATGGATTGCACGCCTTCTTGAAGTCGTTGAACACAGCTATTGCCTGTCGGAGGTTCCTGCGACACTTTTCTAGCGGAGTGAATTAGTGGCCTTTTTATCTTTCTTCTGGGCGGAACTATGCTTTCTTTTCCCTAATCCGGAGTTGCCTTTCCGTAGCAAGCAGACGAACGAGAGTTGAGGCTACTAATTTTGCCACGTTCGACGTTAGGCTAATGCTACTATTGTTAATGCATTCGGTACGGCTGCTCTTTCTGGATCTTGTCACCACGATCGATTCACTTCAGCTAGGATAGTCTTTTCATTCCAGACCTGTTCGAACAGGTGTGTCAGTGTCGGGATCATTGTTATGGTCTGCTTGCGGAAATCTATTGTTTACTGATCACAACGATAGCCGCAAACCACGACGTGCCGAGTTCCACAAATAGCTCAGGCTGGCTCTACCTGATGAATCCAAACAGAGATCAAACGCGCTATGGAATGCAGTGATGGGAGAGAGCAGCAAGGAAACCCTTCACCGGTAGATCATCGCTCGGCGGAGTATCTCGTTATAATCTTGACACAATTCATGTGCAAAGGATTCCGGACTGACATTTCTAGAACGATCGGGATCTGTGATCGCGCTTTAGACGGTAGTCTCAGACGGAGTCTCTAAACCAACCGGCTATGGTTCGGTCTGCAACACGTGGAGATGGACAGTTCCAGAAGCAGCAGAAAAGGTGCTTCTCTTCTGTCCAACGAGTGATAAGCTCTTCATTTTGTGGATTAGGACACACATGGATACCTGTGACCAAATCTACGGTCTATCTAAGAATATTCGTAGTACTTGCGCGCTAATCCCGCTTCCTCCTTTTCTCGAACCCTTTTGTTCTACCAGACCTATATGTCAGCACACGGGCTTCATTTTAATTTGCTCCTTAATTGCTCGCCTGGTCACTTCTTTCTCGGTTCAAGCAAGACATTTTCCTCCGAGTTCCAGTAGGTTCTTCGACCTCTCGGATATGCAGTGGCTGCCACGGTTACGACTGGTGATGCCGCAAGCAGTAGTTCCCATGTTGTGCAGAGCGGCCGAGCTACTATTTCACTGACACCCAATGTCCTTTGGTTTTTTCTCGGACTTAAATAACCTCCTAATTACCAGTCGAGAGTGACATCTGTTTCACTTCTCAGTAACTTTGTGGAAAATCTACAGCATATCATATTATGAGCACGTATTCCAGAACGAGCAACAGTCAGGGATTGAATCATGATACCTGAAACTCATTGCATTGTGGTCTGGTTGGCTCCACCACTGGGCAAGTACAGGACACCAAGTTGCCCTAAAGACATGCCACTAAGAAACGGCCAATACTCTATGTTAATTTTTAGGTGCACTGGTCATGGTCCGTGTATTCGGATTTACACCCAATCGTAATACCTAGTTGCGCTTTTGAGGAGCTCAGGAAACCTGGTTTGTACATCCATATGGGCTGGAACGCTGTTATTTAGCTTGTGAAGATCTTCCGGGAGGCGTCCTAAATCGGATTTAGCACTGCGGTCGTAAGAGTCATAATGGGAAAGCTGTCCACTACTGAGCTTCATCTGGGTGGCCAACGCGGTGTAGGCTCCCGTAATGATAATGGTGAGCGGTTGCTACACCTGTGTGAAGATGCTCGTCTCTTTCTTGCGAGCACTAACTTCTGACACAGCACCCGCAGAAGGGTTACATGGCGCCCACCAGTTATGGACGCAAATCAATCACTTCGCAATCAGTTACCGCTGGGGAGGCTGCGTTCAAAACTGTCGCTCGATTTAGAGCACTTTGGCGGACGCCCGCAATGACCCTGTGATCGCACTGACATCCACCAACTAGCCAAGCCGGTATTCTGAATGCATATCAAACTATGTTTTATATATAAATATATATATATATATATATCTTGCAACAGTCTATGAATAGACATTGAGCCATCGGAAACCATGGAACTCAAAACAAGGTACAGAAATAGTAAAAGAAAACACAACACAACACATCAAAGTCCATGGTTTCGTCAGAGGGCGAGATACTACCCGGTTGCCCAAGCCGAAGTAGGGTGTTGAATTAGGGGACACCACTGCGAGCCTTTGGGTGAATAGCCTGCTCGCAAGGCAACGAAGCGAATTCAGGGAATCGCGCCCATTGGGAGCCGGTGACTGATTGCTCAGTTCATACGTCTTTCGTTTGTTCCTTTGTCAAACGGGCCCAATGCTCCCCAGAATTACAGCACAAAGTTGCTGGAATACAATGCTTCGCCAGGATAAAGCAAGGGGCAGAGACTTTATTTAGTGGCGAGTCACGTCCGCCACGTCACAGTGTTGTTAAACGGACATATATGGTTTTTATAGGGAGAACGCTTGCCAGGCAAAAACCCATCACGTCCTGGAACACTGCCGCCGAACCATTTGCTGGAACGGGAAAATCCCGAACCACCCAGCTAGCACCACGAGGAGGTTGTTCAGCAAGCCAGCCCAAACTATGTTGACATGCGGGTTGAGTAAAAGCTCACTGAACAAACTCAAGTCATTGGTCGCATGTTCGCCAGATGTCACTATCAGCAGGCACGTTTTCATGTGGCAAATCAAATTGCCAACCTAGACATTGGGTCTCCACGCAGTCTCTCTAGAACTTCTGTATGCTCTCCAACGTGTTCCGGCTGGAAGCGAATGTGATCACATTCGCAAAGTTCCTAGATCGAAACTGCGTGCTAGCATGGAAAGAGACCGTGAAGCGTGCTGGTCTCGTCTGGCGTCAGTGATAGATACATCCACTGCCCTTGGTACCCAGAGGAAGTTATTGCGTTTGATACGAAAAACGGCCAGCAGAAGACCTAATGTTAGGGAGACTATATGCGACGAGAGTGAGCAGGCGATCCGCAGCTTGTCAAAGCGTTTGGAGCCTTGGGCCGAACACTGAGAAGCAGCTCAATCAGTTAGAGTTGCTAACTTTCCATTGGCTAATGATCGCCCTACCCTCGGGTGCATCATCAACTTCGATACGCCCTCACGCGCCGAAATCGCACGTGGGTTCAGACGACTTAAATTGAACAAGGCCGCTGGAACTGATGGACTTCATCTAGCCCCCTTGCGATTCGGGAACTTGCTCTTTTGGATGATTTACATAAGTTATTAGTGAATCTATGGGAGTAGGAGACTGTCCCAATCGACTGCGTCTTAGTTTTATTTTTCTTGGGAGGCTCCCGTTCAGCATGCGACAGTCATAGAAGAGTCGGTCTGGCCACAATTGCCTCAAAGTTACTTGACTCTGTCGTCCTGCATGGACTAACTGTCATCCGTGAAAGCCAGATGCGCAAGGAACAGGCCGGGTTTCGTTGAAATCTAGGCTGCATTGACTACATTTTCACGTTACATCAGTTGTTATAACGCCACCATGTTTGATGGCGGTCTGCCATAGTTTTGCTCTTAGACATCAAAAGGGCTTTTGTTTCTGTTGATCGATGTGCTGTTTGGGACTCTACTAAGGAAATGTGTGTCCGAGAGATTCGTAAGTGTCATAAGAGAGCTATACGCGCGTAGCTCTGGCAGAGTGAGGGTTTACGGCAAACTTGCGCCGCTTTTCAGTATTTCCAGCGGTGTGAGACAAAGTTGCCACTGTCACCTTTCCTTCTTGACTTCGCCATTGACGAAGTCATGGAAACCGCGTTCGCCGGCCACGACTCAGAAGGTGTGGACCTACTTCCAGGTGATTGACTTTTTGACTTAGAGTATGCCGACAACATTGTGCTCATTTGTGACAACCCCCGAACGCGCCAAGATGCATTGGATAAATTAGTTCTGGTTGTCAGTCTTTTCGGGCTATGCTTTTCATCCTCCAAACGCCAGGTCCCTCTCCACTATTGGCAGAGACCCACTCCTGTGCTGACTCTTGGTGGTGACCAGCTAGAGGTCATCGAGCAATTCAAGTATTTGGGCAGCTATATCACGGCCGGTGGAACGGAAGTCGAGGTCACGCACCGTGTAGCAAAAGCTCGATGCGCTTTTGCTGATCTCCGCCATCTGTGGCGCAGGTGTGACATTACTCTCGCTCTGAAGGACATTGTTTACAATGCAACTGTCCGTACAACCTTCCTGTACGGTTATGGAACTTGGCCCATCCAATCGACTGCATAAAGATGCTAGCTACGTTGTGTCATCGCTGCGTTCGCAGCTTAGCTCATGTCTTGTGGGAGCACCGCTTGTGCAGTGAGCGTGTTCGGGAACTATAAAAGACAGGTTAGTAATGGGGGTTGGGGGGGCGTAAGTAAGACAGGTGGAAAACCAAGAAGGGAGGCACCAGCTGTAGCATGTTTTCGCTTATCCGCCCTGCTGTATGCAGCAGATAAGACGACCCTTGATGAGCTGCGCGAGAGCTGATGGAGGATATAGTTAGAGTTTGGAGAAATTGTCATGGTTGTATGTGGGCTGAGATACTGCCAGGATGCCCAGACCCGGACAGGAGGTCGATTTGGTCCTCAGCCAAAGTTCTTGGCTCGAAAGCCCGTGTGCAACGCAGCGGGTAGGTGGCAGTGGTGTAATTTCTCAGAAAAGAACACCCATTTCAAACCCCCAACTTGCAGGGCCATGAGTGAGTTTGTCTGACCTCTAACCATTGACCAACCTTGTAGGAATAGCTCTCAAGTGGCCCGGGGGCACTGCTCAGTATAGCTCAATGAGTCAGATTGGTACACAAACTATGTTAAGATCCAATCTCTTTGTGATGGGCAGCACGTTACGGTGTAGCCTTATTTCGCTGGACACAGGATGTAACACAAAAAAGCCACTGAATTAACATTTAACAGTATTCACGAAGTAAAGCACGGTATCCCCATGACTCAGTAATGTAGTTGCAGTGACTCAGAGTGCTGAGGAAGCAGTCGATGCTCTACGAATGCAGCTTGCTCCGAGCTTCCAACGAGACGTCCGCCAGTGTTACATATCCACATCCATAGCTCAAATTTCAGCACTTGCGCTAACATCGGTTTTGCTGCCACAGCTGTGTTGAAGCAAATGCTCTCACTGCACCCACACAGTTCGCCCGCTATCGATTGCATTCACTCGAGGGCACTGAACGTAGCATCTACAACGCTGACATAGCTACTAGCGCGTTTTTTCCAAACGTGCCTGGATGTTCAAACTATGCCTACCATATGGAAACGTGGTTTAATCACGCCAATTCTCAAAAGTGGCAGTCTCTCGGAACCTATAAATTTTCGCCCGGCGGTCCTCCTCCCTGTCCTTTCAAAGGTTATAGAGGCGATCATCGCTGAGACTTTAGTCGACTATCCAGAACGCTGCAACAACATATCACCCGTGCAGCATGCTTTCCGTCAGCACCATTCATTCACAACCAACTACTGGTTGCACGCAGTAGTTGGACGAAAATGGCTGAAAAAGTGACAGGGACCGACGTCATTTACCTCTCTTTTTCCAAAGCCTTCAATCACCTGGACCGCGGCATTCTGCTTCACAGACTGGAAACCTATGGAGTTTGGATCCTGTCACTTAAGTGGATCTGAATTTTCCTGCACAATGGGCAATTGCAGCTTAGCGTACGAAGTGCGCTGTCCGATCTAATTCTTGTCGAATGTGCAGTTCCTCAAAGATCAGTTCTGGTGCCGCGTCTTTTTCTCGCTTGTGCGTCAGGTTTCTTAGAATTTTCGCTGACGATGTTGAGATATGGCGGGCGATCATCGACGAAGGACATCACGATGCACTTCAGCGGGACCTAGATAGGGTGTATGAAGGGCCATTCCACAATCTGCTCCTGTTTCATCCGTCTAAGTGTGAGGTGGTCCACATTCGTCATCTGCTAAACAGCACCCACAAGTTTGGAGACCATGTCCTGCAAGCAGTCATTTAGGAGCGCGACCTTGGGGTATTGATCCAGGCTGGTCTGAACTACTCAGAATAATCTGAAGTGTTAAAGACTGGGAACCGACACGTTGGTATGTTGCGGAGAACATTCGGGCAGTTTGATCCATGTTTGTTCGTGTTACTTAACACATGCTTGTGGAATACTCAACCCACAGCCCTGGCACGAGTAACATCTCGCAGTGCTCGAGACTCCACAGCGAATAGCCACCAAGCACGTCGAGGAATTGTTCCACCTTTCATATCAACTTAGACTGAGGACTCTAAGATTTTACAGCAGTTAGTAACGGCGCGTGCGTGGCGACCTAATAATGGCCTACCGGAATTCGAGTAACCCAACCACGACTGCCACCACCTGCTGCAACTCAGTCATAACACGATTTTGAGGGGCTATCAGTTCAATTTAGTCATCCAATACGTCCGACTACCGTGTCGACGAAACTTTTACTCCCTTTCTGTCTGCCAGACATGTAATACCTTTTCAAATTACCTTGTTTCCAGCCCTGACCTTATCTGTGCTTAAAAGACGTCTTAACGTTGCCATAACCCACGTACATTACAAGATATATCCTGTGTACAACGACAGACGACACAATGCGACGAACGTTGCACCAGTAGCATTAACATACACAATCGAGGTTGGCTTCTTTCCGCATGCCACTGGGGGTGGACACTACGGTGAATCTACCAAAACAATTTTCATTTTCCCACTATGGCTTCTCACCATCCTGGCCGTTCCACGGGACTTGTAAAGCATTTGCCTTTTTTTACCCGTAATACACCTTTGTTCCACTGCTCAGCTATCATCTTCCCTGGACTGCTTAATCCAGATTACAACTTATTGGTACGATCGATAAGGCGCATTTCTAGATACAACGGTTTATCTCGATATTTCTTATTTGATTTGAACATTTCCCTACATCTTGGTGTTGCAATAGTTTTTTCTCTATAGTCCCAATTGATTAATTTCTTCCATGATGCATTGATCTTTTAGAAATGCTCCTTTTTCTTCCACAATTTCAAAATTTCAACTTTTATTTTCCTGTACTACATCGTATCGTAATACTATCTTGGCTTATCTATCACCTTCGTTTATGGACCCAAGGAAAGTCACAAACATGCTACGCGAGCAGTTGTTCTAGTGATAGTTGTAGATCGTTAGCATTTTTCTCATTGCTCATGTATTTTCATTGGTATTATTTTCCACTACACCGGCACTGCTTGTGTAAATGCTGAAAATGAACCCATAAAGCTTACTTTGACTTGACTTGGTTGTTCCGATCTGGTGCTCCTTTGTTGCAGTAAAGTGACTTATCAGTATGGATACGAGTACTGTTTATTTTATCTGCATTTATTCGGTCATGAATGTCCCCATCGATCTCGCACCAAGGCCTCTGTCACCGTATGTTGCCTCTAGTCTCCACTCATCCCCCTTCCCACTGATTTTCGGCTTATCACACGTCCGATGTCTGTGCTTCTTTTTCCATCAAAAACAAGCCGGTTTTGTACGTTACTTTTCATGTTTTTATGTTTTTTTTTAAATTGTTCTTTCACTGACGGGCCACGTGCTACTCGGATGAGGGTCTACTGCCCGCTGGTCAACTGTTGACGCTCGCGAAGTTTGCTTCCTGAAGCCCCCCACATGACGGAGTCTGCTATTGACTCTTGACAGCGCGACATTAGATGGCTTGTTCATGTCTCCGTGGCGCTGGACTCTCACTCTTAGTCATCAGTATGGAATAGGCGTAGAACTATTATTGGTGTTTTGTATGTTTCCATATTGGCAACAGTTCATCGACGAATTTTGATAGATGTTTAAATGACTGGCCCCTTGTTGCCCCGTCAGTAAACCACTTTAGCGCTTTTTCCTCGCTTTTGTCTTTAAATCGCCTCAACATTACTCAACCTCCGGTCATGTATTCTACTTTTTTCTCCTCAGTTATTCTACTCATTTTGTTACCGTTTCTCTTGTTTCCTCCCACCGTTGTAGACTGACACTCAGTTGGCTTTAAAGCTGGAAGAAGTGGATAAACAATTGGCTAGTTTACTCAAGGAAGCCGAGGAGTTGTGTGGCTCCGAGTTGAATGCCCTTGTCTTACAACACGAAAATGCGCCTTTTTCTGATGCCCATCACGTTGATATTGTCTCTGCACCCAACACATTTACACTTTCCGAGGACACTGAGGCCAGCATCGAAAGGACGGCATCTGCTTTTAAGGTATCAACTTTCTTCCGTGTTTCTTCGTCAATTTCTACGTTTTTTTTCTTTTGTTCGTAGACCAGGTAGCCGAATTAACGATTTTGTACTGCGTTTAACCTGTTTCGCAAATCGCATCAGGACCATCGCGATTGCCTGTCTCCATGTTAGGTCTGTTTTCGTGTATCAATTATTCTGTACTTTAGCGAGGGCACCATATGGATACGAGGTTGTTAGCACAAAGGATATTTTGGCTTGGCATTTTGTTGTTGTTTCTCTGCGATCTACCGTTTGGCACACTTTGATTTACTGTGGGTGTGTGATACAAACGCTGTGTTATGGTGTCAGGAAACTGTAATTTGAAGGACAACAGGAATCCATCACTACCTCGGGTTAACCTTTTCTCAGCTTCAGATTACACTGGAAGCAGCCGATCCATCGCACATAGCGTTTCTTTCACTTTCTTTGTGATGTATACACTCAGCCTTGAGAATCCGCAGCTGACGCGCACAAGTTGTACGCACGTGCATTGCCTACAACGTATTGGACGAATACATGCACTTTTAATGCTGGCGATCTATACGTCTGAATGTTTCCTTCACCAAACTACTCATGAGAGTACACGGTTCTTGGCTGTTGATACTCTGTTGTGTTTTGGCTTGAGGCCTAGTACATTTACAACGGTCATTTGGATCCCTGTAAGCGTACCAGACCTCACGCCAAAACACAACGCTTTACTCCTCTGATTGTTAGCAAACACATCATGAGTTCTTTGATCAAAGTGTTTAGTCCTCAATGCAGTCCTCTTTTCTCTATTCATGATCCTTTCCTCGTCACATTCGATCATTGCTGCTTCCGCAGCTGAGCTCATGTCTGGTGGGCGCACCGCGTGAGCAATGAGCGTGTTTGGCGTCGCGTATTTCGTTCAGGAAGACCGAATGAACCGCTCAGCACCATTATATCACGCACCAGGCTGGGCCACGGGTTGCGCATGCCAGCGCACCGTCTTTCGCCAGGTTCGTGGTTTGCGCGCTGTGGGTGCGGTTGGAAGAGGGGGAGGGGAAGCGAAGCGATGACTTGGTCGAGAGAAATGAAAACCCTTACTTCGAAGTTGGCGTCGGTTGGTGCATCTCGACTGCCTGGCTGGAGCCCTAAGAACGATGAACACGTTTGTTTGGACACACTTGCTGATTTGGCTAGGAGTAGGCCCCAATGGCGTTTATGTTGTGAGTTTCTTTGTCCATCCCCCTCACTTTAGGTCCCCCCCCTCCAATCCCGATCTCATGTAAAACGCATAATAAAATATTTAACCTCATATTTTTGTAGTGTAATTTGTGTAATCTTTTAGTCTCTTATCTTTTTGTATTTCGGCCCATTAGCTGAGGTTTTTTCTCGCTCTTAACTAACGTATACTGACGATGATGATGATGATGCTTTCCTCTTGATTACCACCCATAGTCGACGGTGAATGTGAAGTGTGCCAATATTCCTTTCACTAACTACCAGTATGTTACTATCAACGGTGGACCCACTATCGGTGTTCTCTTGCCTTCAGTTTCTGTATGTACTCATTAGCACTGTCGGTGTCAAGGATAAAATCACGAACGGAACATCCTGGATTCGAGGCATTTTTGTAACCATTTGTCAGGTGTTGGGCCGAAATAGCAGCAGCCACCGAATAATGGGTGTTGTCTACAGCGTTCATTTTCTTCGAATGTAGACATCCGATCTTAATCGGATGGTAAGTGTGTTCACTCTCTGCCGTCTGCCCAATACATAGTGAGCAACTTGTGTGAAATAAGATCGAATATGCTAATGTATTTGGTTCACTGCCTCCCTCCGGGTTACTGTTGTCTACTGTTACCCAAGTTATTGATGTGACTCGTTACGAACTCCTTTGGCTGCTCTTTTTGTAATCCTCTGACACAATGAGAAATGCCCCTGAATGGCGGTTGTCGACTGTCATTTCCATCATTGAAAGGACTAAATGGCATCAAGCGAAAACCATGTCGATGTTAGTGGAAGGGCTTCGGTATTACTCTGTCACGTCACCATTGATGTTATTCTCCTCCCAACTACCTTCGAATTACTCATCTGCACTATGCCGCGTATGCTCACCGACCCTCGTGACTCTTGAATCGGTGAAACTCAGGCTGGTTTCCGCCCACGCGGTGGGCACATTGATTAGGGTTAGGGATTTGTTCGGTGATCGTTTGTGTCACCTCTCAAACTTGGTCTCTGTGAGCACATTTCTCGTGTGTTTCCATGTCAGCGTCCTAACCGTTCTGTAGGGAGGAGGGGGCAAACATGGAAATAACCCGTCCGTTTGAGATGCAGAAAACACGGTCATTTCCGTTAAAAATAACCGATCCGCAACACAACGATTGGACCAATAGAAAAACGCTTCTGACCGGGTTTGTGCTGCCCCACTTCTGTCTCGCAATTCACCATTATTCCCCATTGCTTCTTCGACCAAGTAACTAGCAGATTGTTTACTGTGTATTTGAGCCTTGGGTGCTTAGAATACCATCGGCCTTTTTCCATTTATCTCGACAATACTACTGGCAACCACTACCTTTTCCTTCAATGAATCGGTAAGCTGCGAGGAAAGTAGTAAAGGAGTCCAATGCTGAAAAGGACTGTATTTTATAGTGTTATTGACCTACAAGTTCAAAGGATTTCCATGATGCATCAGGTTCATTCGGAGTCCAGCTAGCAAGGCAAACAACAAATAATATATACATGACATGCATTGTACAAGAGAGTTCAAAGACAAAGTGGATCCTCAGCTAACCATTGAACATTAGAACAGGCAAATTAATTAACCAAGAACGATGATTGTAATAGACTAATGTACCAGGATTACTTTTATTAACAATATTATATGTCCGGTCTTCCAGAGAAATGCGCAACCTCCTCAAACTCCCACTTTCTTTCCATCTGACTACATTTAGTTACGGATGTGCTACCAGTGGTACTCTCTCAGCGAATGTGGAGATATGACTGGGGTGGTCGGATGATCCTCCTATCGATCGGAGCCAGTAGCCCATTGAGCTCTGTTCGGAATCAGAGCGACAGTATCACTGCATTCAGCACCTTGGAGCCCCATATGAACAGAATTCATCTCCTAATTTTTGGAACCCAACCGCTTGCAATACAGCGAGCCTAGTCAACTTGCAACAAGCATCAGTTCATTTGACTTCGCATCTTACCTCACCTGGATGGCATGATAGGTTTGGAGAAGTTGGCCGATTTATCCCTGTACGAATTGCATCCAGTAGCGTTAAAGCAGGTATGCATTATCAGTGCTGTCCAGAGAAGACATCGGAAGGACTAGTTCATTTGGACATTCATAGTTAATATTGACCGAGTACTGGTTCACCTGGTACAAAACATCACTGGATTTCTTGTTTCAACAATGTGATAGTAAAGTTTTCTCTCTATTCATATCAACCAATGAGCCCGTAAGCGATATTCTATCGCTCACCACTGATTTCACACTCCAAACATGTTTTCCATGGTCTGTTAGACAGGAGAGCGATTGCAGAGGTAGGACATATAAAGATCGTCTTTGAAGCCGTCGGTTTGATGTTTAGGCAGCGAGTTTTTTCTAGTGGCAAAGATAACCGTATTTCGTGAGTTACGAGCAGGTGTCGTGGCCCAGCGTGTAATTACCTGTGCTGTGTCGCAACTTCGGATTGTGCTCATCTCACCCTTGCCAATCATTCATATAAGGCACTGCTTATCCACAGTTGTGAAACTCGTTGACACAGCGCAGCTTCCTGCAACTTACCGTAAATTCCTAGAGGGTATCCGCTTGCAATGCTGCCGTATGTAACTCTTGCCTCTCAGTAGACCCTTAAAAGACAATCAGTTTCACTGATATCAGTGACTCTTGCGGATTTGCGACTGGATGGATCGCGATTTTGAGTATGCAACAATGGCTTCAACAGTGGGGGCTCCGGACGATTTCAACTCAAGTAAGTGCTAGTTGAAAGGTATTTTTATACATCTTTTTTTCACGCTGCCGACTGGTGGAACAAAATCTATACCTTGGGGTCACCGCCTCAAACTTTGCTGAAGCTGTCATGCGAAGCACGCAGTTTCAACACGTTGTTCGGAGTGGGTTGTTTCACAATCACATTGTAAAACGGTCCGTACCGTGGCATCATAGTTTACGCTTAATTCACACCTGCGCCTCCGGATTTTTCCTGATTCCTTCAGTAAAGATCCTTCTACTCTTGTGCCACATCTGAAAGACCGCATGTTTTTTTTCTTGTCTACTGCTTTGATGCGTCATATGTGTTCCTTCGGCCGACCGCGTGTATGTCTGCGTGTGCTTCAGTGCGTGTGTGTGTGTGTGATTCTTACCTTCACTGCGCTCATTCGCCCATGCTACCTAGTCAAGACAGGGACTTGGAATTCAGTGCATACTGCTGTCTGCTTACCCACCAAACGATTGTACAACTGCGTGATTACTTGGGCTTGCGATATGCATGGATTGAATGACAAGTTTTGAGCCTCAAAAAACCAAACTTGATGCAGTCTTCGATGCTTTATTTTTTAACATAATCACCCACAAACGCAGCACACGTGCTCCAGCGGTGCTGAAGCGCCTTTATCCCAGCGGAATAGAACTCTGCAGATTGCGACTCTAAAAACGCTTCTGCGGCTTCAATGACGTAAGTCGTTGAGCAAACGTTTGCAAGCTAAAGCTTTTATCAGTTTTGGAAATAGGTGGAAGTCAGAGGGAGCCAGGTCTGGTGTATAGGGTGGGGGGAAGAAGCTAGAAGTCGCAATCGTGGATTGTTTTCTACACAATGGAAGTGGTGTGGGCCGGAGCATTTGCATTTCACTAAATGACTCCTCTCTTCAGCATTCCTGGCCTCTTCTCGAATTTTTTCTGGGACGTTTCAATAGCTTACAGTAATACTTTCCGGTGATGGTATGGCAATTTTCAAGAAAATCAATCATCACCACACCTTGGGAATCCCAAAACACGGATCTCATCACCTCACCAACTGACGGTGTGACCTTAGCCTATTTCGGCCTAGGAGGTGATGCACGCTCCCCCAACTTTGATTGTTCTTTTCTTTCTTTTCGTTGAAAGTGTTGAACCCAACAGTCATCCATAGTGATGTATCGTGCAAGCAAACTATCGGCATCTTTTTTAAACGGTGCCAAATTGTTCTTTGACATAACATGTCGGACGCGCTTCTGCTCAGATGTCAGAAGCCGTGGGGTTCATCGAGCAGAAACTTTTGAGTTACCTAATTCCTTCGTCAGTATATTATCTACTCGCTCCTGAGAGATGCCCAATCTCTCTGCTGCATGACGAATTGTTAATCGGTCTTTTTTTCATCATCATATCCATTACTAGGTCAAGAGTCTCTTTTTTGGTAGCGGTTGATAGTCTCCCTGGCCTGGGTCCATCTTCAATACTCTCCCTGGCACTCTTAAACACTTGCACCCAACGTTTCACTGTGACCTATGAATGGTCATTGCTATGCAATAGTGAGCAAATCGTGCTGAATTTCATATGTTGACATGCCTTTGAAATGAAATTATGTGATCTCTGCACAATGCCCCACTTTCTTCTTTTTCACCATATTGCAGACCTTGTTGAATTCAAGGATCTGCTGAAATGAAAATAAAAGAGGTAGAAACATGGATTTGCATAAAATGAATCAGAAATGTGGTAGATTATTAAAAAAAAAACTTTATTTCGCTTGCCTGGCTATCTGATTTCTGTGTCAGTCTCAAAACGTTCATTCAACCCACGTACTTCCTTTGCACCGCACTTGTTTCTGATTTCACTCGGTCGTAACACGCTCGATGTCACAACAGTGAACTTATCTTTAGACAACTATTTGTGTGAAATGGAAAAGGGGCTTTCACTCATTACTCTAGTCCTCACTAAACTTTCCTTGCAATATTTGGTCGCTCATGGGAGGACTGGATGGTTTTTCAAATGATCATACTCGCCACTTATGTAGAATGTAACCGCATATATGTGTCGTTGCTCCATCACGTTTTCCTCGCGACTCATGGGTCTAGATTTGTACTGGAATACTTCAGAAGTAGATTCAGCGATCCCTTCTCAAAATGGATATTCTTGACAGTGATGTCCGACTGCTGTTTTATGTCTGAGCTTTTCCTCCAATCTCGAACCAGTATGATGTTAGACACATCGCTCCTACCTCGTCTAAATCCTATGGAACCATTTTTATTCTCAATTGGTGATTAATTCCCCTTGAGTTAATTTGCGTCCTACTTGAAAGTGGGGTCTGTCCAGGTCGGATTTGCCGAACAACTAGTACTAACCAGTACTCGGTCGCAAAATTACATTTCTCAATGGACTGGCGCAAATGATTTCAGAATCGCCTGTTATTTTGGTCCCTTTTGGATAACATCTTGATGAATACCTTATGGACGTCGGCCCTACGTTTCTCGATTGCATTTTCGTTTGAGTGGCGCACACTGTAATTCTTTGGATACCCTTTTTCTTGTTGTGTTGCTGCGACACATCGCAACTCATTGTCAATCGTCTCCTCGGAGCAGATCTTACTAGCTCTTGCTCTTATTTCAATCGCAGTCATGTTTTTAAAGCGGCTCTCGAAACCGCTGTCGTGGTGTGCCAGTGTTGGGAAGAGCAACGCCCAAATATATCCATTCGGCTCTCCATTACTCTGCTGGACAAGATAAGTTCCGGCGGTACACTCATCTCAGTTGGTATGAGTTTGTAACCCTTCAAATGAACAAGCTAATCTGTGCCATGCCGTAGGATTCATACGTCACTTATGGCTTAAATGCCGCGGATGAATGCGTCTGTACACACTCGCCTTTGTTACTTCTGCTTTTCATCTTTACACCGTAAGCATTATCTGGTAATGTGCACTCGGGTTTCTTTTCTTTCCATCGAGACCGCTTATCTCGACTTTTCAGCAGCACGCTCCCTGATTACCATCGTCATATACCCTTTTATAATTAGCTAGTGATGTGGTGCCTTCGCAGTTTGGCTCACATCTTGTGGGAACACCGCGTGAGTAACGAGCGTGTTCGATGCATTGTTTACGGCCCAGGAAAAGGATCTGAACCGCTCAGCACCGTTATTTCCCGCACCAGGCTCCGATGGCTCGGCCACGTGTTACGCATGCCAGCCCACCGACTCCCGCGATGTGCGTTGTTTGCTCACCGGGGATGTGGGTGGAAGAAGAGGAGAGGTGGCCAAGCCATGACTTTGTCCAGAGGAATGAAGTCCATCACTTCTGAGCTATCCTCGGTTGGAGCTTCACGGCTCCCTGGTTGGGGTCCAAAAGACGGTGCACACGTTTGGCTGGATACACTTGCTGACATGGCAAGGAGCCGACGTCAGTGGCGTTCCTGCTGTGAGTTTCTTTGTCCCTCCCCATCCCTTTTAGTCTCTCCCTCCATCTACGATCTCATTTCCTAGGGTAAAACATAATAATAAAAAGATTTTCTTTTTGCCTAGTAGCTGGCTGGTAGCTTACCGGAACGATGCCTATCCGTTGCTGGTAGCTCAGCTGGCATGCAACTGTTGTATCTATTTTTCCTTTGTGTATTGTATTATATGTATGTATGTACGTATGTATTTCTTTCATGTATGTATTTCTTTCATGTCATCCTCTCCGGAGGTTAGGAAGTGGTCGATGGCCCACTTCCCGTAAAACCTAGCCATGGGAGACAACAGGTTACGGGTGATATTCTCAATGCTCGATTGGCGTAGAGCACGAGTGCCACGCATTGTCTCTGACGGTGGGAGGACACCTCCGGGTGTTCAATGGTTTGCTACTGCCCGCCTCAAGCCAGGCAGCCCCTGGTCAAATTGGTGCAAACCCGCCAAAAACCCACCTGCGTCTGGCCGTGGTCGCAGGTGCGTATCCAATTACGGTCGCAAAACATATGATAACTGTTCCAGAACCTCAAAGGCTGCGTGTGACGGCCGTCAAGCAGATCCCAATCTGTCTCTGCAATCACATTCCCGAGCTGGATCTGCTCTCCACTGCCTTGTGGGTCAGGCTATTGAGCCAAAGGCTCCGGGCGGAGTCCCTCAAGCAAACCTCCAAACCACCCACTGCCTTGTGGGTCAGGCTATTGAGCCAAAGGCTCCGGGTGGAGTCCCTCAAGCAAACCTCCAAACCACCCACTGCCTTGTGGGTCAGGCTATTGAGCCAAAGGCTCCGGGTGGAGTCCCTCAAGCAAACCTCCGAAGCACAACGACCACCTCGCGTGCGATTGCCCACCAATGCAATCGTATGCCTGCGCGCAAAGCACTCAGCATCGGGTGCTGGAACGTGCGCACACTACTGGACCGGAACTCGAGCGAGCGCCCGGAGCGACGCACTGCACTGGTCGCAATGGAGCTGGCGCGCTACCACATCGATATTGCGGCGCTCAGTGAAACTCGGCTCGCTGAGCAAGGTAAGTTACATGAAGCAGGTGCTGGCTACACATTCTACTGGGTGGGGAACGCCGCCTCAGCACCACGTGAACATGGGGTCGGATTTGCAATATCCGACCGCCTGAATGGCCAGCTGGTGGGTGAACCAACGGGCATCAGCGCGCGGCTGATGACTGTTCGCCTGCGACTCGGAAGAGGTAAGTTTGCTACTTTTATAAGCACGTACGGTCCGACCATGTGTTATCCTGATGACACGCGTGATCAGTTCTACACTGAGCTATCCTCCGTGATACGGTCTGTGCCGAGGAGCGACCGACTATTTCTGCTGGGTGATTTCAACGCGCGCGTTGGGCGTGATGCATCAGCGTGGACAGATGTTATCGGTGCGCATGGCATTGGTTCAGCGAATGCGAACGGTGACAGGCTGCTCTCACTGTGTGCCACTCACGGCCTGACGATCACGAACACTCGGTTTGCACTGAGTGCGAGTGATATAGCAACTTGGACGCACCCACGGAGTGGTCACGCTCACCTGCTCGACTATGTCATCGTACGTCAGCGTGATATGCGTGAAGTGCGCATGACACGTGTACTGCGTGGAGCTGAGTGTGGCACTGATCACAAGTTGGTTCGGACCAAACTGTACATATATTTTCGTAAATCGATGTATTGCACTCCCGCCGTGAATCGGCGTAAATTTAACATTCTCTCCCTCGGTACTGTGGCGAAACGTACTGAGCTGGAGAAGGCGATGGCTGCACGCCTGTGTGGTAATGTGGACTGTATAGCCACAGTGGGCGACCTGTGGCACCACATTCGCGACCAGGTGACAGCTGCTGCGGAGGAGACCATCGGGCGCGCAAACTGTAAGCGGCCTGATTGGTTTGATGACAACAATGTGACGATTGACGCATTGGTGTCAGAGAAGAATGCAGCATTTACTGCACATGTTGCAGATCCCAGTGACTTGGGGAAGAGTAGTCAGTTTCGCAAACTTCGACGGCGACTGACCCGAGAGCTCCGTCGCATAAAAAATGCATGGTGGACGGAGAAGGCGAAGCAGATGGAATGCTACGCCGAACGCCGCCAACACAAGGAATTCTTTGACCCGTTGAAGGCGGTGTATGGACCGAGATTGGAGCCGCTGAGGACACTGCTCGATGGTTGTTCAGGCGCTACCTGCACCCAGGCTGCAGACATAATGCAGGTCTGGCGGAAACACTTTGACTGTCTCTTGAACAACCGTTCAGAGATCGACTGGCCTACATTGAATGGCCTGAAGCAGCACGATGTGAAGGCGGATCTGGCGGATACGCCGAGACTGGATGAGACGCAGAGAGCACTTGCTCAGCTGCGAAACGGCAAATGTGCCGGAGGTGACGGGATCCCACCTGAAGTATTGAAACACGGTGGACCCGCGTTGTTGACTGCGCTGCACCACTTGGTGCAACGTGTGTGGATTGAGGAGGAGGTGCCTGCTGAGCTGAAGGATGCCCTTGTGCTACCACTGTACAAGGGCAAAGGTAGCAAGCAATGTTGCACGAATTATCGTGGCATCAACTTGCTGAGTTGTGTGGGCAAGGTGATTGCCCGAATCCTGCGCAATCGCCTCGTGAGTCAGATTGTGGAATCTAACGCGGCGGAAGAGCAATGTGGATTCCGTTCGGGTCGCAGCACTATAGATATGGTGTTTGTGGCTCGTCAGTTGCAAGAGAAGTGCAGAGAACGACACCAGCCTTTGTACTCGCTTTTTGTTGATTTCACCAAGGCATTTGATACGGTGAACCGCGAGGCACTGTGGCTGGTGTTGGGTAAGTTTGGTTGCCCGCGTAAGTTTGTAAGTTTAATTGAAGGTCTGCACAGTGGTATGCGACGGAGGGTGCAGCTGAGTGGAGAGACCTCTGATGACTTTGCAGTTGTCTCTGGTGTGAAGCAAGGCTGTGTGTTAGCTCCTGCCCTGTTTAATATCTATCTTCATGCAATGTTGTCTTGTGCTTTTGATGCGGCTTGTGCTTACGGTGTTCGTGTGGAGCACCGTATTGATGGTGGGTTGCTGAACATCCGTCGTTTCGGTGCGAGAACTCTAGTCTGTGAGACAACTATCCGTATGTTGCTGTTTGCTGACGACTGTGCGTTGTTTTCACACAGCGCGGATGAGTTGCAGCACATGACTAGTGCTCTGGCTTCGACAGCGGCCAAATTCGGGCTCACCATCAACACAAGCAAAACTGTCTGTCTCTTTCAGCCTTCACCGGAGGTGCAATCTTCAATATTGCCCCAAATCAGCATTGGTGCTGAAGTATTGGAAACCACCTCCCGCTTCTGCTACCTTGGGAGTGTGATGTCGACTGATCAGCAACTACACGTTGAGTTGCGTAATCGCGTGTCGAAGGCGGCAGCGGCATTCGGGAAGCTTGAGTACCGAGTGTGGAACAACCATCAGCTTAGCATTGGCACGAAGCTGATGGTGTACAAATCCATGGTACTATCCGTTCTTCTATACGGCAGTGAAACGTGGACGATGTACCGTCGGGATGTGCGATATCTCGAGCGGTTCCATCAGCAGTGTCTGCGACGCATTTTGCGGATCGGTTGGGGCGCCAGAGTTGCAGACACGGAAGTGTTGCGCCGAAGTGGGATGTATGCAGTGGACTGCATACTTTTACTGCGACACCTGAGATGGCTCGGCCATGTGAGCCGTATGGATTCGACGCGGATACCGAAACAACTTTTATACGGTCAGCTGAGTACTGGGAAGCGGCATGCTGGGAAACCAAAGTTACGTTACCAGGACATGATTAAAGTGAGCCTCACACGTTCTAATCTTGATTGCAGATCATGGGAATCGAAGGCGGTTGATCGTGGTGCATGGCGCGATCTAATCACGAAGGCAGTTGCTGAAGTGCGGGAGAAATCCCTCATGCATGCAGAGAAGAAGCGGCAGTTGCGGAAGCGGCAAGCACCGATGAATTGTACTCCATCGACATCGAGCGCATTGTGCTGTAGAACATGCGGTCGCGAGTGCCTTAGTCAGGCAGGCCTAGTGAGCCATGAGAGAGGTCACTCGGGACCACTGCCGAAGCGACGACGGGTCCCGCAGTGAACGTAGGCAGCACCGGCGCAGCGTTTGTAGGCACGCTGAATTCGATTTACTAACCGCATGGTTGCATGCTAAGTCTCTTTATTTCAGGTGGTGGGTTTTCGGTTCTCTCCTAATGCTTTTCTTTCTCATATAAATGTCTAGTGGGCCATGAGCTGTGCCATTTTGGGCCACTACAGAAGCGACGACGGGTGCTGCAGAGAATTACGACGAGCCGGCGCAGCGTTTGTAGGCACGCTGAATTCGATTTACTAACCGCGTGCTTGCATGCTAAGTCTCTTTATTTCAGGTGGTGGGTTTACAGTTTTTACCTTAATGCTTTTCTTTCTCATATAAATACCTCCCTGTACTTTATTCCATTAACTTGCACACATCGCCTAAGCCAATTGTGTTCGATTTCCATAACATTTTTGTGTTCGTGGCATTCCGTGAACTATACTTCCTGACCTCGTGCACTTAGCTAGGATTTGTTTGTAAACAACTTATTACGTATGCTATTTAATTAAGGTTTATGTCACCGTTTCCTTATGCATTAATCGAGTTTTTCTCTTTTTTCTTTTCTCTCTCTCTCTCTCAAGTGATTGGCTGTTGTTTGATATCCCCTGTGTGGCTGCGCTTGATGTGCATGTTGACAAGGTGCCTACCTGTCTAATACCCGCTACCTCGTCCATACTGGCTCCAGGAGACAGTTGGTCGTTGCTGGAGGGGACGGGGTGCACGGTCCTTGTGGCCGTGTTAGGCTCGAAGAGTGGTTCCATGCAGTCAGTGGGGAGCGGACTACGGTCCAGCCACCGCCTTGTGTGCGCTTGATTCCCAAATACAGTGTGCTTGTGTTTGCCTGTGAAGGAGTGTGGGCCGGCTCCGTTGATGAAACGTGGTTCCCATCCGCATGCCTCCCGGTCTTATTCCTTCGGGTTTACACTGGATATGGGGTGTGTGGTTGGAGCTGTGGGTGGTGCAGCGCAAGCCATCCATGGTCCCTCTGTAGGCGCAGGCGTCCTGTGGCTTGCCACAGTGACAGGCAAATCCGAAACCGGATGCCGCCAACCATTTATTTCATGAATTGCGGCACAATAGCGTAGGTGTTTTCCCACCTCTAGCAGATGTGTATAATGATGATGATGAGTGATGTGGCATGTGCGGAACGGCACAAACCAGTGAGAAAAACACATTGGTTTGCACCATAGTTGCACGTTTGTGTGGCCGTTGCATCAGCCGACGGTACTTTACATAATGCTTGTCATCCCACCGGTTGATCCTTACTTCCTACCCATATGAACAATTCACACGCACTTGTTTGACTGCTTTTTTGACTATACACGGTATTTTTAACAAGCTTAGCGAATAGATTTCATCATTGCATTTTATTTGTATAGACTATTCCGTATTTTTCACATCCTTGCTGCAGCCGCATGTTGTCATGGTTTTTCAGTCTCATGCCGTGATATTTTTGTCTCTTTCGTGTAGGAGCACGTTACGTCAGTACTGGCCAATTTATTGCACGCAATGCCCACACTAGGTGAAGCCGGTAATCCCCAGTCAACTTCCACCATGCGTCAAGTCATTACCGGGCGGAGAGGATCCCGCTTACTTGGCATGCTCCGGGCCTATCGACAGGACGTTGTTAAGCGGATGAATGTTTCCGTGACCTGAAGAAATCCTTTACCTTTCCACGCATTATTTTGATTATACTTTATTACATTCATGATCAGCCTTTTGCAATTCTCCGGGAGTTTCAGTACAGGCTTTTTATACCACAGTTTTTTCTGCCTATTATCTGGGGAGGGTTTTTGCCACACTTGTAAAGCGGTTTCATTTTGAGACCGAATGGTTCCGAACTGCTGTTAGAACGACTTGACTCGCGCTATTCGGTTCATCATTTGTACGTGATTTCCGTTGCAAGGAATAGCGTTGATATGGGGTCCTGCTGACTTTCACGCTTCTTTAGCTTGAATGAAGCACTATTTTGTTGGTTAATGACCCTTGAAATAACACTGGATTCACCTTGATGGACGCATCTCACCTTTTGTTCTTTTAACCAGGATTTACCCAGTCCTCCGAACTTTGTCTCTCTGCTGATTTGATGTGGTTCATAATAAACGAACCCCGAGGAACCGAATATTTCCGTCTCCTTTGGTCTCCAGCTTTTATATTAGCCTACCAGCAGATATCTCCTATTTCGCATATCCCGATTTTGATCCCTTGTTTTGGTCTACAGTTCACACGACGCCTTTTTCTTTATACTATACTTTATTACTACCTAGACAAGGGTACTAATTATCTGCTGTTGGCGCGATTTTAATTTTTTCCCTCAATGTCTGGTCACTTCGCTGTTAGTATTAGTTAGTTTTGCCATCGCCAATTTTTTCTCTAATGCCGTTAACACCTCATTTGGGCGATGTTGGCACTGGTGTAGGCACTTCACTTTTCTCATACCACTACTAATCAACATTCCTTCATCTTTGTCTCGTTCGTCAATCGCTCAGTTCTAGCTCACTATGTTTCATTCCCATTAGCTGCGCCCAGGTCAGGGAGACCAGCAACCTCCACCGCCAAAGAAAACCTTGGCCTAGTAATGGATATGATCACGAAAATGGTCGATTAACCATTCCTTAGGGTGATATATTGACGAATAAGTTAGGCCACTGAAAGGCTTCTGCTCGATGAGGGCCACTTCTTCTGACTCCTGAGCAAATCGCATCCGACGTGTGATGTCAAAGAACAATTTGACACTGTTTGAGGCAGACGCTGGTGATTTTCTTGCTCCATTCATCACTATGGATAAGTGTTGGGTCCACCACTCAATCAACAGGAAGAAAAGAACAATCAAAGCAGTGGAAGCATGCATCATCTATTGCAAAGTTATTGGCTCTTACTCTATCTTCCCAGTGGCTCTTTCAGCACACAAGCTGGTCACATACACTTAATCTATTAAGTTGATGTTAACTAATAGTTGCCAGTCAACATAACTGCTTTGGCGTTTTACGCTCTGGGACTTACAGTGACGAATTTGTCGGGATCGGCGACAATGTCTGAGCCTCATTTCTTTCTAGCGCTTTTAAACGCACCAGTCACTCTCTGGTCATGATTACCACTGCATTGGTCTATGGTTAAACTGCCTCGATTTTTCCCCTCTGTGATTGAGAGCTTCGTTATTTTTACTGTGATTTTCATCAAAAGCAACCTTTTTTCGTTGTTGGGACCATCAGTGAAGGTAGTCATTGTTTCTTCCTTGATTTCTCAATTCTTTGATCTTGCTAAGCTTCTCTATTCTGCTTTTGGCTCCAGACTGTTATTATGTCCGGCACCAGAGCTGACTTCCTCCGGTGTTGGGATATTTTTGGTGTCCAAAGTGTGTGTTGTTCACTGCCTTATGAATGTCATTCGCCACTACTACAAGTGTTTGATGGTAATCGTGCACTTACAGAAAACCCATGAGCGCTGAGGTCGAATCGGACATCTTGAGAATGAGGTACTTATCGCAGACGGTAACCTTTAAGTAGTGGGGGGTTTTTGGGTTTTTGTGTAGATTCGTCGCAGCTAGACTCAGGCAGACAGCCACCACACATCCAAGAATGCGCTAGACGGCCGTTTCGTCCTGTTGGAACTTGTCAGTAACGTGCACCCGCCGAGTCCTGCCAGCTTCGAACCCACGACCTTACTCTTGCGAGTCAGCGTCTTTTATCACTGAGCCATGGGCGACGGCAGCGGACCGCCATGACTGATATCCAACTGCGATATAGCTCGGCTCATCCTCCACTGTATTGCATGTTATGAGCATGCAGAGGATAGAGCTGGCCCCCAGAGCAAAGACTTCCTTTGCAGGATTCGGCGGGTGCGCGCTACTGACGCGTCCCAGTAAAACGAAACGGCCATCTAGCTCTTTCTTGGATGTGTGGTGGCTGTCTGCTTGATTCTAACTGCGACTAATCTACACAAAAGCCCAAAAATCCCTCGGCTACTTACAAATAATTAGTATTTACTGAGGAGTAGTGGGGGGATTGAATGGTATAGGTAGAACTTCGTCACAACTAGACTCACTCAGACAGCCATCACACGCCCGGAAAAGCACTGTACGCGTGTTTCATCCTTTCGGGAATCCTCAGTAGTGCGCATTCCATCGGGCCCTGGTAGGGCTCGAACCCGCAACTCGACCGTTGCCAGTCCGTGATTGAGACCACTGAGCTACGGGGGACGGCAACGACCATCGTGAATCAGTTTCTACATGTGTTATAGCGCCACTCGCTATCCAATGACTTGGACCTTACTACCGTGCAGACGACAGGGTAGCCCCCTCACCAAGCGGAGAAACTACATGTCCGTATCAAATGGGCCAAGAGCTTGCCGCATTTCTCGAAGTGGACCCCTAAGGCATTGTTGGTATCGGACATTTTCTGGCAGCACTACGTACTTAATGATAATGTCTTTGAGAGGCTCTGAGGACAAAGATGGTCTTCATTACTTGAGAAAATAATTCCGGGTGGAACCGAGGCTAGCTGATTGTATTTAGCACAACCAGAAACGATTCTGATAGTTAAATCTGATTTTCTAAGCGTACGGACCACAATAAAATGTCTAAGTCCAAACAGGTGAGACGGCTGGTAACACTACACTAACAGTGGGCATGAGTGGTTTATCATCTAAATTATACGTCATAAATCCAATAAAAATTCAAAGCAAGTCACCAAACAAAGTGACGATTAATGCATTACCATACTAGCAGAGGAAGCTTATCAGGCAGAAACATCAGGATAAATGATGTGGAGTTCCAAGTCGGTTCCACCAATTGTTGCACGGGCCTTGAACACCATTCTTCAGGGTTTACATGTAAGATGCGCAATATCGAGGAGGAGTTGTATAGCTGAACCCAATTTATAGGATACGCAGTTACCAAGAATCCGATGCGGGTAAGTATGAGCCGGGAACATTGTACCACGCAGCTCACTCGGCTGGAACGAGTGAAAAAACACAGATGATTGCAGCGTAAGAAGATGAACACCATCCGATAGTACACAATTTTGACTGAGTATTTCTTGTATTGTCCACTACCCAGTCTGACTATACGTAGTTCTACGGTCACGTATCATGGTATGTTCTTACCTCAAAATCTGTCTCGCTCCACACGTTCGCGAAGTGATTCTTTGGCATCTCCTTATTTGATTGTTCCATCCCTCATTGCTCTATAGTCATCTCTTCAAAGTTGTGACTATATGCGGCTTCTTTGTTATTATTATTATGTTATGTTATTATTATTGTGTTATGTTATTATTATTATTCCGCTGCTTCCCGTGGTTATCTTTGGAATGGTATGTAGGGCTGCCATCAGCGATGGCACATCGCAGACGTGCCCAATACAAGACCATTCTGCAGTTTACTGGTAGACGGATTGAACATGCACCACACAATAGCTAAAGTATGGCGTGACAAAGGATAAAAGATAGAGAACAGATCCATAGTAGGAAAGCGCTTAAGTGCACTGGCTTGAAGCTTTGCAAATGTTACACTCTGCTTGCGTAATCAGTGCAGTAAATTTCTGTATACCTATTAGACAAGCCCCTCTGGTTACGTTTTACGAACGTGTTGCCGCTTTTCTTTTAACTAATAGTCTACTGATTTTACATTTCATCATTACTAATGTTATGGGAAATGGTGAAAAAACGTTTCAGTTTTTGCAAATCTGGATTTATTTGAAGATATATTATAATTTTTAATTTGTCCTCTTTTTGGGCGCCAGTAAAAAATGATGCCGTGACATTTGCATTTATAAAACGCAACCACATTTTCGTGAGCGTGGTCGTTCTGAATCGACGCTCCTCAGTTTTTTTTATCTACCACTCGCAATTTTTGAGGCAACCTACTGTGCTTACACTTGTCCAACTTGCATTTACCAGCGCTATCCAATGGACCTACCGCTGCAGGATTGTCTAGCACACACCATCATTGCATCCCTTATTGCAATATCAATGGGATTTTCACAGCTATCCCATCGCGCACCAACCCTTACTTTTTAGTGCATACCGGCATTTATAACCTAATTCGATAAAGTGTTCTTAGTGCTATCCAGCGATTCCTTTACCACATGTATGGGAAACTCCGTTTGATAGCTGCAACACTTCTAGCAGCCACCATCCTAACGCTCGTCAAACTAGAGCGAATTCTACCACCCACATCAAAACTGTCTAAATGGCCTTAGTCAGACCTGATCGATATCTAGTCGGCGATACCCCACACCAGAATGTTCGCGTACTGACCTCAGCCGACTTTCTTTGCAACTGTAAACACCCTCGTAGAATACTGTCGCCGACATCGTGTGCTCGACGCTCGCAGACTGCGCACGTAACTCCCAATGCCTCGCAACACGGCAACAAGGAAAGCCATGTGTACGCGGTCCACACTGCCGCATACAACTTTGTAGCGATTCGGACTCGTGTTTTAAGACTTTGAATTGGCGTAAAATGTAGTAAGCGCAGCGAAAACTATCAGCCTTGGGGTATAAATTTAGGTGTGGCGAAAAGGAATGATCTACGGAGCACATCAGATTCCATTTGTTTCTGTACAGTGTTTGATTAACCCACTCGTAAGTTGCATCGCCGTGCTGGCTCAGAAATGTGACAAAATGTCAGCTATTGCGCACCGTGCGGCGGCTGATCTCGATTTCCGTGTTAAAGTATATGTTCAAACGCGGAACACAATATTCAAAACCAGTGTACAGTTAACACTATAGAGCAAGCAACCCCAAACACGAGAATTAGCAGCCAGGGTCTGTAAACCCCGGCAACCCCAATTTTTCAGAGACCGGTTCCTCTCGGAGATGTGTCTGTCTCACATGACACTATTGCCTTGGGGTCTGACCACTTACGCATCCGTCGTCGCTGCATGCAAACACAGGGCAAGTTTAGCGGGTATACCTACAACTACTCTAATTAGTGTTAGAGATGACACGAATACCAATGCGCCTCCGAGAAGACCGCCCACCACGCCGTCAGTAAAAGGAGGCACTATCTTATCCAACATTACGAACTCTAAGAAGACGCAGAACTCGATGTCGATCATGTGCTCCGACGTGCCTGAGTCAAAGACAAGCTCTATTAAAGACAAACTACAAGAAGATTTAAAGCAATGGGAAACCATATGCCAAACCATAGGAATCCTGGCCAAATTCAGTTCACTATGGCGAGCCAAGGTTATTTTTGGTGATATCTCAGTCGGGTGCCGAAGCCGAGACCGCCCTCTTGTCAGCTCACCGTCTTCGTGATTCGTCATACGCCGTTCGTATATTTCCAGACATCCCTTGGAGTGAGCGTCGGCAAAGGAGGCCGAACCCAGGAGAATACGCAAGCAAACTGACAAAAGGTCCATCTTTGTCCATGGTGTCCCTGAAATCTAGTCATTCGACCAGTCGTAGGCCCAAGTTTATGACGTGATTACCAACTGAACGTTAAGTTTGCCCATATCGCCCAACCATAAAGGAAGGGGTCCAAGTGTGTTAAAAGTCATGTTCTACTCCAAACAAATGGCTGAAAGAGTGCTCGGAAGTTGGCACAAGTTACGCACTAAGCTGCCATCAGAGATGCGTCTGAAGACGGTCGAAGCCAGGCCACGATAAGTTCTCGCGATCCCCACTGTCTGCTTTTTCGAACAGAAACGCAGTGAAACTCCCCAGCCGTCCGAAGAGGAAGGAACAAATAATCCGTTACAAATCGCTTCTAAAGGACCTGGTAATGGGTGCTCTATGCAACAGATCGAAACTGACCCGGGGTGTTGGCAAGAAATACGTCCAAAAAAACAACTGTCAGCCGGCACCACGAGGGTCGGCGTAAATTCGCTGAAAACCTATGTATGTCCAAACACGGTTCTGGCATCCGTTGCTCTCAGTTGTTTGTATACAAACACCCAAGGGCTTCTCTGTAAATTGGCAGAACCTCCATTTCGTCCAATCGCAATGGGTTGGGACCTCATCATGGTAACCGAGACATGGTTGAACGACGTGATTACCGACGCCGAGGTCGCGCTACCTGGTATGTCACTCCTGCGCAACGACCGACCCACAAAGGAAGACGGTGTAATTATCTACTACTGTTCCGACCTTCTCATCGAGCGCCTAAGCTACCCTGGCATTCAAACCGTGGACACCCTATGGTGTTGCCTAGGCCTAAAGCAGGGCGATATATGCTTAGTGGCCATTGTATACCGCCCACCAATGTCCACTTCAGAAATAAATCGGGCCCTATCTCCTGCTATGAAGTATCTACCGAAACGATCTTACAGCCGCATTCTCTTGATAGGGGACTTCAATCTGCACGGCCTAGAAACCTCGGCCACTCTGGGTGAACAATTCAAGGCGGATTTGCAAGAGCTAATCGCTAGTTCACCGCTATACAATCACGACACTTCTCCAACGGGTTTCAGGAGAGGAAACAAACCGGACATCTTGGACCTCGTTTTTACCAACGAGGAACTGATAATCGACGTAGTAACGACGTGCATTCCTTTGGGCCACAGCGATCACGCGACACTAGTGTTCCAATACTTGTGCTATGCAGGGCATCCTAAAGGAAGTAATGGGAATTCTTACGTCATAACCATGATAACCTGTCCGAACTCATTGGTGCGACAAGCTGGTCTTTCCTAACTGAACGCTCCATGAAGTAACCTGCGGGGAATTTGTCAACAGATTCAACAGGCTCCTGGCAAACACGTCTGAAACAAAAATCCACCGACCTAAGAGGAGGAAGTCGTTACTAAAGAGCAGGACCCGGAAATGCATGGCATTGCGAGACTTGACATGGCACTCCCATATAGCCTCTCCAAGCAGGGACACCTGTGTTGTCTATATAGCACAAATGAACCACTACGTTAAACTCGACCGGGAGGATTAAGTAAAGAACCAGCAATACTTTGCGATAAAATTTTACTAACCCAAAGCTGCTGTACAAACACGTAAACAAACTTCGCTGGATTAAGCGCGGAGTTCCTGCTCTGCGGGTTGGCACGAACGGCACAAGAGGCAGCTAATGTTCTTGGACAACAAATCGGCCGTACATTCCATCCCAAACCATGCCTTCGCAGCCCTCGCCGCCATCAAACCTTAACCACATATTTTTCACAACTGCAGCTCTATTGAAGCGGCTGATGTCCTTGCGCGAATACAGCACCCTGGGTGCGAACGGCATTCGCCCGAAGGCTTTGAAATGTGCTGCCACGAGCTTAGCTGAATCGGTGGCAACACTTTCAGCAAAGTCTTAACTAGATGCACTTTCCGAAGACGTGGAAGCACAGCATCATCACTCCAATCTACAAAAGTGAGCCAATTTTCTTTAACACATTCGGTGCAGTGAAGTAAACCTATAGAAAATTTCTACTGGGGCATGATTTGCACTCGTGCGTACCTGTATTTCTAGTCGGTCCCATAGATTGCAATACATCGCTGAAGAATCGCTTGGATTTTATAACTAGCGAGCTGTGAGTAACAAGTAGCCGCCATTACGGTTGGGATAGATGGCGATTTCCCGCAGTTCAAGTGCGGTTTTCTTTGTGAAAATCCACTTATTTATAATCTGGGAGAGAACAAAGAGCTTGTTCTTAGATCGTCTTAGCCAAAGGGGATCCGTTTGGAGGTGACCACCACGATCATAGTAACTCAGGGTTGATCGCTTGTTAAATGATCGATGGGCATTTTCCAAAGCTTTTCTATCTCTTAATTGGCTCTGAATGATAGTACAATGCCCCACAGTGTCTTACTATAATTTTAAATAAATCTATCCTGTTTCATGTAGCCAGATAGCTACCTGGATTTTGCGACTTGGTCGTTCTATGTTTAGATAAATTAAAGTACTTGGAATGACTAATTCTCAAGTCTTGAACTGAATCAGATTTGGGATCAGGTTACCGGTAGGCGTGATGGAGCCTTTCGGGATGCAGCATCTACACCCAAGTACCTGGAATTTTCTTGCGTTGTATTTCATGGACAGACGTTCACTAGATATATTCATTGCGGATGTCTTCGCGTATGCTTCCCAGGCATAGATGTAGTTGGTCTTACTGAAATGAGCGGACCAGTTTAACGTTATCTGCAAACATAACTGAGCGTCCGTGTTTGATGGGGTCACATAAGTTGTTTATACATGTTAGCAAAACTAGTGGTCTAAGCACACTTCCCTGTTTATTCCTTCTAGTGCAGAGTATTACTGACCTATTCTAAATCCTTGGGTTTAATCGTTTAGGTATGAATCGGACCAATTCAACGAGGATTTCTAAAACCATTTGACTGTACCCCGGTCAACAGTGACTTGTGTGGCACGCGGTTGAACGCTTTTTGCATGCCCAAGAGAAGTATTGATGTCGTTCCTGTGTCAATCACAATCAAAACATAATAGAAAAATTGTAGCTGGCTGGTAACGCGACAGCGCCCTGAGCTAAGCTGTTGTGAGGGATTGCTCAGGTCAAGTGGTGCAACAAATTGAACAACGCTCTTCTTGACTGTTCTGTCTAGGGCTCTAGAAGCTACGAATGTGTGGTTTATCGAGGAGGAGCTTAATATTTCATTTCGCTGGCCACCTTTTTGTCTAAGCATTATGATGAATTTCTCCCACTGAGATGAGACGTAGTCAGTAGTTAGCGAAAGTGAAGATATTTAGTAACAGGTTATTTTTTCCACCTTGCCTTATGCCATTTGGAGGGTAGGCATCTGGATCTGGACGGGTTAAAGGTTACATTGGGACGCTAACGTTTTGCACCTCTCTCATTGTCTCAGGAATCTTGCAGAATAGCTCGTTTATTCTTTGGAGTAGGGAGAGGGTGTGATAGCTGTGTCAAGGACAAGTGAGGAGACAAAGCTTGATTTGATCGACTCGCATGTATGGACGTCGCACTTAGAAACCATCGTCTAATCTCAGTGTTTCAACCTCCTGATGAGGTTTCCGGTTTCTTCTTTTTAGTAGCTGCATAAGTGCGCTTATTTTTTCAGGATTTCTAAGCGCCCAGCTTTCTTCCTTGATTTATGGTTAAACGTCGTAGCTACAGTAGAGCCTCATGTATCTGTAACAATGTATTGAAATTGTTGCTCCTGTGATACAATACTATGTTTCTTCAGTTTGCTTGTGTTTTTGTTTAGTAGCTTATGCGGACCACTATACCTCTAGGTATTGCCCCATACAACAAGTGCCAGTACATCCACACATAGGACAAAATTGCTAATAAGTTTATTTTCCCCTACAGCAAACTTGTGAGTGACGTGTACTAATTCATGCTGCTGACAAGTTCATTAGATACGTTCGAGTCAACTCGATGGTGGTCGCGAATGGGTATTCGCATTGTGCTTGATGACTTACGTTGCTACATCAGTCATGTTACAAAGTGCCGTGTTTGGTCACAACCTGGTAGTGGATTAATAAAGGACACCTAGGCCGAAGGAATCCTCAAATCCAGGGTAGTAGTACTTCTGGTGGACTCTCTAACATGCCGAGTCCAGCCATTGAGGTGAACACAGGAGATTATTACCCCAAGCCTCGCAGTGGCCCTGGATGTAGGCAGCAACCAGTTAACATGTGGCAGTTTGAGATTTCCGCACATAAGTCTGGACTTGTAGGTGGTACTCTAGCCAGTATTGATCACATCAAATAGCTTTTGAGTTTCACAGTAATTGGCCCAGAGTGGTCGATATATACAACCCACGAAAAGATCAGCAGATGGGATCACCAGCCATAGTATATCTTATAAGTCACTGGGCTAAGCTTGGTCAACAGAAATTGCAGTATGGGCGATACGAAAGTGTTTGGCAAAACTACCCTCACGTTTGGGTGTCGGTCTCTGCGGTAAAGGTGATAGCTTATGATGTTAAGCTGAGAGACACTAATTTCTTGTGTGCACCACTTTTCAGTAATACAAACACTATCAGGTAATTTCCTAAACATAAGCGTTGAAAGCAAATCCAAAAGAGAACCAAAGACTATGACGGCAGGCCTGAGACTGTTAAATTTGAAAAAAGTGTGGACAAGATTGAATACTTCGTGAAGGCATCTAAAATCTGTGTACCGTGAAATAGTTGTGTCACACCGAGCTTTACATTATGCTTGTTTGAGTGAGGTAACTATAACATTTATCAATTGATTGCATCCCCAACTCAATCGCTTTCTTCTGTAAAGCAGCAGCTTTCCTCCTTAGTGCGAAAATATGATCCGAAACCGCACCCAGGACGCATTCAGTGGTCAACCGCTATCTACGAATAGCATTCGGACAATATGCCAGCATGGCTATTCAAATTAGACCAATCTGCGGCACAGAGCAATTGCGTTTTGCGGAGTGAGGTGGTTCCACTGACTTGAAAAATAATCTTCCGTTCTTCCTCAGATACACAAACTTCATCACGGTTGCTGTCGTTCCACGGATGTCTGGTATTTCGCTCACCTCAAATAATGAGTCACGGAGCCGATCTGATAACGACGGAACGGGCTCTGTCGTAAACGGAATTTAGTGTCACCCGGAAGAGTACCGTTTTCTCCGAAATGCATTGAAGTTGAGTGACCTTAGACCCGTCACAGTGACGTAGGCTCAACCGAAATGCCATTCGCACCACAAATGGACATCCACCGGTTCTGGTCGTCCATCAGCTTCACCTTTATGATAATAGACTGCAATTCTGGGACATTTGTGCACACAACAGATAAGCGATATGATTCTTTCGTTTGGCTGCATATCGCAAGATATTAATTGATACGGATTTTGACTGTTTGGTGGGCTGTGGACGCTGCGTCATCCTACTGCTGTTAACGGAGTCACTGGTGTCCTCTCCAGCGTTCTCACGGCAACCAATACGTACGATACCCGAATTTTTATTTTCTCTCGATATATATATATATATATGATTGACGAATGTTGCTGAGATATGTATGTTGTCTACTTTTCCGAGTTTATATATTCCTTTTATACCCGTCATCTCAAGTCTCTCAGACCTGCGTACTTGTTTGTCTTGCTTCACAGGAAGGACTTCGGTTTATGAGGGGGGTGAACTTTTTTCGATGCTGATGCATTTGTGACGAAAGCGGTGTTTCGTTATTATTTCACATGTTATCTCTGGATTGCAATCATTTTCATGAATATCCAACTATTGTCTTCAACGAATGCGGACAGTGTGCCATCGTGTGTAACAAATGCAGCCGTTTGTGTGCTTCATCAGGTTAATCGGCGTAGCAAATATAGTCGTCTTAGAGTTACATGATCGCTACGATCCAAAGGACGGCATCTGGCCTGGTTCCTTGCCGATAATGAGCACTAGGTGTGGCATCGACGGCTTCTTGACTGTTCTGTAACTGGTGGGATCGATGACGTGATTACCTAATGGTATACATATGGGCTATGTGCTGTACACCGTCGGTTGGTGGGGTTTCCAACTCATGGGCATTGGACTTTTCCGTAATGATGATGTGGCTGTATTTCCTAGTCATTATAATGCACAAAGCCGATTTCAGGCTGTGGTCCATTTCCAAATTGGATTTCGACCGGTAGACCACGGGCATCATACATGTGTCATCATCCTTCAGCCCTAGTCGGCACCACTAGAAATCAGTCACACCTTTGGAGCTCTTATATGAAATTACCTCAAATATTCCAAGTTGGATTTGTTTGGTAATAACTGATCACTCGTGATTTCTTACTGTCCCCTTTTCCGATGAACTACATACCGAGTAGAGTTATCTCGGAGTCGATATCTCGTAGCCCAGCCACGTTTCGGTGAACACTTTGATATTTCGAGGCCCTGAATCTTAACAGGCTGACTTCTTTCTACTCACTGACTAGTCCTTTTGCGTTTATGTACACCAGGACAATTTCTCGGTGGCCAACAGTGAGATGGCTAATCATGACTCAAGACTGGAGGTTTTTCCAGTTGTTGATGGGTTGACCACAAACCGTTTTCAGGAGCCAGACACCTTTGATAAAGTGTCGGTTTTCACGGATACATGTGGCTATCCGAGCTCTAATGGTCGCTGGCACTTTGACATGTTCTGTCATATATCGCAGCTGCTACTACGTTAGTTGCTTCGTACAACCATAAGGGGAAGATTTATATTCAGTCATCCACAGCGAATCGTCAGTCAACCGTGACTGTGTATCTGTTGCGTTTATCCGAATTTCTGCCAGTGACTTCTTGCATTTTCAGTACCATTAGCCCATACGGAAGTACTACTTGCATCAGTCCGTGACCGTACCCATTGTAATGGGGTGATACTGGAGTTCTCATTAACCGTTTAGCAATGACATTGTCGAACAAAAGCACTTAGCGTATACAGCACCACTGGCCCCGATCCATCGGAGGGGGAATTTTGAGGTTCACTAAACCCAGAACCAATGATCAGGTGCTGTTCTCTTTTGGATGTTCTTTCCAGCAGATTTTCGGAAATATGCTCCCCCCCCCCGACGAGCTGAGTTACGGAGCCGAATGGACGACAGTAGAACGGCCTCTGTATCCCCAGCTTAGCTCAGTGTCATCCGAAAAAGTCAAGTTACGTCATAATGCAATGAAGTTGGGTGACGCGCAACCTATCGCAACATCGTGAGCTCAGTGGAAATACCGATGGCTTCGCAGATAGAATTTTACTGATTTGGCCCCCTATTGTATTGAAGTGTGATACCGGAAAGTTTGTTAACATGACAGTTAATGCCTTAGAGTTCCTTCTTATAATTATCGGTTTGCTTGTATTAAATTTACCTTTCTAACGGTTTAGTGAACTGTAGTAGAACCCTAGTTAGCTCATTACAGTTACTGGGGTCAGGTTCTTTCTCTTTGGCGTCTGCGTGGAAAATCCGATGCGTACGACGCTTGGCTCCTTTCAGTAGTGGGCTGGCTCTAGTTCGGGACTTAATGTGAGCTTCACCCCTGAGGGGAGGGAAGGCAGGCGCATTCGCTACCTGTTTACTTAGAGGTGTGAGAAAAGCGCAAGCATTTTGAGCCAGGGACCCAGGAGGGCATTTGGAGTGTCTGACTCTATTCCTTGGGTTGAAGATAGGGCTGGAAGTGGATGTTTGGGGTTCGAGCACGGTCATACTCACTTTCAGTGGTCTAGTTTCTGTGTTCATCAGATGCCTTATTGCACAAGTCAACCTGTCACACTTTTTCGTGGTCCACACATAACGGTTAACAACTAGAATGACTCGGCATCTTGGGCATTACCAAAGGACCTCGGTTACCTCATGGTGCTGGCCCTATTTCTTATGCCGACCCTACACATTTAGGTGGAATGACCTAAGTAGTTTGAGCACTTTATCCTCATTTTAAACACTACTACATTTCCCTAAAGTACATACGCCTCCATGTTGAATCATATCTAGGCTGCCGGCAGATACATTTCTGATGATTGAAAGAGTCACTGAAACCGGTTTCCAGCTGAGACGATGCGCAGTGTCGGTCACAAGGTGTTGTGTCTGTGTATGCCCACAAATGGCGGGACAGAATGATTGGTCGATCGATCGATGTGGATAGCTAGCAGGCGGAAGTTGAAAACGGATGCTGGATGTCAACGATGCGTGAGGATGATGGGCAGACGATAGATCACAAATAGTTCCGTAGCTTCTTTAGAAAATCTAGTATATTAGCGCATCCAGAATCAAAGGATGGCTCTGAGATTACTCTATCAAACATAGCAACACGGTTGGCTAATTAGCCCAAATGCGGCTTGATTGTACGCGTAAACTTAAGCACGTGAGCCACCAAAGCAACTGGAAATGCTTGAATTTTGATCCATAGGAATTGTTCCGTTCAGCAGGGCTCAGTGGATAGAACAAATTAATACGAGCCGAACGAATGTGCGCTGAATACGCGGCTTTAAGATGGGGAGTAACTCCGTGACAATAAAGATTGTGAAAACAATGTAGCCACACGGCCAGATATTTCAAGGTGGGACTATAATTTTGCTTTAACCAGTTTGAAAAAATTGCTCTATCGAGTTGCCCTAGCATCCTTCGCAACTGCTGAAATGTTGGATCGGTTTTCCTTCTGTTCTTGTGCGTAACTCTTACAGACAAGGCTATTTTGTGCTAACACTTGATCGTGATTATCGAAATCGTGCGACCAGTCAATTCTCAGAATAGTCACTAAGGTATTTCGCTGTATTGAATAATAATAATAATATACTAATAATAATATAATAATGAATAATGATAATAATGTTTTTAGTATGGGTCCGCGCGAACTTCGTGAGATATTACCAACTATTTTGATGGTGCGCAATGTGCCTTCGGTAAGACGAGTGACCGCATGTAGAATCTCGAGGTTGACTTGTCATTCTAAGCCAGAAAAGTAACATCTGAACTAGTGTTGTAAAGTTGCAACGCAGTATTAGGAGAAGGTAACATCGCAATTCTACAAGGTTATGCCACCTTCGCTTGTATACTGCTTGATGAGTTCTGAGTCTCAATCAATGTACAAAATACAAGCCCAAGTTAATGGTTTATTCAGCACAATTTTAGCATTTCTTATTTAACATCCTGTATTTTGCAAGTGTTCTTGCATTCTTCTTCTGAATCAAACTGGTTATGATTTCCTCCGCATCCACCAAAAATGAACTTTTCGCATTTCCCTGTTTTCTCATTATATCCGTATTTTTCAATGTACGCCATGCAATTACCTTGAATAATTGGTTGGGAGCAGTCAGCTGTAACGAGAGACAAAGGGAATTATCCTTCGACTGTTGTTTTAACGGTAAATCTGTTTGTATTTGCATGAGCGATAATGTGTTAATCAGTTCTTCTATCTCTTCTGTGACATACAATGCTTCTATTTACCCAGCTTGCTGTGTATGCGGCACCTATTATGATCCTAGACAAAGCAGAATATAAAATTGGAAGTCGTGGACCACAGAACAGCGCAATGGTTAATCGCACGTGCTTGAGGACTGGGTTTTAGAATGGCGCTGCACGCACTTCGCGCAATATGCATATATATTTTTGTTCCAACACGTGGTGTCAGGTCAGGTAAGTCTTTATGGACGTAACAGGCCTTCGCCTAACGAGCGTCCCTATTCGTGTGCCGGTTAGCAAGCAAGCGCTGCCGGTACTTCAACGTTCAAACTTCTTCACTTCTACAGGGACAAACAAAAGTAAAGGCAGCCTCTCAGAAGCTCAAGAAACTATCCATAACATCCTACCGACCACGGGCTATTCGATACTAATTAGTACTCACTAATCTCAGTACGATTCCGGAGAGTGGACCAATTCATATCCAGACTTCTGTTAAAGGCTTCTACCGTATTACATCTTACGAGTACATAGGAAGTATATCCCAACTACGTGCTGCGCGGTTAGCAAAGATTTTCGCCCGTATATTCAGCCCGCATCTCTTCTTCATGAGCTTCAGATGGTGTCCTCGCAGTTGGTCAGATGTAGATAGTTCAGAGATCAGTAGGCTTAGTGCCACTGAGACCATTCATAATGTTGAACATTTCTACCAGGTCTCACTTAGTCCGCGACGTTCCAATGAGAAAAAGCCTGAACAAGTCTGTTGGTTAAGATAAGGCTTTCCACGTTTACCTTCAATCATTCTGGTAGCCAGTCTTTGGATCTTTTCTAAGCAAACGACATCCTTTTGAAGATGTGGTACCCATGGATGAACACGGCACTAAGTACACCCGAACCATCGCACTGTATAAATGGAGAAAGACCTCAGCTTTGGTACTATACAACGCTCTTCTAAGGCGAAAGAGCTCCTGCTGCGCTCTGTTCCTTTGAAACCTGGATTTCAGCACCCACAACCACATCAACGGTGCGGTCGGGTACACTTATAAGCTCTTATCCTGTATCGATTTGCACCTCCAAATTTGGTCGCACATTTAACTATCCATACTCAGTCTAATTGGTTTGACAAAGCTTTCAAGCGCTCTCAATCATTTGGATATGCCGTTTATGGGCGATTATCCTCAGAGATAGCAGGCTTGGAACCCGGGACCCTTGAGATGTTAGTTTGGGGCCTGTTCTGCTTTAGCCAGTGGGTCACGATGGATAACGCTCGGTACAACGGTTAATGACTGGTAGTTTCGTTTGAGTTGCGAGCCATTCATACCGGTAATCTGATTACCCTCTGGTCTCAACTACGTCACCTTTTGGCGCATTTGGGAATTAACTCATTAGGCAAGCAATTTAGGCCAGCTGTGCATATGCATGCCTTGGCCAATTTTATCATGACAAAATCTCGCTGTTCGCGTACCGTCCTTGAGGCCCACGAAACACGTATCACACATTCGTACATCTACCAGCCGTATTCTGTACGGCGAATACCAAATATGAAGCTAACGCACCAAAATATGACTAGTACAGCACAAGCCACTAATCATTCCCGCACTAACACAGACTCTTGTGGCTAATCGCAGCCATGTCAGCGGTTATCTCCGGAAACGGGTTTCGTCAACTTTACTAACATGTTGAAGGCTAGGTGTCAACCGTCTGGATCATAATGGGCACATGTGATTGGTACGTGTGCAGCTATGCGGTCTGGTAGTATATGAGTGTGATTGAGACCGCAGCTCATATGGGTGTGTACGACGAGTGAGCCCCGTAGATGGGCAATACAGAAAAAAATTGATCACCACCTTTTTGCAACAAACTTTGACTATCGAAAAACAACCCACATCGATTAGCGTTGCCGTTAAGAAAGCCTCACCTTAGTAACGCAACAATAATATTTAATGAGTTAGAACCCATTGCCTATATCGTTTGTGCAGTCAAGAACGAGCAAAATCGTTTTCCTGTGTTGAGATTCAACAAGAACCTGAAGGAGTAAAGACCCCTTCAAACCCTTTGGGCTGTTAATACATGGTTGTCACATGAAGTGAGGACAAGCGGGACTCTACGACCAGAGGCAGCAATACGTAAAGTGCCTAATCATGTCCAGGAGATTGCACATATATGAAAATCAAGACAGCGCAAATCGATTCCTCATGCATTGTGTAGCACGACACTTCACACTGAGCAACCGAATGTCTCTTGTGAGAACCGTACAGCACACTGATGAATGCTTAATACGGTAGAAGCGAGATATATATCGCTCCCAGAAATCTGCGTGGGCTTCTCAGTCACTGGTCTCGGAATCAGTTTTGGACAATTACACGTTGTTCATTCGGGCAACCAAAAACTAGAAATCGGGTCATCCATAAAGGCTGCTCACAGTGAACAGTCTCTCACCATGTGTAAAGAAATGGAACAATTCAGTAAAGAGCATCATCCGCTAGTCAAGATTTGTTATCAGTTGAATCCTTTGACTAAGTGATCATTAAACCTGTGTTGTGCGATTGGGAGGTAAAAGGTGTCCGTGTTAGATCACAACAAAATTTACGGCTACCTACTTCGATTATGTTAGAGCAACTAGGTGCGCAACTTTACATACAAATTACGGTCCTAAATGTGTTTCATGGCTATTAGTATAGATACGCCCTCGCATCTCTAACTTAAGCACTATTGTCAAGATTAACGCTGTTAGGCAGCTTACCTCCTACACCAAGAACCGGATCACCACTGCAACTTTCCCATAGTAAACATGATGAACAGTGACCCACGAAGTGTGGTTATGGTAGATTGTAACATTACAAGAACATTCTATTCTACAATGGACACACATCGGTAGACTTCTATGTTCTCAACTGCCTGAAGCAGTTATCTAATCGCTTTCTGCTTCAACGCTGTTGCATTGGCTCTACATGGCTGGACGACATTTATTACTTCAGGCGAGGAACTATATCAACAATCCACGGGTTGTGGCTTTGACTGCTACTAAAACCACAGACACACGTACGAACCGCTTAAAAAAGTGAACAATTATGTTGTATACAATCCCGCTGTACAAACGGGGCAGACAGACTAGTTGAAATGTATCCGCCCCCGTCAGGAAATATAACTTCAATTATTTACTTTTATATATGTATAGATATATATATATATATACTTATAAGGTTGGTAGTATCCGGTTTTAGATTTTCCTGTCACTGTGGCTAGCCACAGGACGCCGGTGCCTGCAGATGGACCATGGGTGGCTTGCGCTGCGCCACCCAAAGCTCCCAACACACACCCTATATCCAATGTAAACTTGAAGGGATATTATCGGGAGGCATGTGGACAGGAGCTACGTCTCATCAACAAATCCGGCCCACAATTCCTCCACAAGCAGAACAGGAGCATTCCGGCCAAATTGGGAGATCATGCGTACCAGGCGTACACAAGGCGGTGGCTGAGCTCTGGTGCGTTCCACACTGGATTCATGGAGTCGGTCTCTGAGCACCGTCACGAGGACAGTGCACCCCGTCCCCTCCTGCAATCGCCAACTGTCTCCTGGAGCCAGTATAGGCGATATGATGGGTAATAGACGAGTAGGCACCTTGTCAACATGCACATCAAGCGCAGCCACACCGGGATATCAAGCAACAGCCAACAACTGAGATGCAAGTATCTCGAAACCCTGGCAAACGCACAGACCAACTGCAATTACGATGCGGCACACGTACCACACCAACCGCTTTACTGAACTGAGTTAGTAAATTGAATCGAAAGCGGAGATCTTAACAAGCACCGCGCTGCTGATGACAACTCATACTCGCCTTCTCTTAGATGTTGGCCCAACGTGGCGACGCTGGTGGCTTACTAAGCAAGCTTGGCTCAGACACTCGCGACGGCATGTGCTACAGCACAATACGCACGACATCAATGGGCTATGCACCATCGAAATACCTACCTATAGAACACTGTCTTTCTTTGACTGGGTAGGCCAAATCTACTTATTCCAAGATTGCGCATGTGACTGCTATATTTACTTTGTGCTTCCGTTAACACTTAAAGAGAAGGATCGTATCCTGAGTATGTACGACGTGGAAAATCAAAATAGTTAAGCCCAAACTTACCAGGTAGGGTTGTATTCGGTGATGGATCAGAAGTTGGTTCACTAGTCAGGGCTGGCACTGCTCCGAAAATCCGTATCTGAACAGCCAGCATGGTGAGAAGGAGCCACTCCATCATGATTTCTCTCTTCAATTCTCAGCGATTCAGCGCTTTATATGCATCCACCTAGAGCGTGTGTGATGCCGGTCATTTTGTGAAGTGAAAACGAGGTCGCAATAAATCATGGCTTAGTCGCTGCGCAACATGCTGCGAAACGGTTCAGTGCACCCAACTTCAAAAAATGAACCCTGTGAATGCAGAAAACGTTTCGATTCAGGTTAGCCACATGAACGGAAGTGCACAATGTAAATTCGTCGTACAAAACGCTGTGGCATCAAGAAACTTTTAGTTCACTTTAGGTGGAGGAAGTGACAGTTATGTGCCGATGGCGGTACATCGACGTTTTCGAAAATTCCATTAAACCTGCAGAGTAATTCTTTCGGAAAAGCATGAAAGGGATCTGATAATTAAAACCTGTTAGAGTCAGGGCAACTATTCCTATCATGGGTGCCGGTGTACTTATGTTGTTCACTGCATTGCATCACCAGTTTCGTCTTCGATCGGAAAACGGCAACTTTCCAGACCAGTGATGGAAATCGGCGTGTATTGAAACGCTTCTTCTTTCCCTCTGCCACTGACAACTGTTGTGCTGCTGCTTTGCTGCCCTGCGAGATGGCGACTGTCTGACTGCTCAGTCACGCGCCATGCCAACCGGAGCAATACAAAAGGCCAGAACTCGGTAGACAGAGAATGTATCTACAGGATAGGTTAACTCTATTTATTATACATACATACTATACACGTTAGCTGGAGGTGGGAAACACCTCAGCTACTGTGCCGCAACACCTAAAAGAAAAGAAGGGAATAAAATGCTACAGGTGCAAGCCAACTGAGCTACCGATAACGGATGGGCATCGTTCCGGTAAGCTATCTGCCGGCTACTATGCAGCAAAAAAGATAATTTCCTATGCAACATTATAAAATGTTAAATAACGAGATCGTGGTTGCAGGGGGTAACTAAGAGGGATGGGGTGTGACGAAGAAATTCACAGCACGAACGCCACTGAGGTCGGCTCCTAGCCATATCAACAAGTGTATCCAGCCAAACGTGTTCATTGTCTTTCGGACCCGAACCAGGGAGCCGAGGCGCTCCAACCGAGGCCAGATTCGAAGTGAGCACCTTCACTCCTCTCGACCAAGTCATCGCTTGGCCACCCCTCCTCTTCTTCCATCCACACCCCGGCGCACAAACAACGCACGTCGCGGGAGTCGGTGGGCTGGCATGCGTAACACGTGGCCGAGCCATCGGAGCCTGGTGCGTGAAATGACGGTGCTGAGCTGTTCATTTCCATTTTCCGTGCCGTAAACAAGGCATCGAACACGCTCGTTGCTCACGCGGTATCCGCACCAGATGTGAGTTAAATTGCGAAGGCACCGGTGGTCGAACGTAACTAGCCTCTTCAGGTCCGTTGCTTTAAGTGGCCAGGTTTCACAATCGTACAGTAGGGTCGAACGTACCGCTGCATTGTACACTCTACGCTTCAAGGCAAGAGTGATGTCGCGCCGGCGCTATAGGTGACGAAGGTTAGCAAAAGCGCCTCGAGCTTTTGCTATACGGTTCGTGATCTTATCTTCAATCCGACAGGTGCCGATACAACTTCCCAGATAGCTGAATTTTTGAACGACTTCTAGCTGATCCCCATCAAGGGTCAGAGAAGGAGGCGGTCCAGGCCAATCTTGGAGAAACACTTTGCATTTAGACGGTGCAAAGCGAAGCATGAAGCGGCTGACAGCCAGTGCTAATCCATCCAGTGCCGCTTGGCACGTTTGTGAACTGTCACAGATTAGGGCAATATCATCAGCATACTCTAAGTCAAGAAGTCGTTCTCCTGGGAGCAGATCCACACCTTCTAAGTTGTGTCCTGTAAACGCGATTTCCATGACTTCGTCAATAGCGAAGTTGAAGAGGAAAGGTGACAGCGGGCATCGTTGTCTCACACCGCTGGAGATATTAAAGGGCGACGACAGCTTGCCGTAAGCCCTCACTCTGCCTGAGCTACGCGCGTATAATGCTAGGATAATATTTACATATTTCTCAGGTACACCTTTCCTGAGTAGACAGTCCCAAAGTGCACATCTATCCACCGAATCGAATGCACTTTGATATCGAGGAACACGACAACTTTGGGCCGCCAATATGTGTGACGGTGCTCCAACAACTGACTTAAAGTGAAGATGTAGTCAAGGCTGATACGACCTGGACGAAACCCTACCTGCTCTTCACGAATATGGCTTTCACAAGTGGCATCCAATCTGTGATGGATGACAGAGACAAGCAATTTGGAGGCGATGGTTTTCAGCCAGTGTGAGTGTGTTCCGCTCCACGGGTTAATCATATTGACGGAATAGTTCGATTCCTTTTACGCAGACTGGTATTTGGTGGCCGATCAATTCACACTCGATTCCCAAGTTCATCTCCGTTTACATCTCTATTAACGTGTTTCGTTGCAAGCCGAATCGCTGTCTAAATAAGTTTGTATTTATGTATATATACGCTGCGAATACTTCAAGTACGGATACAGACAAATTAATTATTGGGACACAAGATGGATGAAGAATTTAGTGGTCTAATGGTGAGGATATTTGTTGATAAGCACTAGGTTTGCTGTTTTGCGTCAAGCTTCCGACTCATCCGTATGAGTTTGAGCAACTAGGGTGCCAACGAATTCCCACACAGCGGTTGCCACGAGGACATGTCGAGGTCATGAAACCAAGGCACAACTTTAGCAGCAGAGGTCGACAATCTGTCAGAATTCGACCATCACAATACTCAGTGAGACATGGACACTCGATATATATATATGGTTGGCGTCATCCGGTTTCGGATTTGCCAGTCACTGTGGTCAGCCACAGGACGCCTGCGCCTACAGAGGGACCATGGATGGCTTGCGCTGCACCACCCACACCTCCAACCACACAATCTATATCCAGCGTAAACCAGAAGGAATAAGACCGGGAGGCATGCGGATGGGAGCCACGTTTCATCAACGGAGCCGGCACACATTCCTTCACAGACAAACACAAGCACGCTGTATTTGGGGAATCAACCGCACACAAGGCGGTGACTGAACCGTAGTCCGCTCCACACTGAGTGCATGGAACCACTCTTCGAGCTTAACAGGGCCACAAGGACCGTGCACCCCGTCCCGTCCAGCAACGATCAACTGTCTCCTGGAGCCAGTATGGACGAGTTAGTAGGTAATAGACAGCTAGGCACCTTGTCAACATACACATCAAGCGCAGCCACACCTGGGATGTCAAACAACAGCCAATCATTCGAAATGCCGATATCGATTAAAGTAAACGCATATGACGACATAAATACTCGCTATATGAGAATATGGAAGAAATTGGTTATAAGTGAATCCGTGATAAGTACAAAATGTCCGAAAGTTATTTAAAAGATACCACGCGATAAAATTACGCAAGTTTACCACAATTTGCGTGAGTGACGTGTGCAAGTAAGGAGAAGGTTATCAAGTACGCAGAACAAACCAAATAACATGTAATGAATTTTATCCACGTTAAAAAGACCTAGTTTAAGTGTAAGTTGGTTTAGCCTAACTGCGGGGAAGAAGCATCATGAAGCAACTGGTAGGTAGAATGATAAATAAACAAGTAGTACAGTAAAATACTGTGCACATATGTGTTGCCGTCTATATGTATAGTCTGGTTTGCGTAGCTGATGGCGGAGATGGTATAGCATGCGAATGCGATGGAGTGTCCACTTCTGGTTCTCTGTGTCGCCGACCGGTGCGGTCATCTGCTGCCCGATGTATGTGCAGATACTCAAAGAACGATTGATGCGCAATCTTTGATGTTGACATGTGACATCAACAGTCCCGCTGTCCACTGTCAAACATGCGACTTTCCAAACAGTGTTCGCGTTTTGCAAATGTCCAAGTACTCAACCGTTTGTACATACCGATGTGTACTCTACTGTGGCCATAAGCTATGTGGCAACAATCTGTGTGGTACGTCTCGAGTGCAGCCATTCTGTGCTCATAAAACGATTGTCGCTATGTGCTGATTCCTTTCCGTCGTGATATACCAAGACACTAACATACCAATCCCATTGGATTTATCCTTTTACTTAGTCTATCCAAAAGATTGGCCATGTGCAATGCAACTTTTGGTAGGTGTCTCTGCACGTCTGCCTTCCATCCGCTTAGTACGTGCGTTTTCATAAGCCCCGGTAAATTCAGTATGGCTGATGAACAACTGGAAATATATCCATGCTTACTCTCATCACTAACCTGTGAAGTGGAACATGAACTGGCGACATCGTGATAATCGCTAGTCGGTTAATTGTCGGGATTGTTCACTTGCCACAGAATTTCCAGGGAAATTTCTCTTCGAATGCATAGTCCAACGTGGTCACACGAGGGACAATCGTTGAGCATTGTGTTCCAAATATCAAACTTTACACTTTATGCGTACTGTAAGCGGCCAAGCGCTGGTAACCTTTTGATTCAAACGTATCCACTGAACTGGAAACATACTCAATAACTTGCCACCCTAGCATTGATCCGTCTCAATCCCACAATTCGTTCGGAAACACCGCGCGCACATCGAATGCGCATGTGCTCATGGATGGACTGAATCATTATTCCGCGATACACCGGCTCTCCGCCCTTGAAACAGCCACTGTCGTCATCAGACAGTATTTTCCAAGTCATCTTGCTTTGCCTCAATCCTACGCTGCATCGCTGCCCATCCACCTCCGGCTGGATCGATAGCACGCACGTCGCCTACCTACCCTAAGGAATGTGTGACTCATCTGGACGCGCCACCTCTGACTCCTCTGACCTTAAACCAGCGCCGATTGCCACGCAACAAAAAGTGAAGCGAAGTCATACACGGTAAGTCAGTATCTCTGTCCTCTTGCTACCCCTGTTGTAGTGTACATCCAATTGCTCCATTCCATCTTGTTATCGTGCAATCTTTACAACATATCCACACCACCTGCGGTCATTCCTAGTTCGCTGCCCCATTACTGACCTTGACCACATATAAAAGTAGAATTATTCCAGTGGTTCAACCTCGCCTAGGTTGCGCAGACAATTGCAGTAAAGTCCTTAAGAGCGGAATAACATGTTCTAGCTGCATTATCTCATACTGTCCGCAATGTGTAGACAAATCCGTCCAAGAATTGAGACAGACAAACAAAGTTGTTGACACAATTTGGTTTTGTCCAATATGTCAAACAATTCCAGTTGTCAACTGCTTATCTTTGCTCATGAAAAAGTGCGATTGGATGACTGAGATAATCGCGCATTTTGTAAATACTAAAATCGATCCCACGGAGGTAAATATGGCCACACTAATACCTTAACCAGCCAAAGTAAATTCTGAATCTAAGCCGAAGAAAAGAGCTAGAAGCTCCAAACGCGCTGCAACGTCTGTGTCCCTAAATCCACTGGGTCACCTCACTCTCATAAGTAGAAAAGCCTCAAACATGCCTGCTTCCACTTCTCCAACCATAGCCACTTCGCTTGGAGATTCAGCCATGACACCGACATCTCAGAACCGAAGGCACTCCGATGCAGATAACCAGCAGGTAACGTACGGATCCATTGCCTCGACAGACACACTGGGTGCGACATACGTAGGTCCGTCTTTCATACCGAGCACACGTGGAGCAACGCAGCTTTCACCGTCAAGTCCAGTGCTGCCTTCTAAACAGCCCAAATTGCCAGCACAAACTATAAAGCCGACCCTCGCTAGACAAAACCACGCTGCGTTAACTCTCGTGTGCACCAATGTTCCCTAGTCCAAATCTGGCACAATAAAAGGTAAGTTGGAGGACAATCGCAACCAGTGGAGTTCCATCTGCGATGCGATTGGTACTCGGTTTGAGCCTGCTATGCTGCAACGTGTAGCCCGCCACCCGACCTCAGTGCACTCTGGTGAACCTCGAATTCTTCGAGTAACACTAGACTCAGCAGATGCGACAGAGGCTGACCTGCACTCAGCAGTTCGTCTTCGCAAATCATCGAGCGGAGTGCGCATATTATCTGATCTACCTTGGAAAGATCTCCAAAAAAGGAAGCAGGTGATCAACGCGGCATTCCTAATAGGGATAGCAAGAAAACAATATTTGTTCACGGTGTTCCCGAACTTCTGCATTCTTCTGATCACGATGCACAAACACATGACCGAGAGCAGTGGTGCTACATCCGCGAAGCACTCTCTGTTGACAATGTTATTGCCAAATCCTTGACAAGAGTTCCGTCGTGACCTAACTACAAGGGCTGCGGTCCAAAACTCATTTTGGTAATATTAAACTCCGAGGGAATGACGTAAGTTCTGTTGGATAGCTGGTTAAAGTTTCGAGCCAGGTTGCCAACAGAGATCCGGCTAAAGGCAGCAGGCGAACGGCCAATGGTCGTAAGCAATTCGATGGAACTTGCAAACGCTGCAAATTCTTTATCTGCACACTCCTGCGGAGAGACCGACACAACAGCACCCACTTCACACAACAGGACAGAGCACAGCACGAGTGAAACGTCTGCTCAGAAACGCTTAACAATGCCATGCAACTTGACTGAAATTCATAAACCAAAAAACGATTAATGGCCGGCCACCAAACGGCCGGCTTAAAAACGAACGCAAAGTTGACATTCATCAAAGCAACCTAATAACAAAAACCCTATCTTGTATGTACACAAACGCCCCAGGTCCTCTAAGCAAGTTGGCCGAACTCAGAGAACTCCATGACTCACAGCCGCGGGACCTCATCATGATTACAGAGACCTGATTAAACCTTGAGATAACCGATTCTGAGATCAATTTACTCGGTATGTCACTGCTTCGGAACGATAGAACCAGAAGGGATGGTGGTGTGATTCTTTATTATAATACAAACCTCCGATGTGCAGTTATCGATCACCCGGAAATCCGCGCTCTTGATTCGCTTTGGTGTCGCTTATGGTTGCGAAACAAGGACACATGTCTACTAGCTGTGGTTTACCGCCCACCAAACTCAACGACGGAACTGGACTCCAAACTGAACCAGGTCTTTCAGTTTGCTTGAAACAAGTCCTTCACCCACATTCTTATCGCTGGAGACTTTAACGTGCACGATATAGAAACGCCAGCAACCGACAGTACGCAGTTTAAAGCCTACTTGCAAGAGCTAATTGCTAGCCACCCTCTGTACAACCAAGTAACCTCTCCCACCAGATTTTGAACTGCCAACAAGCCATCGATACTGGATCTTGTGCTTACTAACGAAGAACTCATGGATGACGGAATAGTTACAAGCACACCACTGGGTCATAGTGACCATATAACGCTACTATTTGACTATATATCCTATGCGGAGTACTCTGAAAAGGAGGATGATAAAGTGAATACTGTTGTGCACTATAGTGTGTTTTCTACGCTAGTTAAGAATACATCTTGAATTTTCTTAAGCGAATGCCTCCAGATTTTGCCTGGGAAAACTTTACAAGGATGTTTAGCACACTGGTAGCGCACGCATCGGAACAGAAGTCCTTCCAATCCAAAAACCAGCATAAGTCATTTCTGAGGAGCAGGACACGCAAATGTATGTCCCAGAGGGATTTGGCTTGGCGAGCACACAAGGACTACTCGAATGCCAAAACCTGCACTGCATACGTGACACATCGTAATTTCTGTGTGAAACTGATCCTCGAAGACATGGTCACGCATCAGCAGGAGTTAATGAAGCGAATCTGCACGAACCGCAAACTTTTGAACAGGCACCTTAACGGCCTTCGAAAGGTAAAGCGGGGATTCCAGCACTAGTCACGGATGATGGATGCACGCGACAAGCAATGGAAACAGCTGATCTCCTACGGCTTCCTTACTCCCAAACTTTCCAGCAGGTAACGAGCCAAAATATTCTCCTCGTTTCCAGTAATCCACCGTCGGGTTTAGACAACATCACATACACTGCGGAAGCTGTGTTGAAGAAGTTGTTTTCCTTGAGTATCCAGTTATCCTGGAGTCGACAACATCCGACCAAAGGCTCTGCAAGCGGTAGCTAATGATCTAGCAGAACCACTGGCTGTTTTCTATCACCGATGTCTAGAAAGGAACCACATTCCACCAGTATGGAAGCGAGGGGCCATCACTCGTGTTCATAAAGGAGATAGCCGCACTGACCCTACCAACTACCGTCCAAGATCACTAGTTCATGTACTATCCAAAGTTATGGAATCAATCACCGCAGATGTGCTGAGGCAGTATCTGGAAAGCTACAACTTAATAGCCCCAGAGCAACATGGCTTTCGTTAAAAGCGTTCATGTAATACTAACCTATTAATTGCACGTAATAGCTGGACTGAAGCTGTTGATGATGGAGCAGGAGTCAATGTCATCTACCTGGACTTCTCTAAAGCGTTTGATCGCTTAGACCATGGAACGCTTCTTCAGAAGCTTCGGAACTACGGCATTGGTGATCCAATCCTGAGTTGGATTAGCAATTTTCTACACGAACGACGGCTAGAAGTTAGAATCCGAGAATCATTGTCCGATGCAATCGATGTGGCGTGTGGTGTATCACAAGGCTCGGTACTTGGACCCCGTCTACTCTTGGTGTTCATTAACGATTTGGCGAGATCAATTGCTTCCGATTTCCTAATTTTCGCGAATAATAGCAAGATATGGCGATGGATCAGAAGATCGAATGACCACGAATGGCTCCAGTGCGATCTTAACACGGTGTTGAACTGGTCAGTTCAAAACGCCCTACCGTTCAACGTAGACAAATGTCACGTTGTGCAATTACGCCCTAGACATAACTACACCTATTTGCTTAGGACAAGCGGATTGCAGACAAGCTCTCAGGAATGTGACCTTGGGGTGCCTGTACAGAGCGACCTGAACTGTTCAAAACTGACTGAGGTAGCTGCGAAAAGAGACAACCAACACGTCGGCATGCTGCGAAGCGCATTCGGGAGATTTGACCCATCAATCTTCTTAATGATGCACAATTCATACGTGCGCCCGCATGTTGAATACGCTATACAAACTTGGCAACCTTGGTTGAAGCACGACCTAGAAGCGATAGAGGCACCACAACGAAGAGCAACAAAGAATGTAAGGGGCCTGCGCTATCACTCTTACCACCGAAGACTGAAGTTGCTGGGAATTTTCAGCAGACGCTATCGAAGACCCCGCGGCGATCTTATATTAGCGGATCAGATACTGAGTGACCCCAACCATGTATGCCACCACTTGCTGAATCTAAGCCACAACATGCAGCTCAAAGGGTAAGTGCTTAAAATTGAAGGAACAATATATCCGTCTAGAGTGTCGACGTAATTACTTTTCCCTTCGGGTTTGCGAAACCTGGAACGCACTCCCAGACTCAGTTGTTTCCTCCCCTAGCTTGGAGGTTTTCAAAAAACCATAAGTTGTTGCTCTTCGCTCCCAGCACTTCGTTACCTAAACTCCTCTATTGTGGATTACGCCAAGCATACTTTTCTACAGGATTTATGTATCAAATGGACCCAAGTGAGCGACCATATTTTACTTTGCTTACGCCTTATATAAACCTTCACTTCACCCCAGTGTATTTCTGAACCATTACACTCGATTTTTATTTTACACTGATGTTATTTGTCAATGCATTCATCTCGGCAGACGTTTGCTAGACGACCCACATATATTTTGCTTTCATGGTATTCACCCCAACCATCCTACGGGACTTGTCAAGCATATGATTTTATCCCGTAATAACTCATTGTTCATTGAACGATGATAACACTAAACGTCGGGTCTTGGGAAATGCGAGTGATCACATCAACAAGATAATTTTACTCCACCAGTCGAGAAGTTTCGGTCTCGTCCTAGGCCTGGTGCCTGAGTGCTTGCCGCGCCGCACTCAATTCTCCAGTGGGGGACAGTGCTGGAAACTACCAGGTAGTGGTCAGCATGAAACTTGGCGAAAAACATGAAATCGCTGAAGTCACGTCTAGCCGCAGTTGAACCCATACGCCTTCTTTGATGGGGACCCAATGATGAGAAGTGCCAGCGGCTTGACACTATTGAAGACATGGCTCGTAACCGAAAGCAGTGGAAGAACTGTGTGCACCATTGTCCTGATCCACATGTTTAATGCTTCAATCCTTAAAAGTGATAAAAAAGAAAGCAAAGAATATTTGTTTCAATGCTGTTTTTGGAGTAGCTGTCATGTAGTTGGTTTTTGGAACACGCAATCACACTTGAGACCTTTGGTTACTTTGGAGTAAATTTTGGTAGTTCCAATCATAGAATCGTATCCGAAGTGGAGGGATCTCCGTGTTACTCCCCCAACACTGATGTCCTACGACCGGTTTCGTCCTCGATCGGCCGGATAAGATAGAGCTAGCCTAAACTAAAAGTATAGTTAGGGGCCACCTGATTAACAAGTGATGTTTCCGTCAACAGGCTACTGAGATCGGTGAGAGCAAATTGCCCAAAGGATGGAGATTCCGAGTTGGGTTTGGAACAGTCATCAAGTGAATGGATTGCAAAACGTCATCAAAAAACTCCTACGTGCCAATTTTGCTCAGCATGCACATCCCTATTGTCTAAGTGGATATACAGTGGTTTAGGTCTACTCGTTTGGCACTTATATATATATATATATATATATATATATATATATATGTTTGTGATTGGCGGCATCTGGTTTCGGATTTACCCATCACTGTGGTCAGCCACAGGACGCCTGCGTATATAAAGAGACCTTGGGTGGCTTGCGCTGCACCACCCACAGCTCCAATCACACACTCTATATCCAGCATAAACCGAAGGTATAAGATCGTGAGGCATGTGGATGGGAGCCACGTTTCATCAACGGAGCCGGCCCACACGCCTTCACAGGTAAACACAAGCACACTGCTTTTGGGGAATTAATCGCACACAAGGCGGTGGCTAGACCGCAGTCCGCTCCACAGTGAGTGCATGGAACCACTCGTCCAGCCTAGCACGACCACAAGGACTGTGCACCCCCTCCCCTCCAGCAACAACAAACTATCTCCTGGAGCCAGTATAGGCGATGTGGTGGGTAATAGACAGGTAATCACCTTGTCAACATGCACATCAGACGCAGCCACACCGGGGATGTCAAACAACAGCTAATCACTTGAAACGACGATATCAAATAAAAGAAATCGAATCATGCATAAAGCTACCGTGACATAACGCTTTAATATATGAGCGTATGAAATGAATTGGTTGCAAAAAATCAGGGCAAGATTCAATACGTCAGAAACTATATCTTAACAAAATGCCACAACCGCGAAAATGTTATCGAACGTAACTACAATTAGCTTAAGCGACGTGTGCGAGTTCTACTGGAAATAATTCAGCTAGACATTATTATGAGAGAAAAAAGCATTAGGACAATATAGCAAAACCACCAACTGAAAGAAAGAGAATTCGCATGCAAAGACACTGTTAGTAAATCGATACAGCGCAAGTACAAACGTTGCGCCGGTTCTGCTTACGTTCTATGCAGGACCTGTATTCGCTTCGGTGGTGGATCTGAGTGGCCTCGCTCATTGCATGTGCTACAGCACCATGCGCTCGCTGTCGATGGACTACAACTTATTGGTACCTGTCACTTCTGCAATTGCCGATTCTTCTCTGCAGGCACGAGGGATACCTATTGCACCTCGGCAACCGCCTTTGTGATCCGCTCGCGCCGTGCATGTCGATCAACCTCTTGCGATTCCCATGAGCTGCAATCAAGATTAGAATGTGAGAGTCTAATTTTGATCATGTCCTGGTAACGTAAATTCGGTTTCCTCACATGCCGCTTCCCAATACTCAGATGACCATATAATAGTTGCTTCGATATCCGCGTCGAATCCATACGGCTCACCACTCATGTGTCTCAGGAAAAGTATGCAGTCCACTGCATATATTCTACTTCGGCGCACAACTTCGTGTCTCAAAAGGGCCATTGCTCAGGTGCAAAAGGAGGTACTGATGCACGCGGAATAGAAGCACGATGCGTACGCTCCAATTCGATTTAGTAATCCAGGTCAATAAGGCGGCGGATGTGGTAGGTATGCCTTCGTGCTGAGTAAACTTGCATTTCAAAAGTATATGTTGTTTGAGCTCCCCGGTGTGGCTGCGCCTGGTGTGCGTGTTGAAAAGGGGCTTACCTGCTATTGTAGCGAAAACGACAAGACAGGGGGGTAGACGTTTATTGCACACCGAAAATGGGCACATGAGGGTCTCGCGCGCGCCATCGAATATCGACTAGATTTCCGTCTCACAACGCAACACAGGTACGGATGTTAGAGACGAGCCAGTCCTTTCGCCTCGGGAGCTCTGACTTGGAAGATCCGCCTTCCTGTTTTCGCCTCGATCTCCGCTTCTCTGCACCCGATTTGGATCGGCCAGGAGTCGTTCGAGAGCTCTCGACTTGCTTGTTCTGGGCTGTGTCAATCGGCTCGGCCTCGGTCCTGTGGGCTGCGCTAGCGGCGTATTTGTCTGATTTATTGCGCTGTCCACATATTCCCGCTCCGTAGTTCCGGGCCCAGGCTCGTCGCTAGCCGTCTTTCGCGATCCGCTCTCAGCTAGCTCCGAAGAGCTCCCCAGAGCCATTCTTGGAAGCGGCCCCTCTACACCCGCCCCTCCTCGAGGACCTTTCTTCCTCTCGTACCATGGTCGCAGGAGAGCAGCATTCACCCAACGTTTCATTCCTCCGCAGTCGATTAAGAAGTTGCCCGCTTTCTGGTCGATAATGGTGTAGGGGCCTTTCCAGCGTTCTCTGAACTTGCTTGCGCCCGGCCCGTCATGATCCGGCCGATCGTTGTTCCGTAACTTGACCCGTTCTCCAATCCTGAATGGCCTCCACTTGTGAGCCTCATGCCTGGCGTCGTAATTTCGCTTATTCCGCGCTTGTCGAGCTTTGGTTTCGCTTCTAGCTTTCCCTCGCAGTCGCTCTTGATGCCCAGCTGGATGTTTCCACTCACCCTGGTTCGGTAGGCAAGTATCGAGCGCAATCCGTGGTTCTCTGCCGAACAGTAATTCGAATGGCGAGACCTTGGTGGTTGATTGCATGCTGGTCCGATACGCGATCAGAACCTGAGGCAAAGCATCTTCCCATGCCAACTTCGTGCAGTTTATCCACGTCTTCAATGTCCGGTTGAACCGCTCGGTCATCCCGTTGGTTTGTGGGTGGTACGGTGAAGTTCGCCGTCTCTGGATGCCCCACTTGTCCAACACTGCCTTAAACGCTCTTGACTCGAAGCAGGGCCCTTGGTCCGTGATGATACACTGTGGGATCCCATACCTTGCAGGCACATTGAATTCGAATACTTGCGACACTGTCTCGCCTGTTTGGTCCTTGATTGGTATGGCTTCCACCCATCGAGTGAAGTGGTCAATCATCACTAGAATGTATCTGTTTCCTGTTCGACTCACTGGTAAGGGCCCAAAGACGTCCAGTCCCCAACACTGAAGTGGCTCACCAACCTCCATCGATCGCATCGGCGGTCTCGGGGACTCCATCTCCCGACTCGTTTGGCAGTTTGGGCACCCCCGAATGTATGCCGCGACGTCCTTCCTCATGGTTGGCCAAAACACTCGCCTCCGCAGCAATTCAAAGACCCGCTCGAATCCCATATGGGCGCCATCATGAGTTATACGCATCACACGTTCTCGCTGATTTGGTGGAACAAAAGGCACTTTCCGTCCGTCTATCGCCACCACCACGTTATCGTTTTCGACCTTCAACCTGTCCCAGATCTTGAGGAGTTCCTCCACCTCTTCCGATGTGGCCTCCGGTTTGGTGCCAGCCTGTAAGTGAGAGCACAACACATTCACGAATTCATCTGTCCTTTGATCTCCCAGCAGGTTCCTCTCCCCCATCGCGATCGCACGCACCGGTATGGCATTGTCTGGCATGATGTCGTCCAAACACGGGCGTGACAACATATCTGGCAATACATTCTGCGTTCCATCCACGTGCTCAATGGTGAAGTTGAATTCCTGCAATCGGTAGGCCCATCGCGCAAGCCGTCCCCGCGGGTCTTTCGCCGTCATCAACCACGAGAGCGGTTTGTGGTCAGTGACGACCCGGAATTCATTCGCCAGTAAGTAATTTCTCCACTTCTCTAACGCCCACACGATGGCCAAGCATTCTTTCTCCGTTGTTGAATACTTCTGTTCCGCCCCCGTCAGCACTCTGCTCGCGTACTCCACCACCCCAGCCGGTTGAGACAAAACCGCACCGATTGCCACGTTGCTTGCGTCGACAGCCACAGTGAACCTCTCACCAGGATTGGGTAGCCGTAGACATGTCGGGGCTTCTGCTATGCCTGCCTTTAGATGGTCAAAGGCCTGATCCGCTTCAGCTGTCCACACGAACGGCACGTCCTTGCGAAGCAGCTTTAACAACGGGCTGACCTTCTCTGCGAACTGGGGCACAAACTTTGAATCATATGCCACCACTCCCAAGAACGAACGGAGCTGACGCTTGGATTTTGGTTTTGCGAAGCACTTGATCGTCTCGCGTTTCTCCGGAAGTGGATGGACTTGACCATTGCCCACGATGTGACCCAAGCATACAATTGACTTTCGGGCAATCTGCGACTTTTTACGACTGAGTTTCAGACCAGCTTCATCTAGCCTCTGCAGTACTGCTCCAAGTCTGGTCACATGTTCCTGTTCCGTCTCAGAGAAGACGATGATGTCATCACCATACACAACCACGCCTTGCAGGTTCGCGAGGACCATCAGCAACAAACGCCTGAATGTAGCTGGGGCGTTGCACAATCCAAACGGCATTCTCAAAAACTCATACTGCTGGCCATTGACCCTGAAAGCCGTCTTGTGGCGATCTTCTTCTGCGATCGGCAGTTGCCAATATCCCGAGCGGAGATCAATCAGAGATATCTGCTTCGCACTGTGAAGGCTTGAGAAAATTTCTTCCATCTGAGGCATCGGGAATGCATCCTTCACCGTCACCCTGTTTAGTTCTCTGAAATCGATGCAAAATCGATAGGTTCCGTCGGCCTTTTTCGTCAATAGCACGGGTGATGAATACGGGCTGTGCGTTCGCCTGATGATTCCTTTCGATTCCATTTCGGTTACCTGCTTCTGTATCTCAACCAGGGTGTTCTGTGAAATTCGTCTGAAGATTGGCTTACATTGTCCTCCTGGGATCAACGGTATTCGATGTTCAACCCAATTGCAAAATCCGTAATCATCTTCCGCGTCTGTGAATAAGTGGGCATACCTGCTCAGTATGTTGCGTATTGCACGGTTCTGACAATCAGGCACGGCTTTGAGGGCACCAACCCGGTCGGTTCTCCCCTTGTTTATCTCGATCGTCTCGTTAGCCACGATCACCACATCGTTTTTCAGGTCAATTGTGACACCGAGCCGTTTCAGGATGTCGGTTCCGATGATGGTTTCGGTCGTCTCCTCCACGATGAACATGTCATGGCTGATGAGCGTTTCTCCTATCCTGATTCGTAACCGCTGCGTGCCCGTCAATTTCAAAGAATGCCCGCCGACCGTCTGCATCGTAATTGAAGATGGGTTTACTGGAACCCCATTGAACCTCTTCGTAATTGACACTGCCGCTCCTGTGTCTACTATGGCTCGGACAGACACACCTTCTATAGTTACCTGGAGGACTGGTACTCGCCACCGACTCGGCATGGATAGAGAGAAACAATGGGGCACATTGACGTTGGTGCAGAATCTCGCCACATGACCACTCTGGTTGCATCGGAAACAGCGGCGACCTTTCCGGATTACCCGTACATTGCGTTGTGAAGCGGTGCTTGAAGACTCTATCGACAACAGTTGCTCCACCATTTCGAATAGGCGCTTTACTTTCTGTTCCAACTCAGCATGCTGGATGCTTCTCACTATCACTCGTTCCGACAAATTCTGGGCGACCGTCACCAGATCCACCGCTTTGTTGTCTCCCACCATCGACGCCAATTTCACCTGATCACGGAGTGGATCGGGCAGACTTCGGATAAACTGCTGTTTCAGTAGGCGCTCTCTTGCGTTGCCCTCTAACTCGGGGATCCCAATCGTTAGATGTCTGTCCAGCTGCTGGAAAAACACCATCAAATCCTCCAGTTCGTCCCATCTGGCTGCGTGAAATCGTTGCAGTGCTCGTTCTCTCTCCAGATCCTTCCCAAATTCTGCACACAAGGCAGCCTTCATCTCAGCGAACGAACAGCCGGGTTTGGTCTTCCGAGTGAGCAGATACACCGCCTTGGCTCGTCCACTCAACCGTGTGCCCAAAGCAATTAGCAAATTTGCATCCCCCTCACCCCCGTGCAAGCCGCAATTCCGTCGAACTCATCGAGCCACGCCTCCACGTCACCGGCCGCAAATTGCTCCAACCGAGTCAACTCCATCGCGATTGGTCACGGCACCAGTGTAGCGAAAACGACAAGACAGGGGGGTAGACGTTTATTGCACACCGAAAATGGGCACATGAGGGTCTCGCGCGCGCCATCGAATATCGACTAGATTTCCGTCTCACAACGCAACACAGGTACGGATGTTAGAGACGAGCCAGTCATTTCGCCTCGGGAGCTCTGACTTGGAAGATCCGTCTTCCTGTTTTCGCCTCGATCCCCACTTCTCTGTACCCGATTTGGATCGGCCAGGAGTCGTTCGAGAGCTCTTGACTTGCTTGTTCTGGGCTGTGTCAATCGGCTCGGCGTCGGTCCTGTGGGCTGCGCTAGCGGCGTGTATGTCTGATTTATTGCGCTGTCCACATATTCCCGCTCCGTAGTTCCGGGCCCAGGCTCGTCGCTAGCCGTCCTTCGCGATCCGCTCTCAGCTAACTCCGAAGAGCTCCTCCGAGCCATTCTTGGAAGCGGCCCCTCTACACTATTACTCACCACCTCGTCCATACTGGCTCCAGGAGACAGTTGGCCGTTGCTGGAGCGGACGGGGTGCACCGTCCTTGTGACGGTGCTAGGCTCAAAGAGTGGTTCCGTCCTGTGTGGAACGGGCTCCGGTTCAGCCACCGCTTTGTGTACCTCTGGTGTGCGTGATTTACCAAGTAGGCCTTAATGTTTCTGTTGTGCTTGTTGAAGGAGTGTAGGCCGGCTCCGTTGATGAAACGTGGCTCCTATCCGCATGCCTTCCGGTCTTATTACTTTGGGTTTACATCGGATATAAGATATGTGGGTTGAACTGTGATGGTGTAGCGCAAGCCACCCATGATCCCTCTGTAGACGCAGGCGTTCTTTGGCTGTCCCCATGGAGGCCACAGGGGCAGGAAAATCCGGATACGGATGCCGCCATACCATATGCGCTTGATTGTACTTTTGCCCTATGCTAATGCTGTTGTTGCATGCACCATACTTCCTCATCGCAGCTTGGCTACACCGCGTTACCTATGACCATTCACCATTAACCGAATGATGCTGATTTCGATTACTTTGACTTGATCAGTACTATCACTCCACCGCACATGCTATTACTGCCTCGTTTGTATGCCTAATCGCGACATATTGTTGGTCCAGCGGAGTTTTATGCCCGTGTGGCTCTCAATGGCCGGGAATGCTGCAGAATTACTAGCACACCCCAACTCAGTGTTTTGCGCGTCGTGACGGATGGATGGAACGAATCAATTTATGCCTAGTTGCGTGGATCAAAAAAGAGGCGAGAAGTGATCCAGACGGAATGCAGGTATTGTTCGACATTGTCAGTCAGTCGTCATTTATTGCACGCCTTACTATTCGACGCGCAGCTGCTCATAGCATGAAAATTTTGGCTGCTATTCTTGCCTCCAAACCGAAGTCATACATGTTCGCATTATTACGATCCATAAAGACATTCCACAGTTGTTAATGACTCAGCCGGCCTACAGCCTCCATAAGCAGACGCAAGAATGCAGGTTACCATGCGCTCTAGGTGTTTCCATCCCTAGATGCCAGTATCCACACAGTGACCGGAGCTCAAAAGCATGGGAACAGGTTCGTTCGTGCGGTACGACAGTGCTTCGCAGTCTCATTCGCCGGAGCTTCACAATCGATGCAGACCTAGTGTCCGACCAGTGTGACCCTCGCACTGCGAGTGACCTCGAATTGTCTACAAACGTCTGTGTGATTGTTGCACATTGTGAAGGTAAGCAACACATAGGCCCTCCAGTTAGCCCTCCTCTGTATGCACAGTTGAAAGGCTACAAACGCTCCTGTGTGTGTGTGTGGTGTGTGGCGTGTTTGTGACGGATTCGAAGGCACACTAATGAATCCCTAAGATTGGTCGCCTATCCTCAAGCATTCTCATCTTAAAAGACAGCGGTAGTGACGACGCAGCTAGCGTGAATGGGTCACGTTAACTCCTGTTTACCAAGCGCTTGCGGCTTACAATATTCCACATTCGTTCGTGTCTTCAACTGAATAATTGGGTGTAGTAATCAACAATTAGCCCTGGAGCCCAAATACTCTACAACGCTTCCTTGCTTTGTAATGCGGCTTGGAAATTCAGTGTTTAAGGCCCAGCAATCTTCGTTGCAAGCGCCCATATGTTGGCTCGTCATCATTCCATCTGGTAACCGTATTGATGGCATTTGTTCCCCTATCCCTCTAGCTCACTGTAGGTATTGTTGATGTACACACTTCTAACTAGATTTATGGCTGCTATTTAGGTTGACGTTTAAATCTTAACTAACCAACGACGGTCCTATTGGTTGCTTATAATTCTACGTGAGAGCTTCCAACACTAGTGGAATCCGACTGTTATTCTTACATACAATCCATACTCGCGCACGTTCCTAGTGTTATTGCTCATGAGGATTATCGTTTCTCCATACAGTTTGTGGTAGTCCATACACAAGTGTGGACAAATGCCCGTTCGCAACACTGCAGTACTGCGACTCGAACCAGGGACCTTTGGTGTGTCAACTGAGATCTTATGTTGAATGACTAAGTGGAAGTCATTTAGAAACACTTGTAAGCACCACACTTCAGCCTGACAGACTGATGGAATTTTCATTCGCGTGACACCATTATCTGCTGGCTCGTTATCTAAATGGGACTCGCCTAAATTACAAGTCCCGCTAACATCTTTTCGTGTCTCGCTACTTTCCCACTTGAAAGACGGACCTTAGTACATTTCTTCTCGTGTGACACTGTTGCGGGCCCGTCAAATATCCCCGCAAAATCGCGCCAGAAACTCCAGCATAATGGATGTGGAATGAGGGGTCCAATTCCTCCCCACAACGTAGCAGATTTCAGCCACTCCGAGACGCGGCTCAATTGCGTAACTTTTACAAACTACCACGCTGTCTTGGTATCTATTTTCCCTAACTTAATGATCCATCGCACTGGCTGTGATTCGTCGGTTGTTGGCCGTAAAAGAGCCTTCAGAAGACCACTTGCCTTGCTTCCTCTTCGCCTTAGTTGGGAGTGGGTGGGTCACGTGATTCTGTGTGCGTCGTTAGCCGGGCAACATCCGCGTCGAAGTCGCTAGCGCGTTTCTACTTTAATCCCTTCTCATGTGCGTCCGTTCTGAGGGCACAGCGTTTACCCGAATACGTACGGCTAGAATCGTCCTCACGCTCGCTCAATTTCCGTCTCCCCAGGGCGTACCCCGGGATAAGCTAACGCCATCAGGTCAGCGAAATCCGTTCGATTGTCCACCGTTCCAAGCCGTTACCGTAGACGTGCTCCAATCGTGCCAATAATAATCTTATCAGGAATCTACGCAATTATAACAGTGGCTTCCCTCAATTATAATAGACACTGTGACTTATTGCGGGTTGCAATATGAGGTAATGTATCTCATCTCAATGTCTCTAGACGTCCCTTGTAGTGCTACCGCCCTCAGGTAAACGCACTGAGATTCAGGCAAGTCATCAAGGTTGATTACGGTACAGCGGCAACACGATGTGACATCCAAATCAATATGCTTGGGCAAAGGTTGCATTCTAGGCATGATGAATTGGTCGAGATATGCTAGCGGTCAGAAGGAATAACCAGGGGGAAATAAATAGCAGCACACGACGGACTGCCCAGCGGTTCTACATCCCTGTTGATTCTCGCTCACCTTAGACAAGAGACGACCGGACCGGCTTTGGTTTTACCTTCCGACACGGATAGCCTGCAGTGGACTTAATCGCACCATTTCCCTGCTAACTTGAAAACTTATTTACTCCATCTTCGTCAGCTTTTTGTCATTCTTATTCTATATCCCGCTTGTAAGTCGCGCATGGGTACAGTTTCATACTAGAATGATTAACTACTGAGTTGGGACTTGGTGCCATGTAATATCGTTATTGCACCTGCCTAGAACGGATGAGCCACATCTAATCTACCTTTATTGCGCTTACTTAACTCGGTTTTGTTTCGCCAGGACTTCACGTGTTGCCCATTATAAAGTTGTACTCATCATGACCTTTGCTATTCATGCTACCTTCTCAAATGGAGTTTAGTACGGTGACATACCGAGAGCGCGAGCTACAGCAACTATCGCTTTGTACAGCGACTAGAAGGAGTGGTAGGAAGATATTCAGGTGACTCGCAAAAAGATCTTTAAAATAAGGCCATAAGAGTTCTTGTGTGACGTGAGGAAAAATAAATTCGCTGATAAGATTCAAGCACGCGTGACTTCGAAATTGCAAAAGCACAGTTTGCTGATGATCCGCGAATGACAGATTCAAAAGATGAGCAGTGGTAGGAGGATCTCGTGGAGCCAAATCCAGTGATAGCACGTTGGTCTCTGTAAAAATAAATCCGAATAATGTATGATGGGATAGAACGCATAACTACAAAACCCACAGAATGAAAATGCGAAAGAAATTATACTGTTCCGGCGTGGAACGTGAGTATCGGTAGTTTAGACATTGCACTTTGTGAAATAATACCCCGAGAAAACATTGGAAGTAGGATGTGTTCATGATAAAATTGGAGAGCAACTAGTTGAAGGAGTCCATCAACAGTTTGGTTTAGTACGGTCGATATGCAGATGACATCTTTTATGTTACGGACGATGGGATGTGTATTGCAGATCTGCTGGCCCACTTCAACTCCGCACATAACAACAAACCTTTTACTCTCGAAGCAGAAAGTGACGACTCCTAGGCCTTTCTAGACGTCCAGAGTAATAGGGCAGCAGACGGGACCATACGGAGGAGAGTACACAGAAAGCGATCTTGGAATGGGCAATACACCCACTTCCATAGTTTCGTTCTAATCAGCCAGAAACGTAATCTAGTCTGCTGTCCCACTGAGCGAGCGAGAAGAATATGCACAAAAGGTACGCTTCCTGGAGTTTTCGAACTTAATGGGTATCCAGAAAAATTCGTCCAGAAGCACTTGGAGCCGCAAGTACCGAAGATGAAATCTGCTTCCGCATAGAAGCGCTTAATATACTTAGTGTTACCGTTTAAGGGTGATGCGATAGCGCAGCGAACCACCCGAAGGCTTACCCTAGCCACTGCCAAAACGTACTTTGCGGCCGACCTACGTGTAAGCTTCACCTTAACACTAATTTTCCGCCAGTAGCTCAAAGACAGAATACCGTTGTCGCAATTTTCCTTCTGTGTGTACAATTTCTGTTGCGCTTGGCGACCAAGATATATTGGAGAAACGACCAGACGACTGTCCGTAAGAGCTAGTGAGCATTGTCCCGCTTTGCTATCCAGTGGTATGAGAAAGAATGTGACGAGCGCAGTATTGTCACAGTTAGTGGATACCAACTACGAAACAAACGCAAAAGATTCATTCCAGCCGATCTACTGTGTGCCAGGACGCCACACGAGAGCCGCAGATGCCGTCTGCTGTCAACAGCACAGGCAATCGCAATGGGGCTCCATAACCCGGAGTTGTGTGCACAGAAGAATTTTGTGCAGACTCTGTCTGCTCTGCCCCAGACTAACACAAGCAAACAGACCTATCACGCCTTTCCGCCCGACTCCACACATGACGGGCAAATCACATAGCTTTATTGACGAGATATTTGATTTATTGACCCCTGTAATTCACATGTTCTTTTTGGACATACATAGTTGTGGTTGTACTAGCTTGATGATGATCCACTGAAAATATTGCACTTTGTCATACAGTTGGGTTGCGTTTGTCACTCAGATGTAAGTCTAATAGTCTTTCGAACGTCGCGATGTTTGGTGCTTTCGCCATATGTGCTGGCGATGCATTACAGCGTGGGCAGATTCCAAAAGAATAAAAACAATTTTTAACATTCGAAAGGGAGCGTTGAGTTACTGGTTTCTGGTCGTGGAATCGGCACTGCTTTTAATGGAGCTAGGGTCATCAGTGATTTACATAGACGCTCGTTTTCTGTTAGTATCCAACATATGAGAATGAAATCTCTACGAAGCCAATGGTATTCTGAAGATAAAATGCCAAGTAAACGAGACGAATGCCTCTTTTCAACAATGGACACCAGGCGTAAAGCGCACGCTCAACGTGGGGACGAATCTTCGAATAAATCAGCGGCATTACTTGCAGTCACTCAAGTAAAACAAGAGCTCACCTCAAAAGACTTAAGTTCAAGTTCGCCACATTTGCTGCCTTGAATATTGGAGCGAATAGCCCAGACTATCTTGGAAGATAATAGCCAAGTTCCTTTATTTCTCTGGTCACGTGTTGCAGGACGTGCTGCCTCATACGATGTGTGCTGTTGAAGCTGTTGCGCGGCGCCAGCAGGGGACAATTCGCAAGATTCGGTGGGAGTTGATTCATTTCTGCCCATTCGTTGATCAGGTCCAGACCGTTCTGCAGATAGGCGCAGTCGGATGTTGAACGAATAGCTCTCCATATTTTAGCCTTATCTGCAAATATTTGCATTGTGTATTGAATAGTTGCTGGGAGGCTATTGATATAAAGGAAAAACAGTAGCGGGTCGATGACAGATGCTTGCGTCACAACACTAGAAACGCACAGGCTTTCTGAGTGGGTATCGGCGATTCTTATCGTGATTGTTCTGTTAACTATATAAATAAATGATTTATTCTCCACATTGCGGGACACGTCTTCGAGGACATGAGCATGGTAACACTAACGCGTAACATCAGTAATGATACAGAAATGTTACCAGTTAACCAGTACATACTGGATATATGTATTTATGCATGCGTAGTGTGTATGTGGGGACATATGTAAGTCATGGTGTTAAGTGAATTTGTTACTATTACTGTGTACTTGTTAGTTTGTTCAGGGAATTCGCCAATATAGGGAGAGATCAGATGAAATCTTTGAAGGGGTTGACACTCGTGGTATGGCAAGAAGCAGTGACGTTATATAGTGGCGAGTCACATCCGCCAAGTCATATCGATGTTAAGCAGACAGTTGCGGATTTTTATAGGGAGAACAATTGCCTGGCGAAAACCCACCACGTCCTGGAACACGGCCGCCGAACTAGTAGCTGGACAGGGATTAACCCGAACCGCCCAGTTGGCATCACGTGGAGGTTGTTCGGTTGGCCATCCGATATGTAGGTAATCTTCCAACCAGGTGAGAAAGAAATCGTTGATGACATTAGTAGTAAGCTTTTAGAGGAGAATGGACTGATTCTGTCGAATGACAGAATAGTATATCTAACTCACATCTATTGTGACGTACCAGTGCCGCTTCGATCTAGACTAGTTAAAAACTCAAAAGATTAAACGCTGATATAGATGATAATATGGTACAGATAAAGATGATACATGGAAGAGAGACTTTTCGCATGTGCTTATACGATGGCTGTGAGTACAAGTCAGATTGCGGATGGTTGTGATGATGGCTGCCTCGGGCTTTGAGCACGTGAATGGAAGCGTACAGTCCGTTGTCCGGTCGTCCAGTTGTGTGTTTTACGTCTTGAGGTGGCAAGTATATCCACATTGTGAGTGCATGTGTGATAAAGTGCATTCTCCAACGCCCATGGTTGTTACGTAATTTGACGCGCCAGTGTGGAAATGGATACAGGGAACATGCTGTTTTAATCTTGGCGTGTGGATCACGTGATGTCGATCACGTGGTGCGTTAATTGGGCTTTGTCGTGTAAGGTTAAATGAAAGCACAATTCCAAAATCATGTTTTGAGAAATTTGCAAACGGGCCGAACAACAGGGTTTCTTCGGCAGCCGCCTTAGTTCATGTGTCCCGACCACGAAGCAGATTGATAAGTCAAGATCGTCTGCTACTGAATTTAAGTTGGGGATTAAAATGACTACATTTTCGAAATGCCGCATTAGTTCACTTGCGATAAAAGACCCCGTCATTTTGATTGAAAATGACGAATGATATGTCGGTGGTTAGCAAGTGCTGTTCTCTTACCCCATTGTATATCAGTGTGATGAGTCCAATTTTCCACTCACAAAGGAGTAAACGGGAGTAGATCAGACACCGGAAAATGGTTGATCCAATCGATTGCCGGGGCACTGTATTCTCAGAGAGACTGTCGTAGCAAGAGTGACCAACACACGCTAACAGATTCGAAGCATTCGACAGATTACCGGCGCGTGCCGCGGCCAATAATTGAAGAGAAAGCACGAAAGTTACAGGACGAAGGTGTAGTGTGGCGTACACTGATCCTGTGTATTGGCTAACATATGACTCTAGACGACGCGAAGCAAGCTAGGGAAGGATGTGAGGGATCACGCGATTGAGCGGCGTGTTGAATCTTACTGTAGCGCAGTGTGTATGCATTGGGCTTGTGTTGGTTCAGACAAATACATTCAACGTATATTTCAGCAATCCGCAAGCAACCCCTAGGTATACAATACGATGGTAATTTTATTTTCTATCATAAGCAACATATTCGTACAAAGCGGGAGAATCTGCAGACCGCTACACAGCCCTCCTTCAGGAAGCACTGTGTACGCAGTCCGTCGATCTACGTGAGGACTCTACATCGCGGGCCAGGTTTCTGCGAGACAAGATGGAGAAATCTGATGCAGCTGCTGGAGCAAAACGAGGCGATCGGACCCTAGCGAGCTCCCAGCAATGTCCTCCCGGACGGTGTCAAAATGAAAAAAGCGTAAGAAAAGGGTTCCTAGAAAATAGTAGTTTGCCGGGATATGTCTGATGTGCATTTGAAGCTTACGGCTTGTAGGACTAGTAGTACTAGTAGTCCGAGGCGGTGCACCAAATTAAGCGCGGATATCAGAAGGCAATTGGAGTCGGACACAGCGGAGTGTATTCGATGGGCTACAAGAAGACGCGGACGGATGAAGCGAGACAGGCGTAACGCGTTAGTGCGGAACTTACAAGACGATCAAGTGACGAGTCGGTTGTAAGGAAGATTAAAACATGAAAGGATTATGTACAATTGGTTAACAATGAAATAGTACATAAAAGATAGTAATTATCTTTCTGAACGCTACAGGCTCTATCGTAAACGCGTGACCGAGTTGATAGGCATACGTGGGAGGCAAACAGAAAACTTGGATGACAAAAGTGCTCGAAAATAACACGTGGTAAACTAAAATAAAAGTGATAGGTCTTTTTTAAGTTTTTAGAACGTTTTACTTTTTGTTTTTAAAACACTGCCATTTATGTGCAAGATTCACAAATGGTAAAGGAGATCTATGCAGTAATATGTTGTCTGGACAAAACGACGAGGGCAATATACTTGTCGGCCTCACTTAGTCTTTCATGATGTAGCGAACGATGTTGTAGGAACTTCAGCGGACGTCGCTGAACTGTTAGGACTGTGCGTCGTTGTGGACGGAACATTCGTCTTTGTACAGGTAATGGCGCTGTCCATACAAACAATTTATAAGCGACCAACAGATATGGAATCACGCTTTCTGTGGCAACCGATGACAAATACTTTGTCCTTCCGTTGGAAGAATCGGAATGGCAGAGTCAACGATCGATGCCGCCAACTTGCACGAATGCGTGCGTACATGCTTGAAGCTCCGGCAACACAAAGGTTTTCTGCTTTTGCAGACGGGTGTAAGTAGATGCGAAATGGCGCATAGGTGGTGCTAGTTGCTTTGCATACGGAGCGTCATTGGTAGGTAGCAGGACTGGTCGGACGCGGAGGGAACTGGACTTGCGAAATTGGTCTAACACTGGATCCATCCGTTGTGCAGTGGCCACTGCAGTCAGATCGATGTTGTGACCAGGTGTAATGGAATTGACTCTGAATAAGGCGTCTATGACAACGTTTTATGCAAATGAACGGTGAAGCTGTCTAGGTGGTCGATCTCTGTAGGAGAGTATTTGTCGGAAGATGAGTCTACGGTGTAGACTGAAGTTTTGTGGTCGGGAAAAACTACGAAATCTCTACCCTCGAGTGAAGCTCGAAAACATCGAATGGCTAGATAAACTGCTGGCTGTTCTCTCCCGAACAGTGTAACGGGTTTTGGCTGGTTGTACTCGTTTCGAAAAGAAGCCCACTGGTTATCAAGATCAATTGACGAAATGTCGGAAATCTGCCACCGCCGCTCCTTCAGAAGCAACTATTACCGGCGCAAGAGGAGCATTTGGCTGTGGGTACGTCAAACGAGAAGTGTTTACAGCGGCTTTTAAGTGATGCAAAAGATGATCAAGCGAAAATAGTGCAAATAAAAGTATGCTGACCGCCAAGAAGCAAGTCAGTTGAGGATGCAATAACCTTGCACAATTAGGAATGAGACGACGGTAGTAGTTTACTATGCCGAGAAAGCGTCTGAGTTGTTTGAGAGATAACGGCTCAAGAAAATCTTTGACTGTACCGACTTTCTCAAGAAGTGCCTCGATACGATATGTAAACATTCGATGACACAAAATAATCAACTGACGGTATAACTAGCTTGGATTTAGCAGGAATAACGGTAATTCCACGATCTCGCAGGTGTTGAGACGGCATTTGCAAGCGCTCTAGTAAGTCTGACTTGGTGCTCGCTACCAAAATGTCGTCCATATAAGGCTACACGAAAGCTAAGCTGCATGTAACCCTATGTATGGATATTTGGAAGGTTTGTGCGACATTTCTCAGGTCAAAAGGAATCCGCAGTAATGCGAATAGTACAAAAGGTGTGATGACGGCGGTATTAAGGATATCGCATTCTTTAACGGGAATCTGGTGATAGGCTCTCGTTAACTCGATGTTACTAAACACGCTTGACGCTTAAGCAATAATTATTTTCCTGTATATGCGGAATAAGATACTTGTCAAGGCAGGTGCACTTGTTCAGTACCCGATAATCGCCATAGGATCTCCATTCTTCTTTGGCACCATGTGCAGCGGTTTAGCCCACTAATTTTCAGAAGGGCGGATAATATCAACTAGAGCATATGCTGGAATTCCGCTTTGGCCACCAACAATTTATCAGTAACAAGAAATCGTGGTCGATCGGAGACTGGTGGACCGAGATTTCATATATTGGTGCGCGACATTAGTTACTACCGGACTAATGGCCTTAAATGGGCGAACCTGCTGTGGACAGTGTGCGAACAGTTCAATGAAATCTTTGTCAGCTTGTTGTTGGAGCTAAATAAGAGTGACATTTTTTGACGACCTCTCGACTCCAGAGCTGGAAAGACGTGTTTGTTTGTCAGTTAGTTTTTACTGACAGGTATCGAAATGACGCAGGAAATCGATTACGAGGATAGAAAAATGCACAGTGGCTACTGTAAAAATCCAATGGAATTTGTGTCCTAGATCGGTGCTGAGAGGACTGGCAACATGTTCTATGAGCCTTCCGTTGGCAGTATGTGGATTTATTGTCCGCCAACAACATCACTACCTCTGTGGATTGTATTCGATTTGGTCCTGCTCGGATTATCATGCTTAGCCGTAAAATTGCTGCCTGGTGGAGGTCTTCCAGTTACCACCATTGAACCTGACGTTGAGTTCAGCTCCGAAGTGCCAGAATTCAACGGTCTTCTAGACACTGCAACTAATGGACTAGAGAAGCCCGCATAACTAATACGATTCACTACGTGTTTCAAAAGCCTTTTTGTTATTCATCACATCATCCTTATCGGCAGCAAACGGAGTATAAATCACAGAATTGTTGTGGTCACTAAGTACAGCATTAACAACTGAATGCTGGGAGTCAGATGGCTGTTTGTTAGTTGGGTTTAACTCCGCCTGTCGTCTCCCAATCTCCCTTTGTAGCGGGGTTTGTTATTCAACAATGTTCAAACTTTGAAAGTCGTATTAAGCAGAATGGGATTGCACATTGAACTGAATGTTTAGCAATCAGTTCATTGCCAAACTCTAGTTCATCGCCCCATAGCACTAAACCCGACGCTCCAAAGTACTGCATTTAGCATTTACGTTTCTGTAAGGAAGCCCGTAACTGAGAACAGCCATGTAGATTCTCCGCTGAGGTAACCTGTCACGCTGGCCTATAGTGCCGATTAATGATGTCGGTAAAACACCATCAGTTTCATCCACATTAGGGATTATGGTTCCATGAACTAGTTTTTAGTCCATACTGGAGCGGAAGTCAGCGTCTTCCCCCCAACAGGTGATCAGACAACTTGTTTGCTGAAAAAGCTAAGTGCCATCAATAGCACACCAATAGCCGCTTACGCGCACCGGGCGCTTAACTAAACCTAGGTCTTCGCGCACGTTCCGCCGAATATTCACCGTTGCCACAGTCCCTTTTTTCATCATCGGCATAGACTACCTCAGGCATGTCGTCCTCGTGATCGATGCGAAAAGCTAGCTGATAGACGATCCGGCAACGAAACTCAGTGTGCGTGGCATCAACATCGACATCGCATCTACCACCCCGGTCTACGCTTTCCCTCAGACCTCGCCAAACTGCGCCCACCTTTTCTCCCAGTATTCCAAACTCGTTCAGACAATGGAGCAATAGTTTATGACAGGTTTAAAAGCGAATGCTTGACACATCACGTAAGATAATTAGGGTGAAAATTACGAAATAAAAACAGTGTCAGTAAAACTACACGTACTAGGCCCGCCAAGGGGTTTGGAGTGGCATATCCGCGAGTATTCCTGCCTGGAGTTTAGGAAAGTTATAAAACTGTCCACTGTTAGTTACGTACTAATCTCATCATCCGATAGTCATGGGCATAGACGCGAATTTTCCACGATGGTGAAAATGTTCTCTGTAAGCGAAATTGAACATTCCACGAAATTTTTGCGGAGCAAACATTAAATTCCGCGATTTCACCGTGAAAGCGAGAATAAATAGAAATCAAGGCATTTTCCTCTACTATATACATATCAGTCATGATTAAAAACAGAGGAATTAAAATAAAGCCGAGCAAGGTATTTTGTGCTACGTTTCGAAAATTTGTCACCCTTGTCAGACAACCTATTTGTAGGCATTAAAGGTCTGTTCAGCGTCTAGCAAATTCATGAACATCCATAAGTAACGGCCGACGATGTCTGCCAGTTGTAGAGTTCTGTTATGCATCCTGCACAAGAAGGCCACCGTGTCTCCACATTTTTCTCTATGAAGTTCTTCCACCACTTTTCGATAGATTGACCACTCGGTTACCAGAGCCGGGGAGCTAACCAGGCACGGAACTTCGGCATAGTTGATTGGATCGCTAGGCAAGGTGATGAGCTGATCGGGGTCAAGCACTCTAATGGCTTTCAAAACGGCCAGCTAGCCTGTGATGTCAGCAACTCCTGGGTTTTTATAGTAGCTTGGGATAAGCAGAGTTGCATGTCAGTTTGCATTTTGCTGGATGCATTCAAGGTGAGTCCCTTTGCTTGCAAATGCTGCGGCGTTTTCTTCAGCGGCAATTTTCAGTGACATGGATAGATCGGAGACATTGTAAATCTTACTGGTTAACGGAGACTGTGATTACGCAGTTTTCAGGTGACGGATGATGATCTTCACGACAGTGGTAATGCAACGCATTTGCCACCTCAAAGCTTTCTGTGTTGTTCCCTTGGTTAGGATATCCACCAGTTTACAAACACCAGCTGAGCCTTCAAATGCGTGTTGCAATGCTGGTAACATGGCTGGGTAATGATGGAAATATTTGCTGTGTTGTGCGAAAGCTTCCAGCCAGTTCCAGCGGGTGGTGATCGGTGTAAATGGGCCAGTTGAGTGATTCACACCCACCTGAGTTAGATATTCGTGTTGACACACATATTTTTTCCCGAAAAACAAAAAGCACTTTCATCTGAGATGAACTGAATCCTCACAAAAGAGCTTAATGACATCACAGTAGCATGCTGTCATATATCTAGCGCCATTGGACACGAAGGCCATCACATGACTGAACTATATACCCATCATTTACAAGCTGCGCAGAATGGCTTCTCCAACTGTGGCAAAACTGACTCTCTCCACGTTGACCTTGTGGATGAGGTATGCTCGGAGACTTTCCTTGTTGGACTTCAATGGTGCGCATAACAGGATGTGTAGTTCCATTACCTCGTGGTCATCAGTTGTTCCGTCAGTTATAACGCTGAGAAAGGTATCACGGAACATTCTTTTAATATCTGATTATGTTTCCCATGGAGTTGGAGGATTTTCAGATGTAGCTCATCAGATCCGGATATGCTTCGTACTTGTCTATGAAGAAATTGCCTCAACTGGGGGTTGTCGTCCTTCTCTAGACGAATATTTGCAGATACCATAGCAAGTAGAAAGTTAGATACTACTATGTCACGGGCTTCCTGGGCAGCATTCACAACGGCGATGGAACTGACGATGCTTGCTTGTCGAGCAATTTTCGGAGCTGGTTCCCACTTGGCAACAAGTTTAGCTGCTTGGTCCTCCTTGTAAGCTTCCTGCTGCAGATGTTTCCTGCTGCGAATGTGGTCAAGCACGGTCGATTTTCCAGATGGATCCACACTCACTTCACACGATGAACAAAACTGTAGAATTTTATTAGCGTTATCGACAGTATTCTATAGGAAACTCCTTCAATCCGTCCAGGGTAGTTTTGCCTACCACATGCTGTTTCTTCTTCTGCGATGACATCTGCAAAAGATAAAACCTATTGATTATTGTAAGCAACAGATTCGCTTGATTCTCCAGTAATGGGTTGAAGGAAAAAGAAGCAGAGACTGAACTACGGTACCATACAAAGGAAGATGAAAATTTCGTAAGAACAGGCCTCAACAGTAACTGCTTAGTACTGGCACAACAATATCTTTACGAAGTACTCAAAGAGGGTACGTATCAACGTTTTCGCCACTGTACTGACATATGACGACGACTTCAGTCTTTCAGCGAATCAACATGGTCGCTTATATTGCGCCGCCGAGTCCTATGCAACGACGTGGCCGCCGTACAAGGCATAAAAGGCGACGGCGCATCAAGTTCACGAGTGACCAGAATGGGGAGGCGGTGCATGCCAGTCAGTCATGCGCAAAAGGTGGGATCGGAAAGATGTCGAACAGAAATGATGTGCATGTGGGCAAAGGGTTTTTGTATAATGGACAATAGAATAAGTGCACAGCGTGGGCAGACAGATGGGACATGGCTGCTTAATGGATAGATGCATAAAAGATACTTGAGTCTGGGGACAATAGGACTTGGATAGCAGATGGTGGACAAATGGCGGTGATGATACTCCATAGCACTGTCCCAATAGCCAACTGGCTTCTGTGACATTTCTTCCGAATACAAATATATTGATTAAAACGAAAACACTTCACAGTAGCTTTCTTTATGAATTAATCCATTTTCCGCGATGCCGCAAAATTTTTAATATTTTGCGACAGTAAATTCCGCGAGTTTTCTGTGGTGAGCGGAAAATTCGGGTCGTTAGCCATGGGCTATATCACGAAGTGTAAATGTGTCAGGGTATTGCCAAGGCATCTTTTTAGACGAGGATAAGGTGGGGGCATTAACTACATGCGACGGAAGGGCGTTATAATATTGTGACACTCGGAGAGAGAAGAAATTTCCTCAACATTCCAGTCGGCTGTACTGCGTGGCCAACTAAAACTGATTGCCCATTAGTAATGCTTTTACCATTGTTCGAAAGAAAGTGGCATGTATAGTTAATGTATTTTATAAGCTGAAACACCATTATGAAATCGCCCCTTAGACGATAACAATGTCCACTGTTTTCAGCCTGATTGTGGAGGGAAAGCGGGACAAACCCCTGACGCTTTTCTTTGCCTTGCGTTTTACAGTATCGAGCACGGTCAGGTGGTGCCTCTGCCATAGTAGCCAGGTTTGGATGGCGTATTCCGCGTGCGGCTTTATGTATGCGTCAAGCATTTTCGGAAAGACCGAGGTGCCCTTAAAGAAGAAGGTCGAAGTACTCGTTTGCTTTCTTTGACGCTTTCGGTCCACCTCAAACAACCAATGGTCATCGCGCATGAGCACGTCGAAATCGCTTTCATGGGAATCGCGCTGCATACTTTGTGGACTTAGCTGACAGTTGTGAGTACTCTGATGGTGGCTGCTCAGAATTTTGCATTTGGTGGTGTTGAACTGCAGCATCTTTTCGATGGACTGTGTGTACGCTTTGTCCAGATGCTGTGGAATCCTCCATTGAGGCAATAGTATGCCATATCTTTAGATCATTGGCAAATAGTAGACAGTTTGAAGACAGCACTCTCGCGGGATCATTTATGAAGACTAGGAACAGGCGAGGCCCATGTACCGAGCGCTGAAGTACGCCGCACTGAACTTCAAATAGTTCCCATAGGGTGTTACGCATTCTCACATTCAGGTGAGGATAAACTAGAAAGTGGCCTATCCATCCCAGAACAAGAACAACTTTTTATACTTATGGGGTTTATGTACTAGAATGCAATGGTCCAGACGGTTGAATGCCTTAGAGGAATCCAGGTAGAGTGCATATACTACCACACTGGCGTCTACAGATTCCGTCCAGCGTGTACGAGCGATCAAAAGCTTAGTAGTGTGGTACCGAATTTGGAGAAATACATGCTTCTCCAGAACGAGAATTTTGTTACTCTCCAGGTACCCCTTGAGCGCCTCAGCTAAAATGAACTATATGATCCTGGAGATTACAGGAAGAAGTGTTGTCGGGCGATATTATGCTGGTTCTGCACGACCACCACTTTAGTACATTGGAGTGATTATTCCGTGCTTCCACATCGTAAGGACGTGCATTTCGTTAAGACATTGCTGAAAATGTATTGCGAATGGTTTATCTAAACTCTTGGCAACAACTTCCATCGCCGTCGGGCAAATGCCGTCTCCCCCCGGTGAGCTGTACTCGCGCAGACATCAGTGGCTTCAGTACAGCTGTGGTTGTAAAAGATATGTGGTTAATGCCTGATGGTGGCATGAACCACGTAGGCACGATGTAAGATGATTATAGATTTTGGTAGGTACGGCCAAATCCTTATCCAAATATTTTGGCCGCCTCTTGTGCAGTTTGTGTTAACCTGCATGCTGTGTGCAGGGCAGGAATTTCGCGCTTAACCCGGCGAAGTTTGTTTACGTGTCTGTATAGTAGCATGGAGTTACAGCAAAAAGGTTATCACAAGGTGTTGCTGGTTCTTTACTCTATCCTCCCGGTCGAGTTTGACGAAGTGGTTCATTTATGCTGTATGGATAACCCATGTGTTCCCGCTTAGAGAGGCTATATAAGCGTGCCATGTCAAGTCTCTCAATGCGATGCATTTCCGGGTCCTGCACCTTAGAAATGACTTCATCTTCCTGGGTCGGTGGATTTTTGTTTCAGATGTGTTTGCCAGGAGCCTGTTGAATCTGTTGACAAATTCCCCGCAGGTCACCTCAGGGGGCCGTTCGGCTAGGAAAGACCAACTGGATGCACCAAGGAGGTTGGACAGGACATCATAATTGGTTACGATGTGAAATTCCTCGGTATGTTCTTTATGATACTATACGTAGTACAACCATTGGAACACTAGTATCGCATGATCGCTGCTGCGCAAAGGAGTGAACGTTGGTACTAAAATCAAGTAGGAGTCCCTCGTTTGTAAAAATGAGATCCAAGATGGCTGGCTTGTTTCCTGTTCGGAAATTTGTTGAGAAAGCGACATGATTGTATAGCGGTGAACTAGCAGTTAGCTCATGCAGTTCCACCTTGAATTGCTCACCGAGAGTGACCTGGATTTCTAGGGCGTCTAGATTGAATTCCCCTACCAGGAGAACATGGCTGTACGATCGTGCCAGTAGTTACTTCATAGTGGAGACTAGGGCCAGTTCCATTTCTAAAGTGGACATTGGTGGGCGGTATACAATGGCCACTAAGCATATATCGCCCTGCCTTAATTGTAGGTAGCACCATAAGGCGTCCAGGGTTTGAATCTCAGGGTCGTTTACGCGGTCGATGAGATGGTCGGAACGGTAGTAAAGAATTACACCACTTCCCTTTGTCAGTCGGTCGTTGCGCAGGAGTGACATACCAGGTAGTGCGATCTCGGCGTCGGCGATCACTTCGTTTATCCATGTCTCGGTTAGCATGGTTAAATCCCAACACCTTGAGGTTTGACGAAATCGTAGCTTGGTCAATTTACTGGGAAGGCGTTGCGCATGTGTACACAAACAACTGTGTGCAACGGCTGAGAGAAACGTATCTGGACGCACAAACCGTTCCAACCGATTTGCGCCGATCTTTGTGTGGCTGACTGACAAAAGTTTTTTGAATGTATTTCTGCCTACCCCGGGGCCGTTTTCGTCTGTTGAATACGGCACCAACAATCTGACCATCTAGAAGCGAATTGCGGCGGATTGTCTGTTCTTTCCTCTTCGGACGGCTGGGAAGTTGCAGTACGCTCTGGTTCAAAAATGCACACAGCGGGGCTAGCGATTATTTATCACCGGCTTTTAATTCCCTCAACCAATGGTGACCTGGCTTCGACCGCCTTAAGGCGTACCTTTGATGGCAGTTTGTTGTGTAACTTGTACCAAGTTTCAAGCAGACTTTTAACCATTTGTTTAGAGTAGAGTAAGACTTTCGGCACCCTATGACCACTTTCGTTATAGTTGGGTGATCAGGGTAACCCTGAAGTTGAGTTTACAATCGTGCCTTGGAGAGAGAGTGCGCTTCGCGGATGTAGCGTCACTCTTCCAAGCCATGACCTTGAGCCGCTAAGTCGACGAAAGACTGGATTTAGGGAACACCATAGACAAAGATCGATCTTACCCTCTTTTGATTGCTGTTTTCTCCTGGATTCTGCTTCCATTGCTGTGGCTCCCTCTAAGATATGTAAGGGGATATAAGAATGCCATATAACGAATCAAGATGATTAGCTGACAAGGCGATCTCCGATTCGTCACCCGAATGATATGTTATCTGATGTAGTCTTTGTTTGCCATCGTGAACTGAGTTTGGATGGCGGACGATGCGAAAGAAACCAGCCCGTTTGGCTTGAATGCCCATTACTTGGCATGTGGATTCACATTGTTTCAGGTCGTCCAGTAGTTTGCCTTTGACTCACGCATCTTTGAGCATATTATCTTCATTGAGTACTGCGTCCTCTTGATGTTCATAGTTTTGGATAAGGTAGTGTCTTTTTTACTGGCAGTGTGGTGGGCGGTCTTCTCGGGGTCGCAATGGGATTCGTGTCATCTCTAACACTCTTTGGGGTAGTTGCAGATACGCCCGCTAACCTTGCCCTGGGTCTGCATCCGGCGCCGAAGGATGCGTGTGTCGCTGGACTTTCGACATTGTTAGGTAAACCCGAATAAAATAAAGTATCATGTGAAACAGACACAGCACGCGGAAAGACTAATCTCTGCAAAATGGAAGTCGTTGGGGTTGGAAAACCCTAGTTGCCCGTCACTTTGCTAGTTCTCGTTTTCGGGGTTAATGGTTCTACGCTATTAACCATACATTGGTTTTTGGGGTTATATTCCAAGTTTGAGCATATATGTAGGCAGCGAAAATCGAGTCCTGCCGCAACTGGTTCTAATGCGGTCTCTAGGCGAGCCGTAAGACGCTGCACAATCGATGTCTGTCACATTTCTGTGCCCGCAGGGTGATGCACTTTACGTGTGGGTTGACCATACATGCTTTACATTTAAATGTATGCACCTGGGACGAAATTTCTCATTGCGGTTACTACATGTTATTCTAACTTGAATAGCCTGCGAGCACGATTTCGAATCGCAAAGAACTTTTGTATGCGGCTGAGTGGACCGGTTACACATTGTTTTTCTTGTTGCTGTGTTGCAAATCTTTGTCGAGGCGTGTTGGGACAGACACAAGATGTCGGTTGACAATGTCCTACGAGTGGGACAACAGTTGCAAACAAGCCGACGGAGGTCAATGCGTGACCTTGCTGATGTGGGTCGTGATCGCTTAGTTATCAATCAGGCCGGGCTTCGGCTTGGTGGAAAGTTGAGCTTTGATGAGCGTGGTAGAATTCACGCTATTTTGACAAGTGCTAGGTTGATAACTGCCAAATGTGTTGCAGCTACCGAACGTAGTGTCTGGTTCGTGTGGTAAAAGAATCAATGGACATCACGAAGATCACTCTGTCAGATGAGGGTACAAATGATGGTATGCACTTGAACATAAGGTTGATAGCCGACTGGATTGATGTGAATATTCCGTTGAAATTCATGAAACGAATGCAACAATGGTGTGCTAGACAATCTTGCAATGGTAGATTCATTGGATAGCGCTGGTAAATCCGAATTGGATAAGTGTGAGCACAGTAATGTGCATCAAGAATTACGGGTGGAAAATCCAAAAATCAGAGCAGCGTCGATTAGGTACGACCAAATGGCGACAATGGCAACACTTAGCTTTACCCATGGCATCCCAAGTCACCACCACATTCAGACGATTGGCCTGCCCGTCTCGTCCATGCCGATTGTAAACCGAGCAAATTAAGTTAGTTAGGGTGGAGTCTGAACACATGTTTGAACTCAGGATAGTCCACTCTTCTGATAGCTGTTGGTGCACCCAACTGCAGCTGGTTCCTAAGAAATCTCGTGACCGGTTCCCTTGTGGAGACTACGGCTACACAGTAAACTAACTGTCCTGGACAGGTACCCAATCCTACGCATGCAGGATCTCACCGCATGCCTCACAAGTAAGACGATTTTCAGTAAGATTGACCTAGTTCGCGCTTGACACCAGATACCTGTAGAAGAAAAGACATTCCTGAAACAAACCTCATTGCACATTGCGGCATGTTCGAATTTTTAAGAATGCCTTTCGGACCACACAACGCCCCACAAATCTTCCAACAGTACATCCAAGATGGGACTAGTGGTCCAGACTTCACCCATTCCTAACTTGATGACATCGGAACAAGGGCACATCGACCACCTCAGTTTTCTCATCCAGCGCTTGATCCAGCACAGCGTCACAATTAACCCGAATAAGGGCGAAGTGGGCAAGTCAACGGTAGAATTCCTAGGCCGTCTCGTCTCATCATCCGGTATCGACGTTCTTCCTGAAAATATCCCGACAATTAAAGATTTACATGCTCCGACCTCATTCAAGCACCTCCGCCGAGTTTGTGGTCTATTGAACCACTATCGACGCTTCATATCTGGCTGCGCTCAGCTTATGTGACCTTTGACCGACGACTTCAGAGGAAACCTACGTAAGTTCGCTTCCCATGACGCAGCACACACAGCGTTTACTGGAATCAAGGATGCTATCCTCAGCATAGATCTCCTTCATTCTTAATCGAATGCACCGCAGTCTTCATGATAGGAGCTATCTTCCAGCAACATGTTGGTGGGCAATGGCAACCTCTCAGTTTCTTCTCCAAACGTGTGCAGCCATCGGGATCCCGCGAGAGCACGCTTGGCATAAAACTGCTCTTCATTTACTTAGCGATTCGCCACATCCGGCACATACTAGTAGATCGCACTTTCGTGGTCTACACCAGGCTCTTTCAACATTGATTCAGCCCTGGCCCCCTTTTGAATCTTTCCATTTCTCATCGCCCCAGCCTTTATCACCAGAATTGCAGCAATTCGCAACGCTTAATAGAGGTAAATCCGTGATTTCCAGTGGTCATACTGTTATCTTTTGCTATGATGGCAAAGGTGTTAATGTTGGTACCACTGCTTTTTCGTTTATAAACCATATTTTCGAAATTTCACAGTCTCGAGATAACCACGTGTGTTTACGTGGTGATATGTGTGTACCAGCAATAGCTTACCGCCCTCCAATGTCAACCTTGGAAATGGATGAAAGCCTAGCTTCTGTGATGAAACCAGTCCTGGCACGACCACACATTTACGTCCTTCTGGTGGGGGACTTCAACCTGCACACAATCAAGTTCCAGCATCGCACAGCAAACAATTAAAGGCGGATTTGCAAAAGGTGATCGTCGATGTACCTCTGTACAATCATGTCGCCTCTCCTACGCGATTCCTAACGGGTGACACCCTCTGTTTTGGACCCTGTGCTCTCCTATGTGGAACTAATAATCGACATCATGAACACAGATGCACCAGTTGGCCGAAACAATCACGCGATGTTGCTCTATCGTTACATCTATTACTCGGAGTACATCAGTGAGAACAACGTGGAAACCTATGTCGTTACACATTACGATATCCAGTACAACCTCCTTCAAGAAAGCGACTGGTCCTTCCTGGCCGATAAGCCGCCCGATGTCGCCTGGATGGTGTCTGTCACCCAATTCACTGAGCTAATGGCAAATGCGTCAGAAAGCAAGGTCTTTCGCCCGAAGCAAATGGATTCGTTCCTGAGGAGCAGTACTAGGAAATGCATGGCCTTAAGGGATTCAGTCTGGCACGCTTATAAAGTCTGTCCACGTAACGTGACCTGGGGTACTTACACAACTCAAAGAAACCACTGAGTTAAAGTTGATCCACGAAGACAAACTCCAGCACCAACAGGACTTAGGGACGAAATTCAGTACAAATCCCAAGTTGCTGTATGGACACGTCAACAAGCTCCGCAGAGTGCAGCGCGGGACCCCGATTTTATGTGCTACAGATGGCTTTGCGCAAACCACACAAGATGAGACCAACGTGCTTCGCCAACACTTCATCCATACTTTCCGGAGTGAATCATCATTTCATCCGCTTTTGACACAGCTTCCATCGCCACCAGCGTTCAACCACGTATGCTTTACGGCAGCCAATATGATGAATGCGCTTATGTTATTGCGCGTGCACAGCTCACCTGGTGTGGACGACATCAAACCGAAGGCATTGAAGACAGCGACCATGAAGCTTGCCGAACCATTATCTCTGTTCTTGTAACGTTCTCTCGACGAAATGTAGGTTCATACAATGTGGAAACGTGGACTAGTCACTCCTATTTATAAAAGTGGTAATCGTTCGGAGCCCTCGAACTAATGTCCAATCACTCTCCTCTCAGTTTTATCCAAGCTAATGGAACACATAATTGCAGATGCGCTCATGGGATATCTTGAGTCATTAATCTTTCCGCAAATGCTGAACGCCTACGTTAGGCCCTAAGTTGAATATGCGATCCAGTTCTGGTGCCCCTGGCGCAAGCGCGATATCGATGCACTTGAAGATCCTCAACACAGAGCGACAAACTCGTTAGAGGATTGTTTCAGCTCTCCTACCAACGCAGACTGCAGTTCCCGAGATTGTACAGTAGTGAATATCGACGTCAGCAAGGAGACCTAATCATGGGTTACTTAATACTGACGAACCCCATTCATCCAGTGCCGCAATCTGTCGCAGGTGAGCCAACATATCAATCTGAGAGGCCATCGGTTTAAACTGGCTACGCACTACAGTCGACTTGACTGTCGACGAAACGTTTTCTCCCTCCGTGTGTCCCGTGCTTGGAATGCTATTCCGACTCACGTTATCCTTGCTGCTAAATTAACGCTATTCAAAAGACGCCTTGATGACATGTTATCCAACTTGTATTAGTTGATGTAGTTTGTTTCACTCGGAGGACGAAATAACACGAATCAAACCATGTGCTTAACGGCCCGCTACGCAAGGTGGCAAGGAGGAGACATGCAAAAGTCCTTGTGAGTAGCATAGATGTTTCTAAGCTGGATTAATGTAGAGCATCTGTCAAATGAAGCAATACACAAGTGAGCCTTGAGTTTCTTTTTTATTTTCCACGCATTTACTGAGTTATAACAGCTCCCCATACTATTTTGTGTGTGTACATCCCATTCAGAATGCAAACTATCGTTATGCATTGGTGCATTTAAATCGGTAGGCGAATAAAACCACGACCTACTTATTCGTTGATCCTTTCAAATTTAATTTTTACTCCAACCATCCTACGGGACTTGTTAAGTACATGCTTTTTACCAGTGATAAATCATTGTCCATTGTTCGTTTTGCGACAACATCAAGCCACTTGTCTGTACATACACAAAGGTCATCCTTAATACATGACTTCTGCTTGTTTCGCGACGTGTTGCCAATAAGTATCTGTCCTGGTGTTCCAGATTGGCTCACGCACTCGTCACTTCCCAAAGGCAGATTATTGTGCAAAGTTTAATGGTGGCTTCTACTTTCTACAAAAATTACATATTCACAAAACCACCTATACTTCAAATTTACCAACGCCCTTTGAACACCTGAAGGACAGATACTTCGGTTCATTGGGAAGTGATGAGTGCGTGAGCCAATCTGCAACACCAGGACAGATACTGTGAGCTTATTGACAATACGTAGCGAACCATTCAGAAGTCATCCTTAATAGTTAAAATTGCCTTTAAGTTGTAGTTAGCCTCTAACTGTAAGGCATGTGATATATTAAGCTGTATAGCAACGTCTTGGCAATATTTCTGCCGAAATATTAATGTCTGGACCGCCCCCTACGCTGACCCTTGGTGGGGACCAGCTAGAAGTCGTTCAAAAATTCAACTACCTGGGAAGTTGTATCAGCGCCCGTGGGATTGAGGATGAGATCACGAACCGTATAGCAAAAGCTCGGGGCGCTTTGGCTAACCTTCGCCACTTATCGCGCCGGCGCCATCACTCTTGCCCTGAAGGGTAGAGTGTACAATGGAGCGGTACGTTCGACACTACTGTACGGTTGTGAAACTTGGCCCCTTAAAGCAACCGACCTGAAGAGGCTAGTTACGTTCGACCACCGGTGCCTTCGCAATTTCGCTCACATCTGGTGGGAACACCGCGTGAGCAACGAGCGTGTTCGACGCCTTGTTTATGGCACAGGAAAAGGAACTGAACCGCTCAGCACCGTCATTTCACGTACCAGGATCCGATGGCTCAGCCACGTGTTACGCATGCCAGCCCACCGACTCCCGCGACGTGCGTTGTTTGCGCGCTGGGGGTGTGGATGGAAGAAGAGGAGAGGTGGCCAAGCGATGACTTGGTCGAGAGGAATGAAGGCCCTCACTTCTGAGCTGGCCTCGGTTGGAGCGTCACGGCTCCCTGGTTGGGGTCCGAAAGACAATGAACACGTTTGGTTGGACACACTTGCTGATATGGCTAGGAGCCGACCTCAGTGGCGTCCGTGCTGTGAGTTTCTTTGTCCCACCCCATCCCTCTTAGCCTCCCCCTCCAACCACGATCTCATTTTTTAGCCTTATATAATTTTGCATAGCATTTGTTTTTGATGCACAGTAGCCGGCTGGTAGCTTACTGGAACGATGCCCATCCGTTACCGGTAGCTCAGCCGGCTTGCACCAGTTGCTTTTTTCTTTTCTTCTGTGTATTGCGGCACCGTAGCTGAGGTGTTACGCACCTCTAGCTAACGTGTATGATGATGATGTTTTAATTCCCTTACACAGTTAGACAATGGGTATTAGCTAACGTCATTCGACAAGGCGAAACACTCAGATAGTGTAAATGTTTGGCGGCACTAATTGTATTCTTGCTTGATAGTGAGACTATAAGGTAAGCATACTTGTGACATCTGTTGGTGGCTAGGATGTTAAAATGTAAAAGTGTAGAAACACTGTTAGAGCCAACCGAACGGTCGTTTCTGAGGATGACTTTAAAAATACGGTGGATAGCCAAAATGACTGAAGAACACTACTTGAAATAGCAAATAAGGAAAACAAACGGAACTAAGAAGATGACAATGCTCACTAGACGCACATGCACTACAGGAAAGTTGTAGCAAACGATGTTAACAGGTAAAACGAAGGACATAATAGAGAAACACGGAAGAAAATACCGCACAGTTCAGGAAACCGGCATGGGAGAGTCAACAACGAAACTAATAACCTACATCGGCTAATGCCAAACACGGCGCCAAATGCGTGTTGGAAAGGCAGTTGATTGTGATGAGTATTGGGAGGTTTCCTTGTGCACACATTATGTTATATGTACTCACCGAAAAACTGGATGTCCACACGTATGATGTAAGTTGACAAACATGCCCGCCAATTTTAATGTTAAGGAAGCGCCATAACGCATCCTAACTGTTTCGACGCCTAGTCGCGAACGAACGAACGTTCCTCAGAGATATTACGCCACGCGCGCAGGGTAGCTACTCGATTTCGGAACGTTGCGGGCTAACGAGACCTAGCCGCCAGACGTACACGCAAGCGCTAACGCACTGGGACCCGAAGTAGAACGACTGACCGGCACATGAGTTGTCACACAATCATAGCGTCCTGAGGAAAACTCAGTTAGTGTCCGTGTGGATGTGTGCGATGACCGCCGCAGTGTTCTGACGAATGTTCACTAGGATCATTGCCGCTTGCACAGTACATGTATCAGTGTTCTGAGTAAAACTCAGTTGGTTCAGTGTGTCAGCTCCGCAAAAGAAAGTCTGCCCGGTCTGGCTTTCACCATTTCGTAAGCAGCCACTTGCACGCGTAATTCATCTCCCTGACCGGCAGTTGTCAGAGTACAAGATGAGAAACTGACAAAAATGTAATTTACAGAATGATGTTATTTGTGTTATCACAACCCATTTTTTACGACTTGGCACCCTATGGACCCCATGACCCCCTAAAGTATGTTCTCATTCCAGAGCTCCCGGGAAATTCTCTATGACCCAAGAGGGGCTACATAGCCCAGTTGATAATGGCTGGTCTACACTGACGACAAGCCCCTTACCTCCGTCCTCAACTCAGCCTCTGACAAATACTCCCCAAGGGGAACAACACCTTAACATTGTCACGCAGTTCACCGTTGACATACCTTATGTCCAACATGTCGACAAACCGTCGCCAACGCTCTTTCACGCGTCAACCTCACCCATCAGTCTTTGATTACCCTCGCCCTTACCGCCATAGCATGGGCTTCGGCTCAAGGTGAAGACAACTAACGTACTCAATATATTGGAACATATTTGGAACTACAACACAACAACAACTAACGTACTCTGCAGTCCACTTCACTGCATGTGCAACCCACTGCTCTCCCAACCACAGATTGAACCATCCCCTGTGATACTTCCACAGGTTGTCCTAGACCCTTCATATCCGTCTCCTTCAGACGCACTCCACGCACTATCACATCCCGGTATCAGCGCATCTTTGCAACTGGTCACCGAACGGTTCGTTTGGCCCCGAGTAAACAAAGATGCTGGTACCGGGGCTCGCGCACGCCTTCACTGTCAACAGTGTTAAGTACTTCGGCACACCCATAATCCGCTGGGCTCATTCCCCTCCCCAGACGATCTTGGCATGTACATTTAGACCTGGCAGGTCCTTTAGCTCGTTCACGCGGATTCGTATGCAACCGAATTGGTCCCTGGACGTTTGGTTCCATGATGCTGGGATGAGGACCGTTCGGCCGTGGACTATAGTGCAATGGGGGAGTGATGCCTCCCTAGCGCACCGTCGGCTAAGCAACGGAGGAAATGTATTGTCGGCCTTTATTCTGGACTAGCCCGTCTTTGCAATCCGACGAGCCCGCTCTCACGGCCTCTCCAATGATGCACTCCAGTCCACACGCAAATAATAGATAACAAAATGTTTGGACGCAGCGAATTCTGCTACACGCACCCGTTTGGAATCTCATGTTCAAACCCTTGTTATTCTTCTCATCCATCCACACTTCACGTTTCCATCCACCGACAGCTCCATCTAAACTTTCTATCTCTCAGTATTCGAGGAGGTAGCCATTATACAGAACCTGAAAACATACCCTTTCATTGTTCACTTGTTTGACTGCGTGTACTTGTGCCTTCAAGTTTACTCTGGTGAGTACCGCACAATACTTTTCTCGCCTTTGCCGATTCGCTGTTCATCACATGTAGTATGAGCAATATACGTCATGTCCAGCTGCTTCTATCTTCTCTACCGTTCCGTATTTGGCACGTCCCCTAAGTGTCACCACTACCGACTAGTATCCGAGGCGCACCTGACACGTATATGACACACGCGTGAGGTGCGTGCTGCTGGGTCATTTGGATTATTCCTCTTTGTCCTCTCCATCTTCTCGCAGCGTTGTTACTGTACGCGCATTTGAAGTGGATCTACCAGCTCTACATGGTGATACACCATACGTGGAATTATCTGCTACGATTAAAGTCCGTGCCATTACTAACCATTTTAACTGACAACTGTGAGTAGGCGTAAGCGGATAACTCAATCACACTGATCCGCTTGCATTTCTGTGTGACCCCATCCGATACGGAATTCTCGAGGCGGTCTGTAAAGCCTAAGCTTATTCCAATCCGGCGTTTCTCAACGCAGCTGTGAAAGAATCTGTGATCTCTCAATCTGTGTTCAACGCTGTGGTCATATTCAGTTAGCAGAATCCATTCACTCGTCATTCCTTGCGACCTTGTCAGCTAGTGCGCCTGATAACCCATCACAAGGACCGTGCGACCACACCGACCGCTCATTTGACCTTGTAACCACAACGCTCGCCTGACCGATGTGCGCAGCTCTCAAAGCTGGAAAAGTACAGAACGCCAACCAACCCACTGGGTCAGGTAACGACACCAGGTTGAGTGGCAGAAATGCGAACCCGAAGAGGCTTAAAGCTAACGGCGTTTGCGGATCGGGAGAATGTCAACAGTTAGTTAAAATAGGTTTGGCTTGCTCGTGCTGATGGAAATGTTGTCACCCGAAATGTGAAAACGTGTCCCAACAACGGGTACGAGAGCGAAATTGTGCACAAGATGCGCTCTAGTTCTGTACTGCGTGCTCCACCATCCCACACGTACAGTGCTTGCTTATCCTAGTTCAGAAGTGCGACTGGTTAACCGCAGGAGCCGAGCAGATGACAGACGATAGGATTACTTCAATGGAAGCGAGTATGCACCAGGGAAGTGTAGCGGCTTCTAAGTAAGGGAATACTGCACCACCCACTTCCCCTGAACCGCAAACAGCCACGTCCCCAACTCCGTTGTCTTCTCCAACTTTGGTAGGAGGCCAGGCAAAAAGTGACCGTACTTACGAAAGTCAAACAGTACTCATGGCAACGAAAATCAGGCACCACTCGAAACGTCTGGTTAAGTAACTTCCGCTAGACCTAACATCTAGCATTAACAAGGATAGAGCAGCCGAACACCAACCTTTGGTACCTGTAGCTCAAATGTCTCTTGTCGAGACAAAAAAACGGATCATCAATTACATATGCAGAAATTGCTGCTAACGTCAGCCGGCAGGCCGCCGTTGCGACCTTTTCTGTTGTAAACACCGTTAACGCGAATAGAGCGACAAACAGTAAAAAATCAACACTTGCCAGCAGGTCAGGAGAAACGATTACCCTACCTTTTATCTCAACGAAAAAGGGATCCAACAACAGTGCCTGGATAGTTGTGTGCCTAAATGTCTCCGAATCTACCGTCAACACATTGCAGGGTAACTTATCGGACGACCAAGATCATTGGAACTCATGGTGTGCTGATGATTGCAAAACCAAACCCATAAGCCTATTACGAATTACTCTTCATCCGAACTCCCCACAGTATGGAGAACCCAGATTTAACCCAGTAACACTAGAATCCTCCACCGACGTAGAAAATGTTTTGCTCTCCGAAAGCGCGCTAAAACACGGATTTTGTGGGATACGAATCTATCCTGATGTTCCCTGGAGCGTGCGACAATCACAAAGAAACACCGAAGAGGGACGCAGTAAGCAAGACCACCTAAACACAATCTTCATAAATGGCGTGCCTGAACATCCTAAAGATGTTCAAGAGACCGGAAAGCACGATTTGGAACAGTGGCGGTTCATTGGTGAAACATTTGCTTTTGATAATATTGTGACGCTATCGTTCACCAGGATACCCCTGCCACCAAATTATAGAGGATGCGGCCATAGAATCATAAAACTTGTGGTTCAGTCAGAGCAACAAGTAACGGATGTTTCGAATCGAGGCGGAGAAATCGAAAATGTCTTCCTTCTGAACTTCTGTTAAAGGTCGCAGAAGCGTTGCACAGTCCAAATAGTAAAGCGCCTGAAGCAGCAAGTGTAACGACGAATGTACAGAAGCATAACTTGACTGCTGCTTTAATTGACTCTGACGTAGGTCTAAACGAAGGTTGGGACGCATCTTGGCCGAATCAATTTGCAAACGAGGTATCATTATCCCAGCAAAAACATGAGTAACTGCCTAACACCCATCTGTCGGGATTCTCCCACACGTGACCCCTTCACCCCTCTGTGGGGTCCTAGAGACCTAGAAACTGGTCTGCTTTTATACGAACACTCAGGGTCTTTTTAATAAACTGACCGAACTGAAAGATCGGCAATGTTCCGGGTCATATTGTGTCATTGGTATCACTGAGACGTGGTTGCACACGGGAAGGACGGACGTTGAAGTTTCTCTACCGGGCATGTCACTAATCCGGAACGATAGGCTCACAAAAGGAGGGGTAATCCTGTATTACCGATGCGACTTACAGTGCGAAGCCGTGGAGGATTCAGACTCGCAGTTCCCCGACTCTCTTTGGTGCCGCTTGCAGTTAAAAGGCAGAGACGCTCGTCTTATTGTCTTGATGTACCGCCCCCTAACTCTACACACGAAAACGACTACCACTTAGAGGCTGCTTTAAGATGCAGTTTACAACGACAGTACACTCACATACTTATCATGGTTGATTTCAACGTACATTGTGTAGAACCTCCTGCCACGATCGGAGAACAATTCAAAGAATATCTACAAGATCTCGTAATCAGTGTTCCATTTTACAATCACATCACTTTGCCCACTCGATTCAGAACAGGTAACAGGTCATCTGTGCTGGATCTTGTGCTCACCAACGAGGCGCATGTGATTGATGTGTTGGTTTTAGACTGCCCGTCGGGTCGCAGTGATCCTGTAGTCAGCAATTTTAACTTCGTCTGCTATGCGGAATATCGGAAAAAGAACGATAATACTATGTGAACCATCACAAACCTATGGTCGATTAACTCATCTCGTCAGCGCTACAACTTGGTTGTTCTGGCCGAAGTACCCCCGGAAGTCGCCTGACTCGAATTCGTCAACAAATTTAGTCAGCTGATTGCAGTGGCTTCAGAAATAAGAGTTTGCAATAAGTGAACATCAATTTCTTACGTTAGGAGCAGAACTCGAAAATGGATGACAGTACGCAACGCAGCATCGCAACACAAGAAACTTGGGACAACTACGTATCCCAACGTAACCACTGCACACAACTGCTAAAGAAAACAAAGCCGCAAATCAGCAGCACATCGCAAAAATCTTCAGTGCTAACCACAAACTGTACAAAAACGTCAATAGCCTACGAAAGGTGAGACAAGGATTTCCTCCAGGAAGGACGGTCGATGGCCCAATAAGAACCGTTGTGGAAGCATCAAACGAGCTGCAGATGCAATATGCCTCATTTTTCAGTGTCTTGCCACCAACCGATCATCCAACCTTTGTCGTCTCCTCGCCAAAACTAACCCACATCACTTTTACCGCGGAGGCTGTATTGCAAAGCTGACGTCTCTACGCAAACACAGCTCGCCGGGTGTCGACACCATTTGTCCAGAGGCATTGGAAGCAGCAGCAAGCAAACTGGTAGGACCTTTAGCTCAGTTTTTCCAGCGCTGCTTAGACCAGAACCAAGTTCCCGTCATGTGGAAGCTTGGAATAATAACCCCGATTCATAAAGGTGGAAGCAGAACTGATCCATCCAACTACCGCCCAGTATCTCTTCTTCCTATACTCTCCAAGGTTATGGAATCCATAGTTGCCGATGCACTGATGTGCTATCTGGAAAACTGCAACATCAGCACTCCTGAGCAGCATGGTTTCCGTCGATAGCTGTCAGTTACAACGAATTTACTAATTGCACGCAGTAGCTGGACCAAGTCAGCTGACGCAGGTGTTGATGTGATCTACCTGGATTTTTCGAAGACTTTCGATCGTCTAGACCAGCCATTCTCACGCGGTTGTGATTCACAAATAACAAAACTCATTAAAAAAATGATTTTCTGACAGTTTTCCTCCGCGCACTAATCTCCCCTGGTAACTACAGGTTAGTGAAATGAATTACGTTTTTCGTCTCCAGTCTCAGCTGGCAGTGTTCCAACAGTATGTATTTCTAATGTTATAAGGGAGATTTTATAAAATTATTGGTGTGGAAACAGATTTAGCTGACATTTAACATGGTGGAACACTATCATCTCGGTTCGCGTGTGCGTCTGGCGGCGAAGTCACATCAGCCCGCAAGGTTCTGAATTCGAGTGGCTACTCTGCGCGCGTGGGGTACTATATTAAGTGAGGACATCCGGTTGCTTTGGTGAGTATATATAATATAATGTGTACATAAGGATACTTCTCCTTATGCTTATACTAATCAAATGCCTTGCCAGCACGCAGTTGGCGCCACGTTTGGCAATAGCTGTCGTACGTTATTCGCTTCGTTGTTGACTCACCCATGCAAGTTTATTGAACTTTCCGGTATTTTCTTTCGTGTTTGTATCTTCTGTCCTTCATTTAACCTGTTACCACTGTTTGCTACATCTTTCCTGTTATGCATGTGTGTCTAGCGAGTATTGTCGTTTTCTGAATTTCATTTGCTTTCTTCACTGGCGTTTGTCAACAAGTTTTCTTCTGTCATTTTAGCCATGCACGGTATTTTTAGAGTCATCCTCGGAAACTACCTTTGGCTGGCCTCGAACAACGTTTCTACACCTATATATTTCAGCATTGTAGACACCAACAGATGTCATAAGTAGGCTTCCCAAATGTCTTTTCTTATACTCTCACAGTCAAGCAATAAGAAATTTAGTGCCAACAATTATTCATACCACCTGCGTGTTTCGACTTGTCGAATGATGTTATTTAATGCACATGATATAACTGTAAGAATCTTAAAATAAAGGCAATAAACGTATGTTACATATTAACAATTTACGATGACATATTTCAGAAATGATCTCCTCGGCAATGAATAAGTTTCGGCAGTACTCCGTAGAACACCTGTCATTTGGATTTATCGTATCACTTCAAAACCCTACTCTACCTGTGTTTAATTTGTCAAAACACTTTCAAATGAAAGTATGTGATCAGGTAAACTGAAAAATTATTTGGAAAGTGAGGATAAGGGCGAAGGCGAGTCTGTGGAATTCTTTTGAAAGCTGCAGGATAGCTTCGAAAACATACCAACTTTAAAGACAATAGGTTCTGACAGGGCAAAAAAGCAAATGGACTTACGGCGTCTTATAAAATCAGCAAATTGCCAAAATGTGCAGTCCACATAATGTTGGAGAAAATATTAGCTTACCTTCAGTGTCAATAATACTGAAGGGGCTGATGTATATGAATCCAGAATAAGCAGTTTAAGCCATTCTGCTCAGCAACTCAACTGTATCTAGGAGAATAGATGAGATGGCTCAGGACATAGAAAGTAGCTGTTACCACAGTCCAGAAAATTTTCGTCACCAGTAGATAAATCTGCTTTGTCTGATAACGATGCTGTTTTCGCGGCATATATTCGATTCTTCGATGATAATGTATTAATGGGAGAGATGTTGATGGCCTAATTATATAAAACTTATACAAAAGGCCAAGCTATATTCGAGGTAGTCAATGGTTATCTGCCTGTAAACTCCATCACCATGCGAAACATAGTTGTAGGTGCAACAGGTGGTGCTACCGCAATGGTCGGAAGATATGCAGGATTCATTGTCCATCTAAAAGGTGCCCTGCCTTCTGCTCATATAATTCCTTTGTGATTCACAGAGCACGTAGTTGCTATGACCGTGGGAGGGCGTTTAAACGATCCAATGTCAACGTTTCTAATAGTAGGTAATAATATCAATCCGCAGACTTTTCAAGATAGTTTTTCTAACAGTTACGTGAGGAAAACAGTGAAAATTTGAAGTTCCATTTTTCTATACAGAAGTTAGACGACACTCCAAGGGGAACTGTATTCGCCGTTTTATTGCACGCTGGTACACCATCATCACGTTACTTTCGGAACTGATTATGAAAGAGAACTGTTAACATCTAAGCCACATGTGTTTTATCTTGCTGATGATTTGGAGAAACTCTACATATTACATAGAACTATTTAAGCAAATTGAGTCCTCTCATCTCGAGCAAAGATGCCACCATCGATTTTCTTATAAAGCTGGAAGTATATGCGCAAAACATCGGACGTCGGGAATTTGCACCGTTTCCAGTTGATTGTTTATGCCAGTCATTTCCAACAACCGGAAAGAAATGAGACGGGTTACATGACCTGATTGACATGGAAATCCCGATTTGGATTTTGGATCCATTTGATGTACAGCCTTGCGATCTTAGAACTGAAGTCCAGGAAAGTTTCATAAAGCCTAAAAATAACACACTGGCAACATCCTAATTCACGATAAAGGTTTTTTTGGATAGACTGATGTCTCAGACTGTGGGAAACAGCTGAAATATATGTCCTTACTTTCCTATCCATAGACATGATTGAATGTGGATTCAGCAGACTGGTTTTTCTAACAACAAGTAGAAATAAATTGGAGATCATAGCAAGAGGAGATATTCGACTCCCGATGTCAAGTTTGAACCCGGACATAAGCAAGTTTGCTCAGGGGCATCAGGCTCAAGGCTCGCATTACTACGTGGTGGCGCAAGAAATGTCATAACATTTGTTTTGTTCATTACGCATGTATTTATCATCAAAATATTGCAAAATTAGTGCAGAATTAATTGTATGAGAATGGAAATTTAGTTCAATGTAGTATGTGTGCAATGTGATCACCGTTTTATTTCACAACCTCTTGAAAGCGAATCTTTACATTTGTCACAACCTTCCTGCAAGTCCTCCGAAATAAGACGGCACAACTGCATGATGAGAGCCATGAGTTAAGCTGCACTTGCAGGCTTCCTTGCGAAGACATTATCTTTCAAATAGCCCCACAAGAACAATTCACATGGACGGACGTCAGGGCTTTGTGGTGACCACTGTCTTCCACATTGGTGATGCTCAGGAAACCGATGGGACCTTACCCGCCCATCAAACATGTCATATAGGTAATCAAAAACAACATTTGCAGTGTGTGGGCGGGATCCGCCTTGCATGAACCATTGAGTTTGTAATGGGAGACCTGTTGCCAAGATTTCTGGAATAAATCTGTTTCCCAACATGTCAAAATATCGATCATTTTACACTCTGTTCAACACTCAAACTGTTATTATGCGTCAGATTGAAAATTGTGTGGCGCCAAGAAAATATTCCATACTAACTTCTCGTGACATCTACCGGATTTTCTATAAACCAAAGTGTACGAATACGAGTTTTCAACATTATATCTACAAGATTACATGTGTAATCAAACAAAACAAGTGGTATGGCATCTTTTGCGCTATTCTGTATCTCGATAAACATATTGTTACGGAGTTATTGCAACTCCTAATTCATGACATGCCTTACAATTAAAAGCAAATAATAGGCAAACACAAGTTTAACTACTATTGATGAGTTTTGTGTAAGTACAGAAAACTGGCTTGATGTTGCCGCATAGTGAGTGCTATCTGGAAGCTATGAAAGTTAAAAAAATGGGATTTATAAGGGAAAGAGCAGTGATAACAACAGCAAAAAGTCAGACATCATAATAACAGATATCAATATGACCACTGGAAATCACACATTTGCGTCCGTTAGGCGTTGCGGATCGCTTAAATTGTAGTGATCAGGAGTGGGGGACCATAAGAGATGGAAAGGTTCAAAAAGGGGCCACGGCTGAATAAAGGGTGAGAATGACTGGTCTGGACCATCGGATACTACTCTCCAAACTCCATCATTACGGGATCGGGGACCTTCTTTTGAGCTGAATTGCTAACTTTCTGCTTCAACGGCAATTCGGAGCACTTTATCGGACCCCATACAAGTCGAGTGTGTTGTGCTGCAAGGCTCAGTTCTAGGCCTACGTTTGTTTTTGGCGTTTATTAATGACCTTGTATAAGGAATCGCTTCAAACGTTCTAATGTTTGAGACGATATCAAGATTTGGCGCAGGATCCAGGTGAACGCCGACCAGTATCTGCTTCAGTGTGACCTAGATACGGTGTATCAATGGTCAACCCAAAAGTTACTACATTTCAAGGTCAGTAAATGCAAGGTACTTTTCATCCGACATCAGACCAGCTACTCATACCGGCTTGGAACGAATGTACTGCAATAATCAACCGTCGAACGGGACGTGGGTGTCGTGATTCAAGATGACTTGGATTCCTCCAGGCAATTCGAAAAGGCCACGAAGACTGGAAACCAAAACGTCGGGCTGTTGTGACGGACGTTTGGACAAATAAACAGTTCCATATTTCGAGAAATAGTGCGTATGTTCGCCACATGTCGAATATGCAATTCAAGTCTGGCATCCATGACTGAAACATGACCTTAATGACCTGGAGCAGCTAGAACGTCGGACATATAAGAAGGTAATTGAAAAGTGCACCCTTTCATAGCAGGATAGGCTGGAAAAACAGGGGTATTCAACGGACGCTATCGCAGACTACGAAGCGACCTGATTATGACATACTTGATTCTGTAAGACCCACATCATGTGTGCCGCCCATCATTGCGACTCAGCACCAATACAACCCTGAGGGACCACGCATTGAAACTCGCTGTACAGTGTAGCCGTCTGGAGTGCCGCAGAAATTTCTTTTCCACTCGCCATAAAGACTTTCCGGCTTCAATTACTTCCATTCAAATAGTTCGGCGGCAGTGTTCCAGGACGTGGTGGGTTTTCGCCTGGCAAGCGTTTTCCCTATAAAAAGCCACAAATGTCTGCTTATCAACACTGCGACGTGGCGAATGTGACTCGCCACAAAATAAAGTCACTGGCCCGTGGATATCCGGAAAGTGCTATCCAACCCAAGGACATCAATCGCTTATGCTCACATTCCTGACGATAACAAACAGTCAAAAATGCTGCGGCACATTCAAAGACGCAAGCTACATTCATACACAATTACATACATATATACACCCATACACTTACATACACTGTTATGCCAAACATGTGCCTTTGTACATTTTTGATCACACTGTTAGCTAAACATGATCATGCCTGTAAAGGTGTGTCTCGCAAGGTCGAGAATAAAAGTTTATTTATTTATTTTTTTAAAAAATAAAATCGACGGCGCCCACAATGTGCGGTATACTTGTGTTCAACTGGTACTTCTTCGAAGCAGCTTCTGGCCACGAAGCATCCTCAGCATCTCTCTAGGACTACTGCGGCCATTAAAAGGCAACACCCATATCTAAAATTGCAACGTCCGACTTACTCCCGTAACACCTCTGATCTACGTCGGATGTTTCGACTGCATTGCTTACCATTCACAAGAGCAGTACCTCTGAATATAATCTCCCTTTGCCTGCGTAGCCTACCTTCTGCTATCACGGCAACCGAAGTCCCGAGACATCTTTCTACCCACTTAGGATCAGCGGATCTCATATACTCCTTATGTTCCTCATCAACTCCAAATGCGGGTCATTTAGCGGTGCAGAGGGAGGAGGCACACCTTGATGCCACTGAGAATTGCTGTTGCCTTGATCTATTAGACGCCACCCCCCTAAGCTCTACGATGCTGCCGAGTCCAAATGGTCCACAACTCTACAAGCACGTACATCTCCATCCTATGAACGGCTCGCTGCGCAAACAATAGCCTGGTTCCACGAGTCCGCTGTTCTCGTAGTTCGGAGCAGCAGATCGGTTGGTGTGCAAATGAATGAATCAAACGGCACAGCCTCAGCTGACCCCAATTCTAACCCCCGGAACCGTTGTCATTCGTCACTTGTAGGAGCATCCGGTAAATCAAACCGATTCATTGGAGCTTTGTTTACAATTTCATCGCAAATTCTTCAGCAGAACGAACCCTCGTTACTGCTTCTTAGTCCCCGGTACCTCTGTCCTCGTCAACAACCATTCCCACTCGCCCAAGGTAGTTTTCCTATGATTTATGCCCCAAATTCTCCATATGATAAGTGGCCTACAACAGCATTTGGCGCCACACATACATAGCTGAAGCTCAAGAATTTAGTTGCCAAGAATGCGGTGGCATATTTCTTACGAGAACCGTCCTATTCCAGCAGATTCACATTATAACACAGACTCTTTGATGTGTCTTTCTGCTCAGTCTTTCAAATGGACGTCGCACGAGGACGACGAGCTTACTGATTCGAGCATCAGAACAGTATCGGCGTTGTGGGACACAAGGAAAAGTACTTCGGCAGCCACAGAAACTATTACGAACGAGAACTCCTAACAGTTTAACGAAACGCTGATATCATTTAGACTAGGAGTTGAAACATGACGGCATGAAAGAAGGTAAAATATTCGGCGTTGTACACAAATCGGATTTCCTGTCACACTTCTTATCACACACAAGTGTGCTAACACCTATTCAATCCAGCTGCATTAGCGCTATTTAATGCACTCCATCTTTCGTAAGTACCTTACGTGCATCACCTACTATTGGTACACAGCAGTTTTCGCACCGTGCCGAGAAAACACAAACCAGGAATTCTGATTCCCGAGCCACACAGGAACATTTGTGATACTAAACGAAATGCGGATCTGAAATAAATTCGACGAAATTTGTGGTGTAAAGGAAAACACGCTGTTTCAGTATTTTGCAACATTGGATTTTACGGTTGTTTTAACCTTCAAAACGTCCAATTGTTTTACTGACGGCACACCCGTTTTCATAAAGCGTTTTGGTGAGTACCTTGCCGCACAGTTTCTCGCGCTGGTTGATTCGCTTCCTATTTTTGTAGCCTGCACAATATACGTTGGGTTCAGTCGCCTCCAACTTCTATCCGATCCCGTAGTTGACACGTCTTACGTGTCATCGATTACCGACTAGTATCCCAGGCTCCACCCAACAATTGGTGACCCCGCTCCGGAACACTCCGTCCGCCAGAGTTTTCATTCTGGTGAGCTCGTTCCAGTGACTTTGTGACTCATTACTTGTGATCATATTGTTCTCGCACCTAGCACATTTTTATCTGCTTTTTGCCATGGATTATCTAGATGAGCAATCTCCAAACGCAGTTAACGCCGTTGAGCCTGTCATGGTCCATCTGTTGCGTTAGCCCCTCCACCTTTTCGGGAGAAAGATCCTTCGTTATGGCTTTCGTACCTAGAATCCGTTTTTTACATTCGTAGGATTTCTTCTGATTTCGCCATGTATAATCAGCTAATACCTCGCCTTCCTCACAGTATATCCTCGCAGGTGAGAGACCATATTTTGCCCCCATCTTGTACTGAAATACGAGATTCTTAAACAGGCTATTATTCAGCGAATCACGCCTTCTGACAAGGTCCGTCTGCAGCAACTATTTAGTGATCTGCACCTAGGAGATAGGATGCTCTCAGCCTTGTTGCGCGAAATGCAACAGCTCATCGGCACGTCCAACATGGACGTAGGGATTCTCCGCGAGCGGTAAATACAACGCCTTCCTGAAAGCACTCAGGCTATCCTTGCGGTAGTAAGTGACTTGCCAATCACAGCAATTGCAGATCTGGCAGACCGCGTCATCGAACTGCACCAGCCAGAGACTGAAACCAAAGCACCCAAGCAGCTTTGGGCTGGCGCAACCACACCGACATTCACGACTAGCCAGCCATCTGCCATCTGCATTGTCATTGCAGATAGCATCGCTTCAGCGCCAGATCGAGGAACTCACTTTAAACCGTAAGCCCCGCAACCGCTCCGGATCATCGTCCCGTCGCACAAAACCTGGTGCCAAACGTAACTGCTTATACCACTCGCGTTTCGGTAATAAAGCACGTAAGTGCGTACAGCCATGTAGTTACTCCGCTATAGATGACCGGCCACGCCGGCCTGTAATGGCAACGAACGTCGGCAAAGCCCAAAGTCGTCTCATCTACATTAGGGATTATGATTCCGAGACCCAGTTCTTAGCTGATACCAGGGCGGAAGTCAGCGACATTCCTCCTATACCAGGTGAACCTCTCGCTTCTTTGTCGACAAGCCTCAGTGCCGCCAATAGCCACCTACGGTCATCGGTCGCTTACCCTGGACCTAGGTCTTCGGCGCACGTTCCGCTGGGTATTCACCGTCACTGCAGTACCATTTGCCACCATTAGCATTGACTTTCTCAGGCATTTCGACTTCTTGGTCGATGCGAAACGCCAGATGCTAGTCGACACTGCAACGAAACTCAGTGTACGTGGCATCACCGCCAACATCGCATCTATAACCCCAGTCTATGCCTTTCCCCAGACCTCGCCAGCCTCTTTTCCCAGTATTCCAAGCTTGTTCAGCCAATGAACACAGCTTTGCCCGTGGCAGCCTAAGTCACGCACCACATACGGACGTACGGCCCACCCGTCTCATGCCGTTCACGCCGACTATTGTCCAAGAAACTAAAGGTAGCTAGAGCGGAGTTTGAGCACATGCATGAACTTGGAATAATCCGCCCTTCCGACAGCCCTTGGTCCTCGCCCCTGCAGATGGTCTCCAAGAAATCTGGTGACTGGCGCCCTTGCGGTGATCACCGCGCCCTCAATCGGCTAACCGCCCCAGATAGGTATCCCATCCCACAAATGCAGGACCTTATCGCACGCCTCACAGGTAAGACGATCTTCAGCAAGATCGATCTGGTTTGCGCCTATCACCATATACCTGTAGAAGAAAATGACATTACGAAAACAGCCGTTATCACTCCTTGTGGCTTGTTTGAATTTGTAAGAATGCCATTTGGACTGTGCAACGCCGCACAAACCTTCCAACACTTCATCCACGATGTCACTTGTGTCCTGGACGCCGCTTATTCCTACCTCCATGACATTTTAGTAGCCAGTTCATCGGAACAAGAACACCTCGAGCATCTTCGAACACTCTTCCAGCGCTTGACCCAACACGGCATCATAGCCAACCCGACTAAGTGCGAACTCGGCAAATCAACGGTAGGATTCCTAGGCCACCGTGTTTCATCGTCTGGTATCGAAGTCCTTCCTGATAAGATCCAGGCAATCAAGGACTTCCCAGCTTCGACTTCGTTCAAGCACCTCCGTCGATTTTGTGGTTTGGTCAACTACTATCGACGTGTCATTCCGCGCTGCGCTCAGCTTATGAAGCCCCTGACTAATCAGAGGGAATGAATGTAAGTTCGCTTTCCCTGACAGCACAGACAGCCTTCGCCAAGCTCAAGGAGGCTATCTTCAACATAGCCCTCCTCGCTCACTCCGAATCGACTGAGCCTCTTTCTATTACGACTGATGCCTCAGACGTCGCGGTAGGAGCTGTCCTCCAACAACACGTTGGTGGGCAATGGCAACCCCTTGGGTTCTTCTCCAAGCGCCTGCAGCCAGCGGAATCCTGCTACAGCAAGTTTGGCAGAGAACTGCTCGCCAATTACCTAGCCATTCGTCACTTCCGGCACACACTCGAAGGCCGCGCTTTCACGGTCTACACTGACCACAAGCCCCTCATATTCGCCTTCAACTCTGCTTGCGACAAATATTCACCACGGGAAACAAGACACCTAGACTTTGTCACGCAGTTCACTGCTGACATACGTCATGTCTCAGGTGTCGACAATCCCGTTGCCGACGCTCTCTCACGCGTCAACCTCACTCTCCAATCTTTGCCTACCGTCGACCTTGCCGCCATGGCATCGGCTCAGGCTCAAGACGAAGGCATACAGCGCACTCTGTAGTCCACTTCACTGCTTGTGCATTCTGTTCTTCTCTAAACCATGGAAGGAATCATTCTTTGTGACACTTCCACAGGTTGTCTTAGACCCCTCGTGCCCGTCTCCTTCAGACGCGCAGTCTTTGACGCACTGCATGCACTATCACCCGGTATCCGTGCATCTTTGAAACCGGTCACCGAACGTTTCGTTTGGCCACGCGTATACCTCGGTTCGGGCCTGCTTACAATGCCAGCGCTCCAAAGTACATCGTCACACCCGCAGTCCTCTGGGTTCATTTCCAGCCCGGCAATCGCGCATGTACACGTAGACTTGGTAGGTCCATTGCCTCCTTCACGCGGATTCGTATACATTCTTACATGTGTCGACCGCTTCACCAGATGGTCAGAAGCCATTCCCGTAACAAACTGCACAGCTGAGACTGTTATCCGGGCCTTTTTAGCTCGCTGGGTCTCGCACTACAGATGCCCATCCACCATTACAACTGACCGTGGAAGGCCTTTCGAATTTTCACAATTCGATACGTTCTGCAACTTTTAGGCTGTCGCTGCATTCATACCATAGCGTATCACCCAGCAACCAACGGGTTGGTTAAACGCTTCCATAGACAGCTTAAAGTCTCGCTCTGCGCCTCCTCCGACCCTAGCTGGAGCGAAAACGTTTCGCTCGTACTCATAGGCATTCGCAGCAGCATCAAAGCTGACTTGCAATGTGCACCAGCAGAGCTAGTTAACGGCACAACGCTAAACTTGCCTGGGGAATTCGTTTCACCTCCCGCATCGTCGGGTATGCCTACGCTTAACTTTGGATCCTCCCTAGCTCAACGCATGCGTTCACTACGCCCGACCCCGACCCGTGAACAGACTAGAGATGTGCAAATGCACAGCGGACTCTCTACCTGCACTCACGTCCTCCTCCGCACCGACGCAGTGCAACGCCCTCTCCAGCCTCCCTACACTGGCCCTTTCAGAGTTCTACAACGGACTCCGAAACATTTTACTTTAGATCAGAATGATCACCGAACAATGGTGTCCATCGACCGCCTCAAAGTGGCTTTCTTTGACGAGCCACTTGCAACCCATCCTGATGCTATCACACAAGTACCCGCACCTGCGGTGACTTCCCGAGCACTGGATATCCCGAAACTCTCCGTTCCCCTTGACCCTCAACCTACCCCGCCTCAACCCCAGGCAACCGACCGACGCGGTAGACAGGTCAAACGTCCGGTCCGTTTTTCAGATTTTGTAAACGTTTGCCATTTCCATTAACACACCATTTTCGTCTTTAGTGATTATCGTGCATCTTGTTCACAAACGTTTTGCAAAACCGACAAAAAGAAACCCAAAACATTTTGAAAATCTAAAAAGCGTATTTGCTTTATCATGCATGCCATGTTCCCTCTCCGGCGTCAAACCACTTCCCCCGACCCTTGCCCACCCCTCTGAGTTTTACCTTCCAGAAACTCAACCGCCGGAACTGCTAAGGCAACCCTTTGAGTGACTTGCCAGCCGTCACAACGCCACCCCCGGGCGACTCGCTAGCCGAGCTAAGGTCCTCTTTCTGACCCAAAGAACAGTCAGTCGCCCTCGGCCGCAGACAGCCACGAACGGATTGGTCTCCAAACGCCTGGCTAGGCGTTGCTGACGAATACGCCCGGATTTCTTCGTGGGACGAGGACCGTGGAATGGTGGGGTGGGGGGAGTGACACCACCCAAGCGCACCGCCGGGTATGCAGCAAAGGGATGGTCCTATCGGCAGTTTTTCTGGATCAGCCAGTTGTTTTGCAGTCCGACCAGCCCGCCTCGACGGTCCACCGAGAATGCACTCTGGTTCACACGATCATCACAAATAATAACTAACAAAAGCCTGAAGTAAGCAAACTCTGCTACACACCCCACCTTGGAAGCCCTTACTCAAGCCAATGCAACTATTCGCACCCATCCTCACCTCCCGTTTTCCCCCACTAACAGCTCCATCGAAGGCTTCCATCCTTCAGCCTTCTAGGGGAGGCCCTTGTAGTGTACCGGAAAACACGTTGTTTCAGTATTTTGCAACATTGGATTTTACGGTTGTTTTAACCTTCAAAACGTCCAATTGTTTTACTGACGGCACATCCGTTTTCATAAAGCGTTTTGGTGAGTACCTTGCCGCACAGTTTCTCGCGCTGGTTGATTCGCTTCCTATTTTTGTAGCCTGCACAATATACGTTGGGTTCAGTCGCCTCCAACTTCTATCCGATCCCGTAGTTGACACGTCTTACGTGTCATCGATTACCGACTAGTATCCCAGACTCCACCAAAGAGATTACAACTATAGCTGTCGACCGCTAAGCAAAGCAGACATCCAAGATTTTGGAACCAAAGCTCATTCGCCTTGTTTGCGTTGAAGAGAAATTAACTAGTAAATGATCCAGCCGCTGAAACATGTACCACCAGCCCTGGACGCACCAAAAGTATCAAAGTTGAAAACGCAGTTAGTTCAGCGCGCAGGCGACCCGCAGGCAACCACACCATGAACGGAAAGGCGTCGATGGACGCAATAAACTGTAACAACAAATCAGACGATATCCCTTTTACCGCGCTCAGACTGAAAGTAATAAGTGGTATTCCTTCATACCGGAAAAGTGTACGAACTGGAATATAGTGCTCCAATTGCTTCTAAGTATCATAAGTTCACAGTAAATCAGTTGAAGATTTACAATAGTAGACCAGATTCTCTGTGGTAGTGTGCAGTATTTCGTCAACGCAGAGAGAGGTTGCCATATGTCAACATTTCGATTGCCCTCTTCAGTCGCAAACACAATATGAGCAGAAACACACAAACGATCATATACATGGAAAAATAAGCACCGCCAATCAAAATGTCACAGGCAAGACCATGGCAACCGAATTGATTGCCTCAACAGTTTCTGTGCACATAGCACAGGTTGATAGGCCTTAATTAACAACACAGCACTAATTGCAAGCATTACCGGATTGTTGTTACGTAACAACACTTTGAACGCTGTCTCGGGGTTGCCATGAGGTGCTTGGTGATAGATGGTGACGGGCTCCTATTAATGCTCAGATCCGTCCCATTTTGTTGCGTAATCACTTGTCCCAACCAGTTTCGCAAATGTTCAGCTACCCTCTGAGAAAACTGACGGTTTGTTCTGTCTATGTAAATATCTCCGCAACTGCAGGTGAACTGATAACATGAGAGGCCGAGCTACCCGACGAGATGCTCTATCGGTTATGAAGAACAAGTCCTCGCGTGGTATACCTGAGTCGAACTGGGCTGTCGTGTAAGTGCGCGTTAGGGCGGACCGGAGCTTGCGCCCGATATCATTTGCCACATGATCCCCTTTGAACGGCAACAACAAATAAACATCCCTTTGCTCAGCCGTCAGCACCGGTGTTTTCACGCTCGGAGGTCTGATGTGTACTTGAATAAACTTCTCAGGATATCCACTAGAAATTAAGGTCGCGCAGAATTTCTTCTTCGGCTTGTAACCTTTCGGGGCTGCAAACACATCTAGCCCGGTAGAAGAGAGTGTTCACTAAGCCGCGTTTGCATGCAATCGGGGCGAAGCTTGAAAAATGAAGGTACTGTCCACTCCAAATCGATATGCGGTGAACAGTGTGCTGCAACGTATCTTCAGTCCGTCTCTTAATGAGTATATACAGAAACGCCAGGCAACTGTGTTATTCCATTTCATGGGATACTGACAGATTAGGGTGAGTCGAATTCAGGATAGTCAGCAGCCGGGTGAAATGTTATCCGCTGGTGAAGACTAAAATGTCATCCACATATCGTCTGTACAATTTCGCTTGACCAATGCTGGCAGCAACTTGCCTTTCTATCAGGCCGAGGAAGACGTCGGCTAACACTGCTCCCAGAGGGCTGCTAATAGCGACCCTGTCGACCTGTTCGTATGCGGTCCCCTCAAAGTAAAACCGTATGTTCTCGGTGCACATTGGAATCATATCCCTTAAATACTCCACTGGCATGCCCACAGACATATTCTGGCTCAGGATAAAATCACATAAATTATCGACCGTCTCACGTAAAGGCACGCTTGTGAGTAAGGAGTTCAGATCTATTGAGTACACAAGCTCTGCACTCAGTGACAATTGTTCCAGCGTCTCCTCCACTTCAAAGGAGTCTTTCAGGCAACACGTAGCGAGAAGTTTATGCACTGGATCTAATAGTTTGGCCTGCCACCGCGCGACATTGTGATAAGGCGAATTGTTCATGTACATAATCAGACGTAGCGGGTATCCTGCTTTGTGTAACTTCGAAATGCATTCAAGCCTGTTCATTACTACAATGCCCGATCCTTTATCCGGCTGAAGGAACATTACGTGCTCCATTTATTTCAACTCCCTGATCGCTGTATAGTGTCCAGTTTGCACACAGCACCTACGAACTTATCGGCGTACGCAGGAACTGGTTCGCAATATCCACCAATTTCGCCCGAAAGTAACCCGCATCCTCTGTCGATCTTGGCAAGAGGAAAATGAGATGTTCATTCAGATACTCGAAATGGGCCTGCGTGGTGACCTTGTCTAGCGCTTTTGGCGGCAGTCGGTATTTCATTCCAAGCGAGAGAAATTCCAATTGCGTGCGCGTGATCTGAGCAGAGGACAAATTGTATACGTGCCTCAAGCAATCAGTAGGAAAGGAAGCATTGGTGGCTTTAGCAAGAGAACCCTGCAGACTGCGCACTGTTTTCGTTTTCGTGCTAAAAAGAACTACAGCAGAAAAAATCTCAAATTTCAATCGACAAACCAAGGGTAACTCATTGAGTGTGCATGCGAACCGTCTCTGCATCTCGAGAAACTTCCGTTCTCGTTCAAGGCAGGCGTCGATATGCGCCAACGCGATCCTGGCCAGATTGGTGGTGCTTATCGGCAACTTGTTCCAAGACAAGATCTTGGCGAATCGCGGCGGAATGTTTATTTGTTGTTGCCGTTCAAAGGGGATCATGTGGCAAATGATATCGGGCGCAAGCTCCGGTCCGCCCTAACGCGCACCTACACGACAGCCCAGTTCGACTCAGGTATACCACGCGAGGACTTGCTCTTCATAACCGACAGAGCATCTCGTCGGGTAGCTCGGCCTCTCATGTTATCAGTTCACCTGCGGTTGCGGAGATATTTACATAGACAGAACAAACCGTCAGTTTGCTCAGAGGGTAGCTGAACATTTGCCAAACTGGTTGGGACAAGTGATTACGCAACAAAATGGGACGGATCTGAGAATTAATCGGAGCCCGTCACCATCTATCACCAAGCTCCTCAAGGTAACCCGTCAGCACGTGAACCCCGAGACAGCGTTCAAAGTGTTGTTACGTAACAACAACCCGGTAATGCTTGCAATTAGTGCGGCGTTGTTAATTAAGGCCTATCAACCTGTGCTATGTGCACAGAAACTCTTGAGGCAATCAATTCGGTTGCCATGGTCTTGCCTGTGACATTTTGATTGGTGGTGCTTATTTTTCCATGTATATGATCGTTTGTGTGTTTCTGCTCATATTGTGTTTGCGACTGAAGAGGGCAATCGAAATGTTGACATATGGCAACCTCTCTCTTCTCTCTGCCTTGACGAAATGGCTGAAGGGGCTCACTGTTTTACTTTTCTGTGCAGTATGTTTGGTCGTCCATCTGGTAAAGATTACACATGAACTCAAGCAGATAAACGAGAGATAAGCGGCAAGAATTAAACAAATGAGGAACGACAAAATTGATTTAGATGGAAATTGTGACGGAGCAAAGCCCAGTAATTTCTATTAGGCACCGCTACAAAACTGAGGAAGAATGCCGGGCAGCGCGTTTACAATGCGTCATACGTGACTCTAGGCCTCGAGGCCACCAGCTGCCCAAATACACCCAAAACAACCACCCAGAGTCCAACTGGAATACATACGGCCAAGGCCTCATCCGTCATCCACACTATTCAGAAACTTCAGAAGGACACTGACACTGGTGGTGGTTAGAACAATGGCTGTTGCCAAGGTCAACCGGAAATTTAGGCCTTCATTTACTCCCCCTAGGCCCAGAGTAAATGAAGAAGGCGAAGCTGCGCAGTCTCCACCGGTTGTATGCAGACAAGCTGGGCGATGTACCTCAATCCGACCTGCACATAGTGTAGCATCGTCAATCTACACCAGTGTTCCAGAGTCGACGGCGAATTCCTTACAAGGTGAACAACTCGATGAGGTGAACCAGTGGAACTCCATATCTGACATCATAGGTGTAGCGAAGCCCGTCAAATTGACACGCGTTACCCGTCACCCAAACTCACAGCACAACGCTGAACCGAAACTGCTCCGAGGTGTGTTGACTTCCACCGCTAAAACAGAAGCCGTGCTATTATCGATAGTTAGCCTCCGGAAGGGGTTGAGTTCTATTTGCATCTTCCCTGATATTTCGTGAAGCGGGTGCAAACAGGTGAAGCACGAATTGAAAGAATACCGGAAGGAATCCGTATCCAGGACCACCCTCGTACGCGGTATTCCCGAGGCTGGAGGTCATGATGAGCGTGAAGCGACCATTCACGACCAAGAACAGTGACGATAAATTCGCCAGCCCCACTCTCTGGAAAATGTCATAGCGCAATCGATCTCGACGCTGCGCAGACCGTCAAAGGATGTGGCCCGAGGATCTTGAAAGTGGTGCCTCAACCTAGACAAATATTAACAAGGACGTTGGAGTGCATCCTTTCGAGCGCCTCCGAGCAGCATTCCCTAAGCAAACACAAGAGAGCAACAATTTAGTTGGACCAATTCCCGACAATACGGATAACATCACTCAGCTAGCCGACGAAACTTGCAAATACTCCCCATACATTAGATACAAAGAGAGGAACATAGCGGTAGTAGAGGGATCTCTGGCTTCGGTACAAGCGAGTTCCGCACCGCTCCACCCAAAAAGATGATTGGTGGCCGACCTTGCACTGGTCGGCACATTACACCCGAAACAAACATCCCCCGACTCACTGCTAAGAACGGAAAAATTTTCCTGCTTGTACACAGACGCATAAGGCCTCCAAAACAAGCTTGCCGAAATGTCACCGTGTCATGCATAATATGCTTGGGACGTCATATTCGTAACTGAAATTTGGATGCAACCAGAAAATATCGGCGCCGAAGTCGCGGTAAATGGTATGTCCCTTATTCGAAACGATTTTACTATCGTAGCGACCTGCAGTGCGAACCAGTTGACGATACGGAAACGTAGATCATAGCAGTATTCTGGTGCATTCTGTGACTGAAACGTAACGACACTTGCCTTTTCGCAACTGTGTATCGTCCCCCAATGTCCATCCCAGAGATGGACTCCTACCTGGCATTATGCTTGGGAAGGGACCTACGAGGACGATAGTCATGTACTCATTTCAGGCGACTACATTATTCATGATTTGGAAGTTCCGGTATCACCCAAGGAGCAGTTTAAGGCCGACCTGCAAAAGTAGATTGCAAACATTCCGCTCTTCAGCCATGTCAGCATACCCACCCGATTCGGAGCCGGAAATAAACCATCTGTGCTGGATTTAGTGCTCACGAAGGAAGAGCACATGATTGGGAAACGAAGGATGGAGAGCTCTCTGGGGCGGAGTGACCACGTAAGCATAATTTATGACTTCGTGTGTTATGCGGAGTATCCACAAGAACATAGTAACATGTTTCGAACAGTCACCCACTACGACTACAGGTAAAACTCGTGGGAGACGCCATCAGGGATATTTCTGATGACTGTTCCATTGAGTGTTTTGATGGATTTTACTGGCAAGTTCAGTGATCTGATTAAATCTGCATCGGACAACAAGCCCCTTCGATCCTCTAGGGCATAATCATTCATTCGGAGCAGAACACGAAAACACACGAAAGTAAGAGAGACCGCGTAGCATGTGTATACAGCGAACCCTAGCCCAGACAACTGGAGTAACTATCTTGTGCATCGTAATCAGTATACCACACTTGTGCGCGAGAACAAATTAGTACACTAGCAGAGTCTAGCGGAAAAGCTTTGTATTGACAGAAAGCTTCTGTACAGACATGGGAACAGCCTCTGGAATGTGAAAAGTGGTGTTCCCCCACTAATATCAGCGGATGGATGTGCTCAAGCCGCCGAGGATGCACCCAACATTCTACGGCTACAATATGCTCCGTCATCCCGACGCATCAGCGGCATGTGCTGCATACCTGTCCTATTCCCACACGTCACTTTTAGTTCAGCGACCATTTTGAGGAAGCGGCTTTCGTTGTGCACCCATAGTTCACTCGGTGTTGACAACCTTCCCCGGAAACCACTGCAAGTGACAGCGGAGCCATTAACCCGATTTTTACAAAGACGCATGGATGAACAGTAGATCCCCAACATGAGGAGTCATGATCTCATTCTCAAAATTTTTAAGGGTGGTAGCTGTTCAGAGCCCGCCAACTACCGCCAAGCGTTCCTCCTCCCGATGCTTTTAAAGATGATGGAGTCAATCTTATTTGAGGCACTTATGGGCTAGCTCGAAAGACCTAACATAATAGCACGGGAGCAACATGGATTCCGTCAGCATCGGTCACGCGCGTGGCAGTTCGACTGAAATGGCGGATAGTGGGACCAGCACTGGTGTAATCTATCTCGATTTATCTAAAGTTGCTGACCGATTAGATCACAGTGATCTGAGATCACATCTCCGAATGCTGCTAACGTACAGAATTAGGGACCCTGTTCTTGGATGAATCGGAAATTTCCTCCATCAGCTGCAGCTTCAAGTTCGGGCTCGAGGATCATTTTCTGATCCAATTGACGTGGACTTCGGTGTTCCACAGGGATCGTTGTTGGAGCCGAGCTTATTCTTGGTCCTCATCAACCATCTCGTGCGTCATCGGGTCGAATTCCTTGTTTTTTGCCGATGACATCAAGATATGGTGACAACCGCTTGTCAAGAGGAGCACGATTTGCTGCAACAAGACAGACCGTGTCTTTTAACGGTCGAATGCGAATCTAGTTCCGTTTAACGCGGACAAGTACAAAACTGTACATGCATGCCACAAGCCCACTTTAGCAAATAAGCTTGGAGACCACAGGTTGAAGACTGCTTCACAGGAACGCGACCCTGGGGTGATGACGCAAGACGACCCTGGGTGTTCGGCCCAGTCCTTGGAGTGGCGAAAACTGCAAACCAACATGTTGGTCTCTTACGGAGGGCGTTCAGGCAGTTGGATTTCTCCATCTTCCCCTCAATGCTCAATGCGTGAGACCTCATAGAGAGTACGCGATTCAGGACTGACAACGTTCAAACAAATCTTGTCGCACTGGAGACCGCACAGTGAAGGTCGACCAGAAAGGTGAAGGGATTGTACCGCTTGTCATAACATCTGCGACTAAAAGCCCTGGAAGTGTAAAGCGCACATTGTACTCGTCTACGGGGCGACCTCATTCCGGCGTACCATATCTTTAAAAGCCCCGGTCAAGTTTGGCGCCACCGGCTGAACTCAGCCGCAATACAAAATTGGGTGGTCACCAGCTGAAACTGGCCATCCAATACAGTTGGCTGGAATGCCGTTGGAACACTTTTTCTCCTCGAATTTGTCAGCTGTGGGACCCTCTTTCGACCTTTGTCACTTCTCCACCCATGCTACCCGTTTGTAAAAACGACTCGGGGATGCATTACACCAACTACATTAATAGATTGGATTCATGTTCATTGAGTGATGACAAGACGCAGACAAATATTGTACTCAACAACTCACATGGTGAGTCCACAGGTGCGTGTTTCACTTTAGTGTAGCCACTTTGATTGAACGTTCCTAAATCACACAAACCATCCTACGGAAACTGTCAAGCCATTGGCTTTCCTTATCCGTGTAACACCATTGTTCCCTCACAAAATTGCGTGGTTCTTCGGAGAATTCGCAACTTTTGCCTAACAGGCAGATAACCTAACAGCCTCAGGGCTCTGCTAAGGAAAATCTGTGGGACAGTTGGCAATGTGCCCTTTCCTCCTCGCCCATCGTGGTAGATAAGTAAGTAACAAATTTGTACACGGCTTTGGCGCTGTAGAAACTTCTCGGCTACTAAATGATACCTCTACACCATTGAATGATCAGCCACTCACCTCATTGTTTGATACTGACACTATCTTTCGATCTTTGGTTTGGAAGTTTACCGCTTAATAGCGTCGGGTGAACCTACGGAAACGACACCACATTCACCTCTTCGAATTCGGTGGACCGATGCAAATGACTGCATTGCTGTATTTCTTTATCCTAACTTTTATTTATTTTTTCAATATACTTATTAAAACGATGTGTAGGACATAACCGTAAATTAGAAATGCTTGTATTCAACTAATCTTTTAAAGATTTGAAAATAGTTGCACTTGCTTAATTAGATTTACGTTTGAAACAAGTGATAACTCTCTCAATCTGTCCACATCAGCCACAAACTATTGTTTTCACATACAAAGCACTTGCTCTTTGAGTTGTTGCCTGTATAGTAACAAATCTGACACTGCCAACCTTTACTTGTCTCACGAATTTCCAACTGCGCTAAGCTGTTCGGCGTAAGCCCAGTTGTCACGTACCTTGTATGGTGGATCCAGTCAGTTCTTCCGCAAGACCCATCAGACATAACTGGCGGGATAATTTATTACCTGAGACACTATATAAATTAATCAGGAATTATTGCCTATTAAATCAAAGTATTATCTTTGACTTCCCTTCCTCGTGACGATGACTTGATAGTGGATGCGCTTGCCATTTGGTCGATTAGAAGCTAACAACACCGATTTTGTTCCACAACAAACCCCTCAGTGCTCCGTCCTTAAGTCGAATAGTAGTGAGCCTTGCTAACGGCCCAACGGCATCTGCGCCATTTACTCCGACAATTACTAATTTTTTGAGTAGGCTAGCCACATTCAACGTGACTGTTAATAACTCATCCCTAGATGCCACACCTGACAAGGTGGTCACAACACCAGCAGTCCATAGCCGGGTAACATACCCATCGATCGATAGATAGAAAGGCCCAGACACCCGTATACCCAAGTGCTGGACAAAGCACGAGCGATACGACGCTGTTTTCACAAGATTCTTTAATACCCGCTGAACAATCAAAGTTACCAGCCACAACACTCAAATCGATATTCTCTAAACAGAACCACAGTGCCTTAACTATCGTGTGCACTAATGTTCCCGAGTTCAGATCTGGCACAATAAAAGGCAAGTTGGTAGATGATCGATCGCAATCAGTGGAGTTCCATCGGTGATGTTATTGGTATTAGGATTCAGCCCACTACGCTAAGACGAGTAGCGCGTCACCTAACTTCAGTGCCCTACGGTGAACCTCGATTTCTTCAAGTAACATTGAACTCAACTGAGGAGACACAGACTGGCCTACTCTCAGCAATTTGTTTTCGCAATTCATTGAGCGGGGTATGCATACTACCAGATATATCACGGAAATGGCGATCCAAGGTAAAAGAAAACCATGACGGACCATCTACGAACAAAAGTAAAACCATGGTGTCCCTGAACTACCGGATTCTCCTGATTATGAAGCGCAACCACAAGACCGAGAGCAGTGGCGCTACATCTGCGTAGCACTCTCCCTAGACGTAATCGCAAAATCATCGAGGAGAATTCCTTCATATCTAAACTACAAAGGCTGCGGTCTAAAAATATTAAGTCGTACTACACTCCGCAGGAATGAAGGAAGCGCTATTATATAGCTTGTTAGAGCATCACTCTAGGTTACCAACCTAGATTAGGTCGAAGATATCAGGCGCACGACCAGGAGTGGGCAGCATTTCGTTGGAACATGCAACCTCAGTAAAAATTTTATTTCCACAATCTTGCGCTGTGATAGATGCAGTAACACTCAACACCTGACATCAGCATCATCATCATTACACGTTAGCTGGAGGTGGAAAACACCTCAGCTATTGTGCCGCAATACAAAATAAAAGAAAAGGAAAACAGTGGCAAGCCCGTTGAGTCCCCAGTAACGGATGGACATCGTTCCGGAGAGCTAACAGCTGGCTGTCGTAAAAAGAGAATCATATTATGCCTAACAGGTAAGATCGTGATTGGAGGGGGATACTAAACAGGAGGGGGATGGACAAAGGAAATCACAACACAAAAGCTATTGGTGCCGGCTCCGAGCCATAGCAGCAAGTGTGTCCAACCAAACGTGTTCACCGTCCTTAGGACCCCAGCCAGGCAGTCGGGATGCACCAACCGACGCCAACTTCGAAGTGAGGGTTTTCATTTCTCTCGACCAAGTCATCACTTGGCCTCTCCTCCTCTTCTTCCAACCGCACCCGCAATGCGCAAACAATGCACGTCGCGGGAGTCGGTGTGCTGGCATGCGCAACACGTGGCCCAGCCATCGGAGCCTGGTGCGTGATATAATGGTGCTGAGCGGTTCACTCGCTCTTCCTGCACCAAATACGCGACGTCGAACACGATCATTGCTCACGCGGTGTTCCCACCAGACATGAGCTAAGCTGCGAAGGCAGCGATGATCGAATGTGACTAGCCTCTTTAAGTCTGTCGACCTGATGGGCCAGGTTTCACAACCATATAAGAGAGTAGAACGGACGGCTGCGTTGTAAACTCTGCCTTTCAGGGCGAGAGTAATGTCGCGTCTGCGCCACAGGTGGCGGAGATTGGCAAAAGCACCTCGAGCTTTTGCTATGCGGTTCGTAACCTCATCTTCAATCCCACGAGTGCTAATATAGCTGCCCAGGTACTTGAATTCCTGAACGACTTCTAGCAGATCACCACCAAGCGTTAGCGCAGGGTTGGGTCCCTGCCAATCTTGGAGAAGTACTTTGCATTTCAATGGAGCAAAGCATAGCCCAAAACGACTGACAGCCAGTGCTAATCGGTCCAGTGCTCTTTGGCATGTTTGGAGGCTGTCACAGATTAGGGCAATATCGTCCGCATACTCCAAGTCAAGAAGTCGCTCACCAGGAAGTAGCTCCACACCATCTAGGTCGTGTCCAGCGAACGCTGTTTCTATGACTTCATCAATAGCGAAATTGAAGAGGAAAGGTGACAGCGGGCATCCTTGTCTCACGCCGCTGGTGATACTGAAGGGTGGCGACAGTTTCCCATAAACCCTCACCCTGCCCGAACTATGCGCGTACAGCGCTTTGATAATGTTTACATATTTATCAGGCACACCTTTCCTCAGCAGACAGTCCCAAAGGGCACATCGATCGACCGAATCGAAGGCACCTTTTATGTCAAGAAACACGACAACGGTGGGTCGCCAATAAACATGGCGGTGCTCCAACACTTGACGCAATGTGAAGATGTGGTCGATGCAGCCCCGACCTCGACGAAATCCGGCTTGCTCTTCACGAATCTGGCTTTCACGAGTGCCAGTCAGTCTGTGGAGAATGACAGAGGCAAGCAATTTAGAGGCAATCGAAATCAGACTGATCCCTCTATGACTGCCGCATTCCAAACGAGAGCCTCCCTTGAAAATTGGGACAATGACGGAGCGGTTCCAGTCTGTCGGGACTGTCTCCTGCTCCCAAGTCTTACTAGCAACTCGTGTAGATCATCTACTAGAGCAGGTCCCCCGAATTTGAAGAGGGCTGGGGGAATTCTATCTGCTCCTGAGGCTTTATGCAATTTCAATAGCCGGATCTCACGTTCGACCTCTGCGCGTGAGGGCGGATCCGAGGAGACGGCCCAAGGAGAAGGGCGCTCAATGCCCGAAGAAGAAAGCGATAACGCAGGTTTGTTAAATTGCCTTGCAAAGTGTTCGGCCCAACGCTCCAAGCGTTTTGACAAGCTGTGGATCGGCTGCCCACCCTCGTCGCGTATGGTCTCGCTAACACCAGGTCTCCTGCTGCCTGTTTCCCGTATCAGACGGAATAACTTACGATGATTACCCACGGCAGCGGCTGTTTCCATCTCAGAGGCACGATGAGACCACCAGGTTTCGCGGTCCTTCCTAAGGCTAGCACTTAGTTTTGCCCTGAGATTTTTGCGAGCCTCATTGTATTCGCTTCCAGCCGGAATACGTCGGCGAGCATCCATAAGTTCCATAGACTGTGTAGAGACCCAATGTCCGGTTTGGTAATTTGCTTTGCCACATGAAGACATGCCTGCGGACAGTAACGTTTGACGAATATGCGACCAGTGATCTTCAACGGTGTTTAGTGGGCGCTTACTCAGCCCAGATGTCAGCGCACTATGGTATATATTCAGAACATCTGGCTTCGCCAGCTGGCTGGTGTCAATCCGTTCACCTCGACGTTGCGGACGTCCACCGAAACGCACCAGGAGGTCGGCACAGACAAGTGCGTGGTCAGAGTCCACGCTCGTGCTCCAAATTGAGCGACAATTTCGGACACATCCCCTCCAGCGGTAACTGATCGCGATATGATCGATTTGTGTCCATGGTTGGCCCGAGGCTGATGGCCGCCAAGTCACGCTTCTGCGGGTGCTGTGTCGGAAGTTAGTGCTCGCGAGAAAGAGGCGAGTATCTTCACATAGATGTAGCAATCGCTCACCATTATCATTACGCGAGCCAACACCATGTTGGCCGCCCAGATAAAGCTCATCAGAGGACAACTTTCCGACTTGGGCGTTTAGATCACCAGCCAACACCACAGTATCCGTGCTTCTTCTGTAACGAAGGAGCTCGTGAAGTTGCTGATAGAAATCATCTTTTACCGAATCAGTGCTACAGTTTGTAGGGGCGTAAGCCGCAATGACAAACAGGCACCGTTTGTCCCCGCGCGACTTCGTAGCACGGAAGGAACCAGCTAATCTAACGGCACACATCCTACTGTTTACTGGGATCCAATCAATCAGAGCAGCTTCAGCCCGGGGACTCAAAACAATGCCGACGCCAGCTTGACCGGCATTTGAAGCTGCATCATCGCCAGACAGGCGCAATGAGAATGTGCCGCCAGTGTCGCATGTGGGGGATCTCAGGGTAGGTACGGAGCTCGAATCTTGCAGGCGGGTTTCTGATAAACAGCAAATATCGATCGATAGGGTCTCTAGTGTGCGGGCAAGTGCTGCCTGTTGGCCAATCTGCAGCAAAGTGCGCACGTTGAAGCATGCCAGTCTTAGCGAGACGCGAGGACTCCAAAGGGAAACGGATGAACTGACGTTGTCCGCTTGCTTGAACATGGACTTGTCAACTGGATTGGAGCGAGGCCCTGGGATTGTGTGTGATTTGAATTTAGAAGACAAGCGACTACTGAAGAAAGCTGGGGGAGGGCCAAGAATTGGGGGATTGAAAATGGGGGGGATATAAGTAAAGTTGGAGCGGGACGATAAGGATGAAGAAGCGCAAGAAGGGGTATAAGAAGACGGGAAGGCCTGAGCAGTAGCATCCATACCCCTATCCACCCTGCTCGATGCAGCAGATAGGGCGCCGTTGATTATCCTCTGCGACGGCCAGAGCATCAAGAAATTGTTGTAGGAAGGTTCATTGTATTGCGTGGGCAGAATACTGTCAGGTTGCCCAGGCCTAGACAGGAGAACGATTAGGGTTCTCAACCAAAGCCTTTGGTTTAAAAACCTTACCGCAAGGCAGCGGGTTATGGCACTGGACTGAGAAGCCCGTTTTATGAAATGAGGAGCCACCCCCATTCCAACCCCCAACCTGGAGGACCAGGAGGCTGAGTTTGTCTGGCCTCTAACCATTGACCAATCTGGTATGAGTGGCTCTGAAGGTGCAAAAGCACCACCCAGCATAGCTCAATGGATCTCTGAGGCACGCAAAACATTGCACCACGGTAAGGTCCAGCCTCATTGCGATGGAAAGAGAGAGACAGGAAAGAGAGACGCACGAAGGAACAACACGATCTGGAACGCTCTGTGCTACTATGCAATCTGACCGAAAATCAAGAATCAATGACCCACATGAAAAACGATTAGCGGCCGACCGAAAAACGGTCGGCTTAAAACTAAAAGCAAATTTGACATCCACCAGCACACTTCTAACATATAAGGCACTCATTTGTTTTTATACTAATGCACAAGGCCTTCTCAGCAAACTGATAGATCTTCGGCTACGCCATGCACAATGTTGCAGGACCTCATCATGGTAACCGAGACATGGTTGAGTGAATTGATCACGGGCACCGAAATCGTACTATCCGGAATGTCCGTGCTGCGCCACATTCGGCCGAATAGAGGAGGCGGTGTACTAATCTGTTACCGCAGTGAGCAACATATTGATCTAATCGATGAACCAGATTGTCGATGCGCTTTGGTGTCGTCTTCACCGAAAACGGCGTGACATATTTAGTGATCATCGTGTACCGCGCTCCATCGTGCACTTCAGAAATGGACAATCGCCTAGCTTCCACTATGAAAATTATCCTCGCACAGGCATACAGTCAGGTCCACCTGATTGGTGACTTCAATCTTCACGCTCTAGAAACCAAGACTGTTTCGATGAGGAATTCAAAACGGAATTGCAGGAACTCATCATTGGATTGCCACTATGCAATCATGTTGCCCTTCCAAAAAGATTCAAAATTGTGAACAAACATAGTACCCTCCATCTCGTGGAGAAGCTTATGATCGAAACGGTATCGATAGCTAGTCCTTTGGGCCGTAACGATCATGCAACACACTTGTTCAACTAAATCTGTTATGTAGAGTATTCCGCAGACAAGGTCGATGACTCTAAGATTATTACCGCTTGCGCTGTTCTGAACACACACTCATTAATGCAACTGACTGGTCTTTTCTAGTTGAACAATTCCCCGATGTCGCGTGGTGGAATTTTATGCATCAATTCAACAATTTATTAGCCAGTGGTTCGAGAAACATGTCCTCACGCGCGATGTGTAAAGCCATTCATACGCAGTACAACGCGTAAGTGCATGATCACAATTCACTCCGGCGAAAATACAAGAGGTCACCGGGTGCCGAAATATGGGAAGCCTACACTATCCAGCGAAATCATTGGGTGAACCTGGTACGCGAGAGTAAGCTAAAACATTAACAAGATCAAGCTGATAAGTTATCCTTAAACCCCAAGCTCCTTTAGAGGTATGTTGAGAAACTGCATAAAGTGCAGCGAGGTATTCATGCCCTTCACACGCCAAATGGACAAGCATAAACTAGAACGGAAGCGCCAACGCCCTACGTCATCAATTCCAAATTTCCAGAATACGGCTTCATCACCTATGCTGTTCAAGCAAGTTATATCACCACCAGCACTTAGTCATATCTTGTTTACGGCTAAGCCTGCTCCTGATCTATATGTACGATTTTGCAAGAGTGATCACTTCCAATTTCCTACATTTCACTGACGATCTCAAGATACGACGAGCCATCAAAGCAACGAATGACCACGCAGCACTTCAGAATGACCTTGATAGCCTGTTCCTCTCTCTTCCTTTTTCTCCGAGGTAGTGAACTTCTTAGAGATCCGGGAGTGGACTGAGGAATCGCCTGAGAGGACGAAATAGGCAACAAGGACTTACCTGGACCATGGCTTCAAATAAAAACTATCCAACTGCACCCAAAAACTCAAAGACTGATGTCCAGTGAGGATAGCTGGGCACGAATGCTTCACACTGCAGAAAGTATACAAAACCGGAGAAAGTCAGACCCCAGATGCTCTGGAAATGTTACCTGCACAATTATTCATCCTACTCGACTGGCCTCAACGTCTACGGCGGGCCCAGATTGAGACAACATAGGAGTAATTCGACTGCGAATAACTGAGTGAACAAATGGTTGAGAAAAAGCTTTGCCAGTTGTAAATGACCATTCAAAAGAATCGACGACAGTGTTCCAGGACGTGGTGGGTTTCCACCTGGCAAGCGTTCTTCCTATAAAAAGCCACAAAAGGTAGTTTATCAACACTGCGACGTGGCGGATGTGACCTGCCACTGAATAGTCACTGCCCATAGTTACACTCTGGCATATTGACTAGTCATATTTCACTATTTTCCTGACATGTACAAAAATGACTCAGTCTTCACATACTGTCATCACTTCATCTGCTTATCCTACGCACAGATGAATGCAGTTTATCGTCACCCCACTGACGGCTTTGCTCCTCATGAGCATTTCTACGTTTCTGCAACTTGTACGAATTTTGGCCACAGCCAATTACGTGCATTGTAACGTAACTGTTGCGGAACATAATTGGTTGTAAATTTTGATCATGCCTGATTTGGTGTGCCTGGATTAATTCGAGAGTAAAATATTTATTTATACGAATGACCGACTCAGCATCTGCTTCACTTTAACGCCACCAAGTGTAGGACATTTAGCATACGCCAGCAATCCACTCGCGAGTACAGGCTGGGGATCAAGTTTTGCAGCGTGCTACTACTGAATGTGATGTAGATGTGATATTACAAGAGGATTTTGACCGTTCCCGTCAGGCCGAGAAGGCGTCCACAAAAGTCCACCAACACGTTGCCCTTTTGCGGAGAGCGTTCGGACCCTTCAATCTTCTCTCAGATGCTCAATGCCTACATTAGGCCCCATTCAGAATACGCTATTCACACCTGGCAGCTCTGGCATAAGCACGACTTCACAGCACTTGAACTGCCACAACAAAGGGTGACCAAGAACGTAAAATGTCTGTTTCATCTCCTTTGCCAACTGAGGTTGAAAATCCTTGGGGTTTACAGTGGACAATATCGACGGCTGTGTGGCTATTTGATAATGACGTAGTTGGTCTTAAGAAATTCAGACCACGCTTGTAGCCATCTGAAGCTGAATCACGATACTCCTCGGAGACGACATCAGTTAAAACTGACCCCCACAGTAGAGCCGTTTGGCTTGTCGCCAGAATTCCTTATCACTTCGCATGTGCTAAACATGGAACACCCTCCTCACTTACGTTGTTTCTTCCCCCACACTGACAGCATTCAAAAAAGTCTAAACGATGCACTCATACGTTTACAATACGCCACTACAAGTCAAAGTGCGCATATTCCCCTTCAGCACATAATTTGTTAAACGCTACCACTGGATTTACGTATCACATCGACCCATGGAAACCGCACACGAGTAGGCGTCCACCTTTCCCTTATTCATTTATTTTTCTCACGTATTAAGTGAACTAGAACCACTCCACATATTGCTTTGTGTGCGCACATTCAATTATCATTTTAAACTATCGTTATACAGCGTTGCAGTTAAATCTATGGTCGTTTAAATCGACGACCCATCCCTTGATCTATTTTTCTCACTATAACCACCCGGCGGGAATTGGTAAGCACCTGCTTTTTGGTCCGTGATAAATCACTGTTCATTGACCAGCCACAACAACAAAAGCGCGCCAACCGTCTGTGTAAGCGTGAAGGCTACAAGTACCCACAAATCCCCTAATTCACAAACAGGTCGGGGAGAGAGATACATAACGTAGGTTCAGTTTCATTGTTTATGACAATTTGCCGTATCTCGTTCAGATCGCCCACCTTTTTGCTGAACACTCTATCCATTCGGGTTGTGGCATCTGTCGCCCGGCGTATTTCTACCTCACCTATACTTATAATACACTGAGCAAGAGCACGAACCGTGGTACAGGCAACTCGGAGGAAAACGATCGTCATGAAATCTAGTGTAGAACAAGAGAAACCACAAGCAAAATAAGTGGTATATTTAATGGGAAAGGTGACAGATTTCTGAAGCGGAAAAGATTACGATGCAGAAGGCAAAGAAGGTGGATAAAGGGTTTTCAATACATGAATAGAAAAGGACAAATTTGAAGGTTAGATTGACAACACGAGCAGAATTAAAATATTATATAGTTTGACAAAAGCCCGAAGTCGAAAGTACTGTGAAGCCACAACATCGTGAAAATGGTTAACTGTTTCGCCATTCCCAGTCATAGGTGTAATCACAAACAGTCGAACAACGGGCGTTCCACGCCTGAATGGAATCAAAATGTTAAAGACATTTACTTATGCTTACTAGAGCTGACTATGAGAGACGGTTTCTAATGGCGTCACACACAATTCTCCACTTCGCTTCACTATCAACAAAGCCCTGACCATTCTGTTTCGGAAAAAAATTAAAAATGCAGATAACGAACCTTTTTGGAATGCACGAGTTGTTGACCATCAATTGTGACTTCGAACCACCCAGTGCTCTGCGGTGTCCCTTCGCCAGTCTAACAAACGGTAAAATGAACAGAGTAGCACTTACGACTTGCACTTGGCCGGGAAGACGCCGCTCAAGCTCCCTTTTGAAGGCTTTGAACTAATAAACAGTAGGGTACATCGGAGTAAAGATTACATGATAACATACATAAGCGACATCTGGTGTCGGAAATACTGAATAGTCTAGTTAGACAGGCGTACGAAAACAAAGCTCCAAGCAAACGAGCCGCGAATAATCCGAATGTGAACTGATGTGAAGGTACTAGGAACCACATAATGAACAGCAGTCAATTGGACTGATGCATCACCATGGTGACCTAAGGAATGAAGAAAGAGGAAGAAAACCTAGCGCTAAATATTAATGGCCTAAGCAAACATTCAGCATCAAGACGCCAACATATTGTCAACAACATAGCGGCACAAACAAATGGCAACCGTGCAAGCATGATGCGGCATCGGCGAGAGAGCTTCCTTGCGGCTTTTACTGCCCCGCGTAATAATCAGCCATTACCCCGCAGGTAACACAGCACCAATCACTTCAAACATGCATTCCGAATAGGAGACGACAGCAAACGCGCCCCTGGACATCGTGATTACACACGCAAGCTAGTGAAAAAATACCTCAGTTATTGTGCCGTGTAAGGGTCTATGGAAAGCTGTCTCCTGAGTTATGCACAAGCGGGGTTCGCCAGGGTTGTCTTATAAATCATTTCCTCTTTAACTTTGTGATCGAGCTGGTCACATAGTGAAAGAAACCGCAATGTTGTGACATAAAAGCATGGAAAAATCAACTGAGAGACTTGGTCAGGTTGGGGTGTGTCGTCGTCGTGGATGGGAGCCTCGGGATAGTCGACATTAATGTTTGGAGAATATTGGACATGACGCAATCGTGTTGTTAGTCGCGTTCCTGCACTCGGTTTCTTGCATCTCGCTGTTGAGCTTCACTTCATCCCGATTAATTTTACGCATGTCTTCCCTGATTTTACTTTCTCTGTGCCCCCTTCTAAATTCAACCTCATCTCCTTAATGTTATTTCAGTTTTCAATTCAGTTGAACAAGCATGATCCGAGCATCGAAGTGCAGTGGATCCAGTTGCCACTACTCACATCGCAAGAATAATAACCAACAACCGAAGGACACTGAATTTAAGTGCAAATATAATCTACAGAAAATAGAAGCAAGCAAGAAATGCGTTAGACTAGTCAGATTGGAGCGAAAATTAACAACCAGATGAAAGGAAACGAATGCAGAAACGCAACTGACTGCGTGACTGCGCCGTGTCTGATACAGTCTCCGACCATTGGTGTGGAGCATCCCTAGGCCCTACATCCAAGGAAACGGCACGTCCCAGCTTGACCCAGTCTCAATCAATTTCTTCATCCCACTATGCCACATCACGAAGTGGCAACCTCGCGGTTCCGCCCAACTTGGTGCAGCCACGGCGTACAATGCACACTGAGGAAGCCGGTCAACGGGCATACGGAGCACATGGTCTATCTAACGCAAGCGACTAAGATTTAGCAAACACTCCAGTGAGGCACCAGAAGGCTTCTTGCCAAAAACCAACCGGCGGACCTCAGCATTGCTTACCCGGTGTTCCCACCAGACATGAGCGGTACTCCGCAAGCACCGGTGGTCAAACACGCCCAAGCGTTTAAGGTTTCTGCCGCGAATTGGTCAGGTTTCTAAGCAATACAGTAACACAGGCCTTATCGAAGCGTTATACACCCTACCTTTCACTGACAAGCTAATATCCCACCGTCTCCATAGATGGTTGCGCCTTTGGAAAGCCACACGGGCGTTGCTGATACGCGAAGTAACTTCCTCAGTGATGTGATCACCAGAGGTGGCACAACAACCAAGTTAAGTAAACCGAGCCACCACCTCCAGTGGCTGTTCGGAAATAGCTCAGGTCAGTCCTGCAACAGCACTTTGCACTTTGAAAATGCAAGTTACATGCACGCACAAGCATGTGCAGTAATGTTTGCATAGTCAATGCATCAGACCTAAGGAGAACTATGTCGTTCGCATACTCCAGGTTTACTAATCGGTTACCTGGCAGAACTTGCATTCCAGTAAAATCTGAAAGAACCGAATCACTCAAGATCATTTCGATAACAAAGTTGAAGAGGAAAGGAGATATAGGATAATCCTGGAGAACTCATGAGACAGTTTATGGTAGACCTTTACAAGGCCTCAGGAAACACGGTAGAGAAACGGTAAAATGGAAAGGAAATTAGCTGGCACCCCATTCATGAAAAAGCAGTGCCACAGCTATCTCGATCAACAGTCGACAACGGCTTTCAAGTCAAAGAAAATTACCACAGTCGGTGGTCTGTATCCCTTTTTGTTACTATTTTTTATTATTAGTAGTATTAGTGGTATTATATTACCGAGTGTGAGACGATGTAAGTAGGTGCACTGAGCCTGGGTGTAGTGAGGAGCGTATTACCATAAAATAAGTCGCCAGTACCAAATAAACAGGGTTATCAGACTTCGCTCAGCTATCTTGCGAGGGAGTTCCCTTCTAAAAATTCCACTTGCAAATATATATATATATATATATATATATATATATATATATATGTATAATGGAGAACGCCAACCATGTAGTTGCATTAATTGTGTATCACCGCAGTTAAGCTAGAATGACTTAAGTTTTTCGGCGATACACTAAATCTGAACGAATGCATTTTATTTCATTAAAAGGTCTATTTATCTTCCGCATATTCCCTATTTACTACGCGCGCTTTTTCGTTCATTTTGATGGTAGTCGGTTAATATCCCGTTTTATACTTGCAATTGCCCAAGATCACTTTAACAATAGATGGGTATTCGCACATTTCTTCAAGTGCTCAGTTCTGTCACTTATTTATTATACAGTTTGCATGTTTACGTGTTTTCACATTCCTTCGTATACAAAATGGCGCCCATGTTGAGGTTGATGTTACACTAACATCAAACTTCGTCGCAGCAGGGCTATCATCATCAACAGCAGCACATCAGCCATTTGAACTGATGCTTCGCTGCCATACAACCATGAGGACCTATGAAATAAAGAATAAGAAGAGGGAGAGAAGGGGGACTTACCTGAAAACCTTAATGCCCTAAGCAAACATTCAGGGGCAAGGCGCCTATCCCTTGTGTAGACAATATACCGTCACAAACAGATGGCTATCGTGCAAAGATAAGGCGGCATCGGCGAGACAGCTTCCTTGCGGCTTTCACTGCCACGCGTCATAATCAGCCATTACCCCGCAGATAACTCAGCACCACACGGTAAACAGGCAATCAGATTAGGAGACGGCAGCAGACGCGCCACTGGTGTCTACTGCGAGCCATGTCCTGTAAAGTCTTGAGCCAAGCACAAGGCGAGTCACGTGGACTCCAGCCCGGAAGGCGAGATGGACCAACGGCACCCAGTTTGGTCGTCAGTGACTTCATTTCCCGCTGCCAAGTCAACTTCTGTCCACCTCGAACCTTGCGCCACCCTACACCTGGCAGACTAAACAAGGCCCTCCTAGGTAAGCGGTGACCAGGCATACGTAGCACGTGCCCGAGCCAACGCAACTTATTCAGTGCTATCTGTTGTTCTAGGGAGATAGCATGATTATCACCACCTAGTACTCGCCTACGCACATCACCGTTGCAGTCACGCTGGTGTCATTCGACACCAGCAATGCTTCGCAGACAACGATGATCAAAGAGTTGAAGGCGCCTCAGATCTTCAGACCGAAGGGGCCAAGTCTCACTACCATAGAGCAGAACGGCCCTCACTGTGGCCTTGTATACACGGCCTTTCAGACGGAGGGAAACTCCCTTCCGTCGCCAAAGATGCCGCAGGTTCAAGAAGGCAGCTCTGGCCTTTGCAATGCGTGAACTGAAGTCAGTTTCTATGCGCCCATCATTGCTGATGCAGCTGCCAAGATAAGTGAAATGATCAACCACCTCGAGTTCCTCGTTAGCAACGATCAAGGTGTCATCAAGTGGCTGGTGGTCCTGCAGCAACACTTTGCACTTTGAAGGTACAAAACGCATACCAAATAATGGGACCACTCTAGACAGGCTATTCAGGGTCGATTGTGCCACCGCAACATCGTCGAAAAGCAAAACGATATCGTCCGCATAATCTAGATCAACTAACTTTCACCAGGCAGCATTTCAAAGCCTACATCGTGAGACTCCACAAGGGAACACTCTATGATAGAATCCACGACGAAATTGAACAGAAATGGGGAAATCGGACAACCCTTACGAACGCCACTTGTGGTCGGAAAGCTATCCGATAGGACACCGTAGACCCTGACGCGACTTGTAGTGTTTAAGTATAGAGCATGTAGGATATTCACATATTTTGTGGGAACACCTTTCCGCGCAAATATTTCGAACAGAATCGATCGATCGACTGAATCGAACACACTCTTGAAATCGAGGAACACAGCTATTGTCGATCTGTGGTATGCGTGGCGCTGCTCCAGCACCTGCCGCAAAGTGAATATATGGTCTATACAGCCAGGTCCTGGGCGGAAACCGGCCTGCTCTTCCCTAATCCGAGATTCCCGTTCCGCAGTGAAGCGACGAATGATAATCGAGGCAAGTAATTTTGTCACAACTGGCGTTAGGCTAATACCCCTGTGGTTAGAACAGTCTGTATAACTGCCTTCCTTGTATATTGCCACTATAATCGATTCGCTCCAATTAGCCGGGACACTTCTTTCCAGATACGTTCGAATAGGGAGGTCAGTGCTTTGCAGAGGACTTCACCTCCATCCTTAAATAGTGCAGGTGGGAGGGAATCCGGACCAGCGGCACGAAAACGATTAAGGGCTGTGATCGCGTTTCGGACCACGGCCTCCGACGGAGGCTCTAAACTAACCGTCCATGGCTCGTCCTGCATCACCTGAGTAGGAAGAGGTCCGGGAGCAGGGGGCCAGTTGAACTGATCCAGAAAGTGCTCCGCCCAACGAGCCATACGGCGCTCCTTATTGTGTATCAGCGCACCCGCGCTGTCTCTGATTGTCTCACTGACGCCTGGTTTTCTGGGACCAGTGGTGCGGATTAGCTGGAAGAGCTTGTGGTAATTGCCTACTGCTCTTGCCTCCTCCATTTCTTGAGCCCTACTGGTCCACCAGGCTTCCTTGTCAGCACGTAGACTCCGCTTTAGTTCACGCCTAATAGCCCGTCTGGTCACATTGTGTTCAGGGCCAGCCGGGAGGTGTCTACTAGATTCCAACAGGTTCACCGACCTCTCGGATATCCAGTGACTGGTGCGGTGACGATGGATAGTGCCACAAGCAGATGCTCCTGCGTCGTGCATGGCGGCCGAGATCCTATTCCACTGAAGCTCAGTGTCATTAGGACAAGACAGCGGAAGTTCGGTATACAGTACTTCTTGATAGGCTTGCCTGACCGAGGACTGAGACAATTCCTCCGTTGCCAATCGTAGGGGACACTTGGTGCGCCTCCCGGTAAAGTTCATCGAGAAACGACAGCGTACCAATGCATGATCAGAGTCGACACAGGTATTCCAGTATGAGCGGCAATCCAGGATGGAACCACGCCACCTGTAACTTATGGCTATGTGGTCAATTTGGATCCATCGCTGGCCAGCTACAGGAGGACGCCAAGTGGCACTTCGGCGCCCACTGTGTCTAAAAGCAGTGCGACTAAGAAACAACTGATGCTCCGCACACAGTTGCAGCAGACGCTCACCGTTGTCAGTCCGTTCGAAGTTAAGTCCATAATTACCACCCAGCTGAGCTTCTGTAGAGCTCAGACGCCCTACTTGTGCGTTTATATCCCCTGCAAGTACTATAATATCTGAACTAGTAGCACTGCGTAGTAGGGCGTTCAGTTCGTGATAGAAAGTGTCCTTGACTGCAGTAGAACTGCAGTCGGTGGGAGCATAAACGGAAATCACAAACAAACAGCGTTTGTACTACTTCGTGAATCAACCTTAGCTGATGTCATCAGACGGGCTGCACATAAACGGCTGTTCACCGGAATCCAATCAACCAACAATGACAGCCTTAGAGCTGAGAATGATACCTACACCAGCTTGACCCGTGAGTGTTGCATCAGCGTCTCCGGATGCATGCAACCAAGAACGAGAGGATAAGCCGGGTGCAGTTAATTTAATAACCCCGTTAGGGTCATTGATCCTAGTTTCGGACACACAATACACATCAATACTTAGTGTGTCCAAGGTGCGTACGAGTGCAGCCTGTTGACCTGTTTGTCTTAGAGTGCGAACGTTGAATGTCGCCATGGAAACGGGATAGCGTGGCCTTATAAGGGACTTTTGCCGATAGGTGCTGTGGGATGGTGGCTGCAGATGGTTCTACTCCAGTAGCACTTCGGTTGCTGTCAATTAAGCTGGGAATTATAGAAGGAAGGTTAGTAATGGGGGTCGGGATGGAAGTAAGAGAAAAAGGCGGAAAATAAAGAAGGGAGGCAAGGAAGGGCTATGCAAACTTACACATCAATTAGACCTACTCAAGCTGGAAAAGAAGTGTTCCAGTTTATTTGAGTTGTTCAGTTTTGTCATTCTAATGCATATTCCGTGTCAATTTTGCGCGTTGATTTTTGACATCCGTGATGCGACTGTACTTGAAGTGAATATTGACAAGGTGGCTACCCGTTCAACACCCTCCAGCTCCATTCCTGACTCTAGGAGACTGTGAATCGTTGCTGGGGGAAGTGGTCCTCGTGACGGTACTGAATTCAAAGAGTGGTTCTATCATGTGTGGAACGGGCTACGACACAGCTACGGCATGATTCCATGCACAGATAGACAGGAATGCTGCTGATGTGAATGTTGAAGGAACGTGGGCCGGTTCCATTGGTGAATCGTGGCTCCCATCCACATGACTTCCGGTCTTATTCAGTGAAACACAAACTTTGAGCGGCCAGACTGGTTTGATGACAACAATGCGACCATTAGCGCACTGGTGTCGGAAAAAATGCAGTGTTCGCTGAACATTTGGATGACCCTGGTAACTGCGAGAAGAGTCACTTCCGCAAAATTCGACTTCAATTGACTCGAAGGATTCGTCGCATCAAGAATGCATGGTGCACGGAGAAGGCGAAGCAGATGGAATGCTATGCCGAACGACGTCAAACTAAAGGATTAGTTGACTTCTTATAGGCGGTATATGGACCTACGCTGCAGTCACTGAGGACGCTGTTCGATGCGACTTCAGGCGCCGACTGTAAACATACTGCAGACATAATGCATATATGGCGAAAGCACTTGGACTGTCTCGTGGACAACCGTTCAGATTAACTGGGCTATATTGAACGGTTGCAACGGTAAGAGATGGATGTGTCATGTCGACACCGACACTGGATGAGATGCAGAGAGCACTTGCTCAGCTGCGAAACGGAAAGTGGGTTGTTTCCGACTGGATTCCGTCTGAAGTATTGAAAAAAGGCAGACTTGTGTTGGCAAATGCGTTGTACCACTTGGTGCAACGCGTGAGGATCTAAGAGGATGTGCCGGCTGAGCTTAAGAATGCCATTGTGCTACCACTGTACAAGGCCAAAGAGAGCAAACAATGTGGTCCGATTTATCGTGGCATCCACTTGCTGAGTTCTGTGGGGAAGGTGATCTCCCGAATCTTGCTCAACCACCTCGTCACTCAGGTCGTTGAACCGAAGGTGGTGGAAGAGCCATATGGATTACGTTCGGGTCGCAGCACTATAGATATGGTGTTTGCGGCTCATCAACTGCAGGAGAAATGCAGACCGCGACAACAGCCATTGTACTCGTTGCTTGTAGACTTCAGCAAGGTATTTGATACGGTGAACCGCGAGGCACTGTAGTTGGTGTTGGAGAAATTTGGTCGCTCGTGTAAGTTGATCGGAATGTCTGCAAAGAGGCATGCGAGTGAGGATGCAGCTCTGTGAACGAACCTCAGATGACTTTACTGTTGTCTCTGGTGTGAAACAAGGCCCCTGTCCTATATAATATTTATCTTCATGCCATGAGTTCTTGTGCTGACGATGCTGCCTGTGATTACGGTGTCTATGTGGATTACTGAACATCCGTCGTTTCAGAACGAGAACCTTAGTGTGCGAGACAACCATCAGGACCCTGCTGTTTGCTGATGGCTGCGCACTGTTTGCATACAATACAGATGAGTTGCAGCACATGACTACGGCTCTCACTATGACAGCGGCCAAGTTCGGGCGCACCATCAACACAAGCAAGACTGCCTTTTCCAGCCTTCACCAAAAATGGAGACCGTCGACCTGCCCCAAATCCAGGTTGCGATGAAGTGTTGGATACACCATCGGAACTTTGCTACCTTAAGTGCGTAATATCAACCAAGCTGCATATGACGAGCGCGCTGTGCATCCGCGTATCGACGGCGGCTGCTGCGTTTGGCAAACTGTAAAAAACGTGTGTGGAACAACTACCAGTTTACTGCTGGAGCAAAGCTGATGGTAGAGAAACCTGAACGATGTAGGGAAAAGAAGTCAGATAACTAGAACGATTTCAACATCAGTGTCTGCGACGGACTTCGCACATTGGGTGGTGCGACAGTGTTACGTCGCAGTGGCATATATACAGTAAACTGCATACGACTTTTCAGGTACTTGAGGTTGCTGGCACACATCAGCTGCGTGGATTCGGCGCGGATACCCAAGCAACTGCTATATGGACAACTTAGTGCAGGGCAGTAGCACGTGGAGAAACCGAAATGACCTTACCACGACATGAACCAAGTGTTTATCACGTGCTAATGTTGATTTCGGATGTTGGGAAGCAATGGCCGCTGATCGGTGCGGAGTGAGCTAATCAAGAGGGTGGTTGTTGAAGTGCAGGAGAAAAACTACCGCATGCAGACGAGAAAAGACGGCTACGGAAGAGAAAGGCGCTGAAGAATTCTAGACCATGGCGCATGGTGCTGTAGCGCATGCGGTCAAGAATACGTGTGCGAAGCGGCTTTGGTAAGCCATTAGCTTGGCCACGCGGTGCCAACATCCAAAAGAAGACGAGCCATCTGGCAATCTAAGCAGCAAAAGGGCAATGTGAGGGGTGTAAAATCTCATCAATTCAATAAGGAAACGATTCGAACCAATGAGGTACAAAAGAAACATCAAGACGTTGCAGGAATATTCGAGTCAGGAACAATCAGGTCCACACGACGCACGTACCTACATCCTCATTGGTTGGCGGAACTGATCTACCAAGCAGGACAGTTGATCTGCTAAGTGAAATTTCTTTGGTTGACTTTAGAAATGCCTGTTGATTTCACACTACCCGTACCCGTTTCGGTAGCTGATTCCGCAACACGCTTTTGCCACCCATCTTTGCCTTCTGATTCTCGGTTGGGATTCGGAACTTGCAGGGAAAGCTTCCAGTTCAACTGGAATCGCAGGCAGAGGTAGAGCATAACATATGGCGACGGATAAAGGTGGCAATGCAATGAATTTTTCTGCAGACCAATTTCAAATGTTGCTACGGCAACAGAAGACATAAATAGAGGCGAAAATGAAGCTGATCGAAACTTTGACGCAGTAGCTCAGTTTGCAGTCTTCAGAAACACCTAGGCAAGATACGCAGGCAAGTCCAGTTGACCTCCTTTGCAATTCCACTACTGATTCCGGAAGCACTTTCGATGCGTGGTTCAGACGCTGGGAGAATAGGTTCAGAAAGGATTTTAGCCGTCAGGACGACTCCTGGAAAGTGAGACTGCTGCTCCGTAAAGTGGTTACAAACAAACATTCAAGATTCAGTGATCACACATTGCAAAAACAGCCGAAAGATAACAGTTTTGCAGTGAAGGTGTTACAACAGCGAAATTTTCGGTGAGTCGTCATCGTTATACAGCATTCGGTATCTGCGTCTGAAAATCGTCAAGCGGGACAAAGACGATAATGGAGTGCTGGCAAACATGGTCAACCGTGAGTGTGAACGCTTCAAGCTGCGCTCTTTGACAGATGACCAATTCAAGTGTCTCATATTTATCGGTGCCTTACAGTCCCCGCAGGATGCCGAGATCCGCACAAGACTACTCGCAAAGCTGGATCAAGACCCAGAAACGACGCTGAAATCCCTCACTGTCGAGTGCAAACGATTGATGACTCTGAAACACGAGACCGCCATGGTCGAGAATTCTTCCGTGCAATCACGATGTCCATGCCGTGACAGGTCCCAAGCGAAACAGGGCTGACAGTTACACACAAAAGTCACAGAATCGACCGCCTACTGCCTGCTGGTCATGCGGTGAGTGGCATTTCGCCCGATTCTGCCCATTCAAGAAGCATATTTGTCAGAAGTGCCAAAAATGAGACCACAAGGCAGAACTCTGCAAGCAGTCTCGACCAGTGAACACAAAACCGATCTGCCCTAAGATCAAAAATACCGTGGCAAACTCTCAGTCAGTCGTTGCCGTTTTCCAGAGTGAGTTCAAAAGCCGCAAACGTTACATTACCGTGCTTATCATCGGGATTCTTTCTGGGTTCAAGTTTGACACGGTCTCTGATATAGCTATCATTTCCAAGAGCACATGGAATCACATCAACAGGCCGGCGGTTACCGCTTCTGACAAAGTGGCTCACAATGCATCTGGAGGGAGTGCGGAATCTGGATGGAGAAATCATTTATAAAAGCGCATTTAACGGGGTAGGAAAGACTGGAATATGCTACCTGACGGATCGACTGAACCTAAACCTTTTTCGAATAGAACTGAATCGCGAAACTAGGACTCTTTGTTGTCCCTCGTAAACCAGATTTGCAACCGTTATACGCTGAAGCCTCAAGCACCGGAGTGTTCACAGCAGAAGCGAGGAGAAAACAGCTCCGCAAGCCATCCCATACACTTCGATCAGCCCCTGAGTCCTCATACGGCGGAAGGAACGGGGAAATAGAGCAGGAATTCAATCAGCGGTGTAAAGCAAGGCAACGCCCATTCAAGTCCAGAGATCCAGTGCTCGCATGCGACTATCCAAAAGACCATACAGCATGGACCCCAGGTGAGATCAAATACAGACGTCATACAGACGTCACTTATGATGTGCACTTTGAATCACAAACCTGGGTCTGCCACGCAAATCAGTTCCACCCAACGCTGTGGCGGCCGGGATCGAGGAAGCCAGCTATGCTACCTTTCGATCACAATGTGGATCAATCCAACTTGCCGAAACCAGACAGGAAGGGTCACAGTCAATGAAACGATGCATCGCAGAATCCAGAGTCAACTCCAAAGGCACTTTGAACCAGGCGAGAGAAGGACAGACGGAAAACACCATCATCAAGACGGCAAGTCAACCCGAGTTTATGGTCTGACACAGCATCTGCAATCTTAAGAGGGGAAATATCAGGGGAGTAAAATCTCCAAGGAAAACGCATTAATTCATTGGGAAAACGACCTGAACCAATGAGGTACAAAAGAAACATCAAGACGTTGCAGGAATATTCGAGTCAGGAACAATCAGGTCCACACGACGCACGTACCTACATCCTCGGTGGTTGGTGGAACTGATCTACCAAGCAGGACAGTTGATCTGCTAAGTGAAATTTCTTTGGTTGACTTTAGAAATGCCTGTTGATTTCACACTACCTGTACCCGTTTCGGTAGCTGGTTCCGCAACACGCTTTTGCCACCCATCTTTGCCTTCTGATTCTCGGTTGGGATTCGGAACTTGCAGGGAAAGCTTCCAGTTCAACTGGAATCGCAGGCAGAGGTAGATCATAAGACGCAGCGTTCGATTCTATACGATTTCCTAACCCAGGCACATAAGGCAGTTTTTGTAGTACGTGTGCCACATCACCGTTGGAGTTGCTGTACGTGTGCCTGAGTGTTAAGATTCTTGTATTTCAGAAAGAGGGCGTTGACTGATATCCCGGAGTGTGGCTGCGCATGATGTGAATGTTGACAAGATGCCTACCTGCCAGACACCCTCCACTTCGTCTATACTGACTCCAGAGAGTTGGTCAATGCTGTGGGGTCGGGGTGCATGATCCTCGTGGCCCTGCTAGGCTCAAAGAGTGATTCCATCCAGTGTGGTGTGGGCTACGGCCAAACCACCGCCTTGTGTACCTCTGGTAGATCATTGTATCTGTCCTGCCTATTGAAGGAGTGTGGGCCAACTCCGTTGATGAAACGTCGCTTACACCCACATGACACCCGGTCTTATTTCTTCGGGATTCCACTGTATATGGGATGTGTGGGTGCAGCGCAATCCACCCATGGTCCCTGAGCGGGCGCAAGCGTCTTGCGGATGTCTCCATGGAAGCCGCAGTGACAAGCAAATCTGGAATTGAATGCAGCCTGTCATACATATAAATTATCCAAGTATAAACAGCTGCAACACGATCATTCCGTTGTTTCGTTATCTTGTTAGACTATTTCAAGAGAGTTTTCTAACGTATATCAGGGCTATCACTACTGAGATTGTATCAGACCATTCGCTCACTGCTGAACTAAAAGCAAGTACAATGAAAGTAGTTTGTGATATGATAAGGATGCTAAACTCCGCTAGGCCATACCGAATAGGAACGGTGGCGCAACTATGGATGCGCGACCATGCGTAAATGAAACATGAAGTCTAGGACCGCATCCCAGCTAGCTAAGATGATTTCAAAAATCAGTAGAACGCTAGAAGAGTAAGACAAAGTAAGCTTAAAAACCGAAGTGAAATAGTAATAAGACATCCGATCCCATACCAGCGTTAATGCAGAAAGCGGCTTTTACATGGACCCGCAGCAAGCATTTTATGGACACGACGTAGGTGAAATGCCACAGATACCAACAGAACTAAATTATGTTGAGACGTCACTGAATGTGTGCCTTTCGGAATCAGCAATAAGTGGTGAACTCACCTTAGGCTCATATCCTCACGCGCCACTATGAAAAGCAATGGATATAAATTGAAGCAAAACCTACCAGTATACCACGTGAACACGGACAGGCATCCTTGAGTATGAAAATATATCACAGGGAACGGGAATGATCGATACGAAAAAAATGTGCGGAAAAAGCTAATAAGGTCAGTTGTTAGACGCATCTTACCTTCAAGAAAAGATGCAATCAAAATAACGACGAGTATGGCAAAATTATGATAACGAAAAGCTACGCCCACAAAAGGTTTGCTAAAAAAGATGAAAAACGAAGTGAGGCTAGAGCTGATCATCGATGTTATGCGAGTAGCGCCAGAGAAAAATATATATGTTTAGCGGCATCCGATTTCGAATTTGCCTATCACTATGGCCAGCAGCAGGACGCCTGTGCCTACAGAGGGACCATGGATGGCTTGCGTTGCACCACCCATAGCTCCATCCACACACCCCATATCCAGTGTAAACCCGAGGGAACCTTTGATTGGACATAACTGTAATAACACTTGGGATTAGTTTTCGCAAATTTAGCCAACCTAAGCTCATATGAGTACTTCGCCTGCCGCTGTAACTTAATAGCCATGTTTCGACACCTTTTGTATTGCAGCCAACGTCGGAAGCCCCGAGTTTCTTGATATTTTCCCCACTCAGCATAGCGCCTTTTTATCGCCCTATCAATTTTTCTTCTCCACCATCGGGGTTTCCCAAGATGTCTCCTGGGGCGAAGAGGAGCAAAGTCGTTCAGCAACTGTACAAGTCCACTTTTGAGTAAAAGCCACCTCTGTTCCAAAGCGGCCTTGTCCCGTTCAGGAATCCAAGTGATCTGAAGGGCTCGACCCCACAGCTTCGTAAAATCAATACGATTTAAATTCCTTCCCATTCGACAGTTCTCTGAAAGCCTCGGTGTGTCCAGAGAAAAGGTCAAAACAATTATCACTCTTACCTATGGGTGGCTCCCCGCATAGGTCAATCAAGTGATCATGTCTGGCGATCACGATATCGAGGGTTGAAGGGGTACTCCCAGTACGACTCCTAGTCGGAACATTGACGTATTGTTCGAACGCATTTACATGCATCCAAACTACTAGTTCCTTCTCTAAAGTACCTACCCTGTGTTCAGCATGCTGCCAATCAGCATGCGGAAGGTTTAGATCACCGACGATCCGAAAGTTAGGTGCGGCCATTGCCGCCTGTCTTAGTAACGTACCAAGATCCCTGTCCTCTTCTCGCGTGGAGGATGGGCTACAATAAACACATACCATAATATCCAATCTAACCCATGCTCTTAGATAGCAGGATACCACCTGAACGTTAGCAGAACTCACGGTAAATGGAGCCTCCCAGTGTGTATATCGGCACTGTATAAGCAAGAGTACTCCTCCACCAGTCTGATACCCGGGCCTGTCAGCGCTGTAGCACGCAGTCTATAAGCAGATCACCAATAAGGTCATCTGGAGAGAGCCAGGACTCCGACACAGCGGCCACATCAACATGCTCACAACGCGTCACTAACTCCCCCCATTTGTTACGCACACTACAACAATTAGTGTACTACACGCTTAGTCTCTCCGAACGCGGTTGTTTCCCCTCGGACGTAGAGCCCGAGGGGATAACCCGCTTTTTTGTACCGTTTCATTTCGATCGGCTGCCTGAGTCGATGAAACAACGCCGGGCTGCTGTAACGCATTACGGGATAGTCCCTTTCCTGGCTTCGCCCGGCTGGGCTTGCTGGATCAACTCCCGACGGGTTTTCTCCCATTTACCTGAGTCGACCTAACAGCACTGCACTTCAGATTTTCTGTACGGTCCAGTTTAGGTGTGGCAAGTTTTTCATTTATTCAATCATTTTGTGAGAAGGGCATACGACCCATAGACTTTGGTGTTACTACTATCGAGCATGAGCCCTCGATTGTTTTTGAACGCACCGGCTGAAGTTCCATTGCCACACCTTCACTATCCTCTTCCGCCATAGAGGTGTGATCCACATTTCCATCAAGAGCAAGTTTCTCCACAACCAAATGCAGGCCAGGAGTTATCTCACTGGCGTCTTGTGAAGGGGGTTGTCCAGACAAGCTGACTGCCCTTGCCACAGGAGAGCAGACGCTAGAGTTTTGTTTAGGTTCTCCACTATATCTCGTACTAATTTCTCAAGTAACTTGACGACCACGCTAGTCAAGCTGACATGCCTGTAATTAGCCGGTAGGTCTGTCACCGCACTTGAAAATCGGGCAGACAACAGCCTCCTTCCATACGGTAGGCAAGATACAGCTGTTGAGTGACTTCTGGAACACACAAGTCAGAGGTCCACTGAGTTCCCCTGCCAATTCGTGCAACAATTTTGGATGAACAGAATCTGGCCCAGAAGCCTTAGTTGGGTTCACCTCTTTTAGCAACCGGAGAACTTGGGACTCCGTTACAGGAATTTCATCCAGACAACAGTCCTCAGGGACTCTTGGAGCTAACTCTTTGCATGGCGTATTTGTCTCGCGGACAAAGACGCTTGAGTACTGCTTACCAAGCACGCATGCCTTGTCATAGTCGCTATAGGCATGGGTCCCATCTCCTCGAAGCAATGGTGGAATGGACGAGTTTGCACCACAGCGTCGTTTAACGTAAGCGAAGAATTCCTTGGGATTTTTCGAAGCAGTATTAGCTAAGCCCTTTTCATACTGAAGCCGGGCCAACCTAAGATGTAGCTTGCACTCATTTCGAACCAACCGATACTTGTCAAACGTGCTGTTCGACGGAGCTGTTCGGTAAGCTCGCCAGCATCTAGACCGCTTCTTTAGTAGGCTCTTCCCCGCGGAATCTATCCACGGAGGTCGCGCTCTCGATTCCCTTCTTTTTACCAGTGGGATGTGAGGTGCAGAAATGTCGACGAGGTGAGCCTTAAGCTTTTCCCAGGCTATGTGAACAATGTCGGTCTCAGATATCACACAAGGCGATGACCTAGCTTTATCCCGCATCGCTTGGAAGTCCGCGGCCCAAATGTTCGGATACCAACTGGTAGTAGCTTGGCAAGGCCTGATAAGAGCACACTGGAAGACAAGCAAACGTGATCGCTAGCGACAAGAGACGAGTCGTATTTAATGTCATTTACAAAGTCAAGTGACTTAGCAAAAACAATATCTAAAATGGACGGCTGCTGATTGCTCATGTACCTAGTGGGGAGGTCTATGAACTGGTGTAGTGGTACCTGCAGCGTCAAGTCCAGCAGTTCTGTACCGAACGATTCCAGCGCCGAACTGCAAGATAGATCATCCCAACAGACCTCTGGGAGGTTGAAGTCTCCCAGCACCAGACACTTGTTCGCAGAGTGAGTGCGTATACACTCTATGATTCCATTTGAGGTGCTCATAGGGCTTCTATACACTAACACGACCGTAACCTGAACCGAGGAAGCGCAAATCAATACTGCGAGTGCCTCAACAGATTTGTCGAGAGACTGAAAAACGCTGGTCCTCAGTACGTCGATGTGATAACTCACATAAAGAGCTACACCACCCCCTTGACGGCCAATGGATTCTCTCTTTGACTCCAACGCCACAAGTGTGCTCACCACATTTATAGCCAGCCACCGATGTCATTACAAATAGCACGTAACAGTCACGTATAGAATAAAAAAGCTGAGTAGTTTGGTAGGATTAACTGACCAAATTAATGCAGGTATGACGGCTTAAGAGGAATAAATAGTCACAACAAGTTAATACAATAGAAAATAAAACAATATTAAATAAGACAATAAACACAGCGAACTAACACGACCAAAAGGAACAAAGAGAAGCAATAATGGAACGAACTCACGCGGGTACCGGAGATCGAGGATTTCTTGGATCAATATTTGATGGAGCAGAGTAAAGATTTCCCACTCAGTCAGTTTAGATCACGCTTCCAAGCCAAATTTGAAGGTAGAAACTTCAAGAATGAGCTTTTTCAAAATTTCAAAGCGCGCGCCAAAGGCACTGTCAAACTGATGATCCACGTGAGGAAGTTCACTCCCATTGAGCACGTAACTTGTGGAGGAAGCAAACGATCCGATACGCAGCACTGAACACTTTGCTCGGTTTATGGGCAGCAACCACAAGACAGACCAGTCACAGAGTCTATCCAGAGCCCGTTGAAGAGCCACAGGACCTCCAAGGATATCAACAATATTCTAGAGCTTTAGGTCATCAGCAAATAAGAGCGATGCCACCACAAGCTCCTCCTCAATTTTTCATGGAAGTGCATGGGCGCCCGCCTTGCCGGTTGGCGAGTTGGTAGTGTGTTTCCGTTGTCAATGCAGTGTTGATTAAAAGCACACCGACCTACATCATCGGACCGCGCAAACGTATGTTTGCACCTCTCGAAGATGTTTTCTAAACCACTGGGGGGCAGAATCGAAGTTTCCGAAAGGTGGTTATGGAAAATTCCTGTTTCGGTCCCTATTTTACTACTCATGCAGTTTAGATGCTGTATGGTCATGTAAACGGTAATGGCAAGTTAAGGGTTATTTCTATTTACCTTATGGTTAAGGGATGAAGGCAGTGTAAGTGGTTTGTTTATACTAGTTATTTAGCTTGTACTGTAGAATGCAGACAAGGGAGAACCACAAGGATTGAGACGTAAGTTCTATTACGCAACACGTAGGGTCTATAAGAAAGAATCAGTAACGTAGGAAGGGATGAAGGAAAAGTTACAGTCAACTGTTCGCTTCAGGTTTTTGTCCTTCTTCAATAATGGCGCAGGAGTGTCTTTCTGAAAGGCAGGCAGAAAAGGTGTCGTCAGAGCAACGATTTAAATTCAACCACGCGCCAAACTAGTTTCGATCACCCTTTACACCGCACCCCTTCTATATAGGCAACGTCCCCGTTGCCACACAAAGCCCCCTTGAGCTGGTACTTCAACTTCGGTGGCTACTTCTGTCGGTGGCTCATTGTGATGTTCCTCATCCGAATGCTCAGATTCGATATGGAAAAGTTTAAGCCGATTAAAGTGTACGACCATGGGCGGCCCAACGGCGTTCTTTGGGTCCCTAATCACACAAGTCAGATCAGAAATTATTCGGTCTACCACGTAGGGGCCAGCCCACTCACGATGCAATTTCGCTGGTATTCCGGATACCGGTGCCTGGTGCAAATATACGAGGTCGCCTGTTTTCAACGGGACACCGAAGACCTTCTTGTCGTAGTATTCCTTCTGTCGCCGTTGAGCGTTCGCCAAATGGATGCGTGCCGCTTCAGTGTCTGCTCATCCGTGACTCTGTCAAATGAGCGTGTAAAGGCGTTAATGTACTTCTCACTCTCTAAGGTGTCCTCATAGGTTGTAGATGCTTCCAAAGCACCACTTCCACAGGGTTTTAACAAAACTGTACAGTTATCGGTTATTAGTTGGCACCTGTCCAGAGCCAATCGACACTTCAACCGGCGTAACAGATCTATCCCAACAATAACAGCAAACGGAATTTTGTCCGCAACAATAAACTCCTGGGTGAAACTCTGTTTCGCGTCGTCAACTTGTGCGGTTAGGGATCCTCGAACGGACAAGAATTCTCCATTGACGGCAGTTAGTCTGCAGCGACAAGGCGCGTATACACGTTCTGCTAGCTGATTAGTCAAACTAGATCTGATTAGGCTCTTACATGCACCTGTGTCGATGAGACCTATCAATGGAACCCCTGCGATCTGTAATTCTATTGCTAGTGCTGAATCTGTGGTCGACGCACAAACAATGGCTGGTATAAAGTGTAAATGCAATCGGTGTCACTCACCTGGGCGTCCGTTATTGTAGCGAGGTAGACCGCGATTCGGAATTGATCGGCGGGGCCACCGGAAGTACGATTGCACTGGAGGTCGCGAATAATCCCCTCGAAACGGGACGCGATTCCAATTTATTCGGTCTGGTGGTTGGAAGCTAGCGGGGCGGTACCGATTCAGCACGCAGCATGGTTCCAGGGGGCCCATGGACTCGTCGACTTTCTCTAATTGATCTGCCACTTTTAAGGCTGACTGAAGACACGTAGGTCGTCGTAAACGGAACTCTCCTCTTACCGAGGGCGTCTGGATGCCCTCGAGCAACTGCTCTAACACTCGCTCGTCCTGTTGTTCCGGCATTTCATCTGTGTAGGCATTTACCGTCATCCTCCGCAACTCGCGAACGAATGTTTCCACGTTTTCTCCCTGTCTCTGATACCGGGCATGGAAAACTCTGAGCAGTTCATCGGGCAGGCCAGGCCGATCTAAGCTGCGACGAAGGGCAGTGGTTTCTGTGGTGACTTCTCCATCTAACACTTTACTATCCGTAACTTTGTCGAATGCCTCTCCTGCTAGCAGGCCCATGATCACCGTACCCCGTTGTTGGGCTGGAAAGTGCTTGACATACATTTGCACCTGTTTCTCCCATCGGAGATATGGCATGCCTGGAGAAAACGTTTCTGGAGGGGTAACGGGGGTGTGGAAGGGGCGGGTGTCAGATTTGTTGTCATCTTCTGCATAGCGTCCGACAAGGATTCCAAAGCAGAAGCAATCCTTACCCCCGGCTCGGAGGTCACCGGCTGAATTTCACCACCAGACAGTTTACCTGGCTTTGCCCTTATCTCTTGATCCTGGCAGGGTCGCCAATTGTAGAATGCAGTCAAGGGAGAACCACAAGGATTGAGACGTAAGTTCTATTACGCAACACGTAGGCTCTATAAGAAAGAATCAATAACGTAGGAAGGGATGAAAGAAAAGTTACAGTCAACTGTTCGCTTCAGGTTTTTGTCCTTCTTCAATAATGGCGCAGGAGTGTCTTTCTGAAAAGCAGACAGAAAAGGTGTCGTCAGAGCAACGATTTAAATTCAACCAAGCGCCAAACTAGTATTGATCACTTTTTACAGTACATTTGTATTGTTTCAAGGTCACGGCATGCTTGTCGTGTTTCATCGCTCAAGCTTTTCTTCAGTGAAATCCCTGTTTGAGGACAGTAGTTGAATATCATCACAGAAAATTTGGAAGTGCCAACATACTCGGAACCTCTTGTGTGCTTTTCTTTGTCACGGCGTGTTTGTCGTGTTTCTCCGCTTGAGTTTTCCTTCTCCGAAGCCTTTTGTGGAAACAGTGTTGAATAACTCTGAGTACAAACTGTCCAGTGTACCAGCGTTTGAAGATCTTAAATTGTTTACCTACGGTTCGTGGTTTTCTCATCGAAATATTGGCCACTGTTTGAAGACTTCAACGCAAAATATTCCGGCCTTTGTCGATATCTCATCGATCGAGTACTAATCGGGTTGATTTTCGACCGCGCGAAGCTGATCAATCACTTGTTCCTGCAGTCTCTTCCAGCTCCATCGGAGAACAGCCATTGGAGGGTATTCTAGAGAAAAGCTTGTTTCGGTCTTCGTTGCTACTTTTATGGTTCTGATGAGTCCAAATCTGTGCAAAAGAATCACTCCGGGTTTTACCTGATGGCATCTTATGTTGCCTGCATTGTAGCCTACCGTGCCCAGGTTCACGTTCCTATTATCTGGTAAAGTTTTTCATCTTTCGTTATGGTAAAGATATCCGGTTCCAAGTCTCCTTCGGACCCATTAACCGATTCGGCAGCTGTTTGTGGTAAAGCGAGTTGCTCAGAACCAGTTACTGGTTCTTCTGGTGGCATGCAAGGTGACCTCTGCAGTTCTTGGTTCCATGAGGCTTGCACTGGGTTGGATAGACAGCAGTATATCCTCCTACAAAACAGCGATAATTTATCTTATAATTGCCCTGGTTGTGTGAGGCACAAAGCATATCGTCTAGTCCCAAGTGACGAATTTGAACAATGAACAATGGACGATGAACAATGGATTTATAAGGGCTAAGAAGCGTTGCTTTACAAGCCCCGTTGGATAGTTGGTGGGGATATCAACATAACAATTATGATGAAAAGGATAGTAAATTAGTTAATACTTTAAATACGAGAATAAGGACTTATCGTTTGCTTCGCTGCAGTCCTGCGATCCACTTAGATTCACAACCCCCACAGTTAACAACAAATAATTCCAGGGTAAACTCCAGGTGTAGGATGGAGACATAGTGTTAAGTAACAAAGTGTAAGTGGATGAGTGCATCGTCCAACCGTCTTTTAAATATTGTTAGTGTCGGTGCAGAGACGACCGATTCTGGGAGAGCATTCCACGGGTGAGACACGGATGGAAAAGAAATTTCTGCGGCACTCCAGACGACTGTATTGTTCTGTGAGTTTTAGTGAGTGGCCCCTCAGGTTTGTATTGCTGCTGAGTTGCAGTAAAGGGAGGCACACATGATTTGGGTCTCGCAGAATCAAGTATGTCATAATCAGGTCGCCTCGTAGCCTGCGATAGCTTCTACTGAACAATCCTAGTCGTCGCAGCCTCTTGGTAGGAGCGATTGCGCATTCCAATTACGTTCTTAGATGCCCGGCGATGGGGCTGCTCCAGTGCATTAAGGTCGTGTTTCAGCCATGGATGCCAGGCCTGAATTGTATATTCGACATGGGGGCGAACATACGCACTGAGCTTTTGTCGAAATATGGAGCTGTTTATTTGTCCAAACGCCCGCCTCAGCAGCCCAACGTGTTGGTTCCCGGTCTTCGAGGCCTTTTCGGACTGCCTGGAGCAACCCAAGTCATCTTGAACCAGGACACCCAAGTCACGTTCGAGAGTTGATTGTTGCAGTACGTCCGTTCCGAGTCCGTATGAGTAGCTGCCGTGATGTCGGATGGAAAGCACCTTGCATTTACTGACATTGAAATGCAATAAGTTTTGGAGCGACCATTGATACACTGTATCTAAGTCACTTTGGAGCACATGTTGGTCGGCGTTCGCCTGGATCCTGCGCCAAATCTTGTTATCGTCGGCAAACATTAGGAAGTTTGAAGCGATTCCCTGTGCAAGGTCATTAATAAACACCAGAAACAAACGTGGACCTAGAACCGAGCCTTGCGGCACACCACACTCCACTTGTATGGGTCCGATAAAGAGCTCCGAACTCTGCCCCCTAATTGCCTTTGAAATAGAAAGTTGGCGATCCAGCTTAAAAGAGGGTCGCCGATCCCGTAATGCTGCAGCTTGGATAGTAGTTTTCGATGGTCTAGACGATCGAAAGCCTTGGAAAAATCCAGGTAGACCACGTCAGCACCTTCTCCAGCGTCGGCTGTCTCGGTCCAACTACTGCGTGCAATTAGTAAATTAGTTGTACATGACCTCTGTCGACGGAAACCGTGCTGTTCAGGAGTGGTGAGGTTGCAGTTTTCCAGATAGCACACCAGTGCATCGGCAACTATGGATTGCATGACCTTGGAGAGTATAGGAAGAAGGGTTACCGGGCGGTAGTTGGAAGGATCAGTTCTGCTTCCACCTTCGTGAATCGGGCTTATTATTCCAAGCTTCCACATGGCGGGAACTTGGTTCTGGTCTAAGCAGTGCTGAAAAACTGAGCTTAATGTCCTGCCAGTTGGTTTGCTGCTGCTCCCAATGCCTTTGGACGAATGGTGCCGACACCCGGCGAGCTGTGTTTGCGTAGAGCAGTCAGCTTTTGCGATACAGCCTCTGCGGTAAAATTTATGTGGGTTAGTTTTGGTGAACAGAATACAAAGCTTGGTAAACCGCTTGGTGGCAAGACTCTTTGAAACGTGGGGGCGTATTGCATCTGCAGCGCGTTTGCAGCTTCCATAGACGTTCTTGTTGGGCCATCAGCAGTCTTGAGTGGAGGAAATCCTTGTCTCACCTTTCGTAGGCTATTAACGTGCTTGTACAGCAGCTTGTGGTTAGAACTGAAGGTTTTTGCGATGTTCTGCTGATAGGCGGCTTTGTCTTCTCTTAAGAGTTGAGTGCAGTGGTTACGTTGGGCTACGTAGTTGTCCCAAGTTTCTGGTGCTGGAGCATCTCTGTACACTCGCCATGCTACTTTGCGTACTGTCATCCATTTTCGGGTTCTGCTCCTAACGAAAGAAACGGATTTGCACTTATTGCAAGCTTTTATCTCTGAAGCCTGTGCAAGCAGCTGACTGAGTTTGTTGACGAACTCGAGCCAGGCGACTTCCGGGGGTACTTCTTCGAGGAAAGACCAGGTCGTGGCGCTGACTAGCTGGGCGAGTCGGTCGTACCTTGTAATGTTTCCCACAGTATCATCGTTATCATTCCGATATTCTGCAGAGCAGACGAAGTTGAAACTGATGACTGCGTGATCACTGCGACCTAACGGGCAGTCTAAAACCAACGCATCTATCATATGCTCCTCGTTGGTAAGCACAAGATCCAGCACAATACAACTGGTGAATAGAGTGGATACCCTTCTATCTTTGTTTAGTTCGTTAGAGGGGAAGGTTGATCAAATCGTCGTAAGCCTTGAACGTGCAGGCCTTCTCAGAACAAGCTTGCGTTCAGACGATTGCATAAATAGTACGGCTTTGAAGGATTCACCAACTCTTGAGGCAGAGTCTGAAGATGGTAAACATCTTGACGTTAATTTGACTCAGTTGTGAGTGTGGAAGTTGTACAGACCAGTGTATCTGCGGAGGCAAAGCGACGCAAGATAAAGAAATCCATCAGTACAACTAAACCCATGCTAAAAGATGTAACGGTGGGCTTTGTCGATACTCCGTCCCCGGAAACGAAGGCAGAAAACTCTTCCATCTCATTTCCAGAATCCTTCTCCTGTGCACCTGCTGTTCCTATTAAGGTGAATATGAACTCAAGTACTGCGCCGGCCACTGCTACGGTGACGCATGCCGTAAACTCCCATCGCCGTAGTGATGCATTTACGGACAGCAGCGTTATCTTTAGGAATATCTCGGGGTTCTATGCGGCCCTTCCGAAAGATCGCATGCTTGACGACCTTCAATGGTTCAAACTTTGCGTTTCTAAACTACTTCCACCCGGGTTTCCTAGGGTTACTGTTAGAAAACTTACTAGGCTTGGAAACATATCGGGTGATAGTACTAAATGTAGACCCATCTATTACGCTTGGTCCTGTCTACACCGGAGGAGCGCCAAGCTCTTTTGCGCTTCGCCTTTAAACTAAAGGGTTCCGGAGTGAGTTTGCAGCCGGATCTACCTTTAGCAGATAGGCTAAAGCTTACGGAAGCCATCAAAAACCTTAAAGCGCGTCGCGAAGCTGGCGAGAAAAGTTTAGGTTTGGTGGGTTTTCGGGTGGTGAGCTGACGGTCCACTTCCGTCCTATCAGAGCCCATTCTGGTAGCACACGACCCGGGGCTCTCCATACAAACGTTTTCACATAGTTCTTAATAATGTGCGTAGCCTGCAAAACAAGATGTGTGAAGTAGAGGCGCTAATAGACCACTCCCATCCTGATGTACTCGCGTTCACTGAAACCTGGTTGTCTTCTGACGTCATGGAGAGTGAAGTATACGTTCCGGGCTAGGCAATACCGAGATCTGACCGCCCATCTGATCGCCGCGGAGGTGGCGTCGCCCTGTATATCAGATGTGGTGTAAACATATTAAAAACACACCGTTAACTCAGCTGATCAAACTGTTGAAGCTCTTGCCGTTGAAGTCTGTACCGAATCAACGCAATTTAAAATTGTGCTGCTGTATAGGAGCCCTGATAGCGCTTCTAGGAGTTTCATTAACTTCATCCGCACTCACTCTGCGAACAGATGCTTGATAATGGGGACTTCAACATCCCTGAAGTAAATTGGCATGGCCTATCTCATGAGGCAGCACCAACAGTGTTGGCTGCCGAGCTTGTTGACTTGACACTGGAAGTACCTTTACACCAATTTGTCGATCGACCCACCGGGTACATGGTGGGTCATGCTCCTTCTTTGTTGGACCTAGTTTTCGCAAAGTTGGTCGACTTTGTGGGTGAACTTGAGTACGGTCCCCTTTGGGAGTCAGTAACCATACGTGTTTGTCATTCACTTGTGCTGTCATTAGAGACTACGATTCATGCAGGGTCCGGACTCCGAACATTTGGCACGCCGACTTTCCGTCTATTGGAGCCAAGGCAGTAAGTTTCCCATGCATCATCTTGCCGGATGATGCTATACAGACGGCTTGGGATACGTTTAATTCTTTCCTCTTTAACATATCCCACCCCCACATCCCCCTTTCGTAAAGAAGAGTACCAAGGCGGATCCACCACAGTTGGACTCGGTCGCACACCAGCCAAGTAATAGACGGGCAAGGTGCTGGTGGATCTACCGGACAGTTCTCTCAGAATGTACTTTTCGGCGTTATCGTGAGGCTCGGAATGCTTGCAAGAGTCATTTACGAGCTGCTAGACTTAGCTATGAGATGGAGCTGGCTAACGCAGCTTCCTCGAATCCCAAAAGATTCTTCGCCTAAGTCAAAAGGCGCAGCAAACTTGGTTCATTTATCCCAGTGTTATTAGGCAGCGGAGGCGCCATTACCAACAGTGATCACGAAAAAGCATGTCTACTCAATGCGCAGTATGCCGGAAATTTTGTTCGGGATAAGCAGTTGCCGCATCTTGCCCTAGCAATGAGGGTCCTCTAGGACTCCTGTTTAACACACGTCACAATTTGGGAGGCAACAGTTCTCCATCTTCCTCAGGGGCTATATCCTGCTAAATCCGCTGGGATGAATGATATTCACCCTATGCTTCTGTACGAACTTGCAAGCAAACTATGTGGCCCAGTGACGCGCTTGTTTCAATTGTCGCTTCGCAGCTACTCCTTTCCCAAGGACTGGAAGGATGCTATTGTTTGCCCGATTTTAAAAAGGGCGACAATCATCCCCCTGCCAATTATAGACCGGTAAGTTTGACAAGCGTACTGGTCAAGGTATTGGAGAAGTTGGTCAAAGATTTGCTTAAAGACCACCTGCGGGAGTTTGGTCTGCTCAGTGCACTTCAACAGGGCTTTCGCAAGGGTCATTCCTGTATGACTAATTTGCCAGTTGCACGCGAATGTTGGGCGGATGCTTTGGATCGGGGTCATGCAGTAGCTGTAGTGTTTATTGACTTCTCCAAGGCGTTCGACACTTTATCACATTCTCGCCTTTCCTTGAAACTTCGGTCTTATGGAATATCCGGACGTGCACTAAAATGGATCACCACGTTTCTGGAAGGGAGTGAGATGTGTGTTCGTGTGGGGTCTAGTCTGTCTTTCCGTCAGTCAGTCCTCAGTGGGGTCCCTCAGGGCTCGGTGCTTGGCCCGTTGTTATTTTCCTTGTATGTCAATGAGCTGCCCGAAATGCTTGAGGTATCATCTCTCATGTTTTCAGATGACCTAAAGTGTTGGCACATAGTGTCTGACTTCGATGGACCTCAGACTATGCAACGGGCCCTCGATAAAATATGGGATTGGGCTGCTCGGTGGCAGTTGCCCATAAAGTATGCAATGTGTTCCATCTTACGAATAGGACCAAATAGCCCGCAAACGCGTTATTTGCTTGGCGGTAATGAACTACACCATGTTTCCCAATTAGTAGATCTAGGAGTCACATTGTCTTCAGAAATTAAATCCAGTGAGAACTAGAGGAAAGCTACTTGCAAGGGTTTCAGGATGTTGTGGGTGCTCCGCAAGGCATTCGGGAACATCACTGGCGCTGTTGGTTCGGTTATTCTCAGCGTATGTCGGACCACACTTGGAATAACGCATCCAGGCTTGTCCACCTTGCTTAGTCAGGGACAGGATGTCAGTGGATAGAGTGTTGAGCGTTGGAACCAAACTGATCCAGGACTACGGCACCATTCTTACCCAGAAAGACTAATTGCGCTGGGAATGTTCTCGACGCATTATCGTCACCATCGAGGTGACCTAGTCTTGACCTATTGCATAGTTACCGGTAAAATCGGACCCGATTTATCTGGGCTTTTCCAACCGGCTCGGCTTCCATCGCTCCGAGGTCACTCGCTGAAGCTACACAAACCTCGATCGGATGGAGTCCGGGCGGACTTTCGTTTATCACGCCAAATGGTGGATTCCTGGAATGCACTGCCCGAGGACGTGGTATTGGCACCAACAGTGAAAGAGTTCGAACACCGACTAGCCGCTCTTGGCCTTCAATTCTTAACATTCCCCTTTACGTCCTAGCTTATTCGTCTTATTGAATTATCATATCTATTACGTTTTTTCTTGACGCTCATTACTTTTGTACTTCTCTTTCTTATTTCACTTGACCAGTGCGGCAGAGACTGCGAGTGCAGGTCGCGTGGGTATTAATTGGTTGACCGTGGTGTGATTCGCGTGCGCCGACCTGACTCTTCTGGACTCCAGGTATCGCGGGAAAATAATACCCTGTCTCAACGCCGCGCCATGGTAGGAACATTCACGGGGATTTATCCTACTGCTTCGGTCCCACTTGAACTTGAACTTGAACATTTTGGCGCGTTTCGAGTCTTGCGCCATGCAGGATGATACCGCGGCCTTTCGTTGCATTATAACTAATGGTTACGAGGCAATTGAGGAGTTCCAGCGCGATTTGATGCGGTTCCGAAGAGAAACTGCAAGTTCGTTTTATTGATGCACAGTGATTACTGCTGCGGGTCATAAGCAAAAGACTGAAAAGGATCTCCCTGATGGTTTTCTTTATCGATTCATTCAATAGCGATGTGTGCCTATCAAGCGTAAGAATGGGAAAGGGAAGTGGTAAGGTACATGATAATTTGACTGCTTTTAAATCTTTTAGCTATAGGTGCTACAACGACAAGGTCCGATTTTCTGTTTTACTGATATGCATGTGTTATGAGATTGGCCGCGCCTGCTTGAAGCATTCGCGTGTGTTCCAGTTGGGGAAACTTTGGCTTCATCCTGCTAGTCGGCGGCTTAATGCGGTACAAGAAGCGGCGGTATTAAAGTTAATGAAGTCGTTTCGTCAGATACGTGAAATCAGGAAGTTCGTGTTAACGAAATACGGCATCCGTATTGCCAGACGTGATTTATTTCAGCTGAGGCATCGGAGTCTGGCGGAGCAAGTTAGTGAGGTGGAACGTGTAATCACCATGTTGGAAAGCGAAGGTTCATGTACGGTTGTGAAAGAGCGGTTGGAGGTGAGGTTCCTGTTCTTCGTACCTGCGTGCATTCAGAGGTTGGTTTCACGACACGAAGAAGTTTTCCTGGCAGGTTCGACGCATCAGGTCAAGTACGGGGGCTACATTCTATGGCATTATATCTTTGTTGGCGTCACGGGGGTGGAAATGTCATTTTTACGCCATTTTACCGAATGAGAAGACCGAGAGTTATTTGGAGGGGGTAACAGCCATGCGTGCAATGGTTCCTAGCACGGCATCCGTGCGGACTATTGTGGTACACAAATGCGCGCAACAAATAAACGCTTTCAGAGAGGTGTATCCGGAGGCGTGCATGGTGTTGTGCCGTGTCCCCCTATTACGGGACATAAACAGACGGTGCAGTCAGCTGTCATTTGCGGACCTAGCGGAAAAGGCTTTTCTCGTCCGTTGGCTGAAGAACCTGATATGCACGCCTGAGGAGACACGTTATCACGGAATACTTGCAACTATTCGGCAGAGAAATACGGAATGCTTTCAGTATTTTTGTAGAACATGGATGCCATGGCGGAGATGTTGGGCCGCGCATCAATTACAGCATGTCATGATGTTCGGATGCAATTCCACTAATCGGGCGCTTTTCGAGGTGATGGTTCATCGTGCGAAATATACGGCTGATCGTTATAGCACTCAGTTAGCTATGGAGTGCATGCAAAGTAATGCAGCACATGGTGATGTATTTGTGGTATCAGAACTTGTAAGCAGATTGACCGTATATGCTGGGGAAAGGGCGATGAGGCATTTTCAGCGCACGACTATTATCGGTGTCTTGCCGGATGGACCGTACCGTGTGGTGTCAGAATCCGGGTCTGCTGTCTACCGCGTTGGCATACACCAAGACAGTAACTGTGACTGTTCTTTCAATCGTCCCTGGCGTATGCTTTGCGGTCACATATTGCAGGTTTCGGCGGAGGAGAATCGGAATGCCCACGAAGTCTTCAACGATGCCGATGGTTGATTGATCCAGCGATACAAGCTGAAACGGCGGAGAACTTGGATTACGGTCACTGTGAAACGGTCTCCTCAGTTGGACCTGCACACAGTATGATAGACAGGCGCAGAAAGATTCCAGGCTTGCAAGAGGTGCTTGGGGAAATGGATGTAAACGTCCAAAGTCTCGGCTCAGAGAGAAATCTGAAAACGCTGGATATTTTCTGTGCTTTCGGGAATGAGCTCTCCGGTAATTTGGATTACAACATTCGCTACGACATGTCAAAGTGTTCAGAAAGTATACCGCTGTGCACGGCAATCGCACCAAGTTTATTGGGAGGTCAGTTTGAAAATAAGGTGCAAGTTATTGCGGCGGGCTCCGTTGAAATGTCGACAAACTTTGGGGACCACGTTATGATGGATGGCAGTCAGGAAATCATTCCAGGCCCGTCAAGTTCCGCTACGGTGCTCTGTTGAGGATTCAGGGCATCGGAAACGTGCACGCAATGAACCCTTTATCCATCATGTTGTAAATCCGGCCCCGGTACCAGCGTAATTTGCGGTAAACAATTTCGTCGGCTGCCGACGACTACGACCGCCAGATACAGAACGCAGAGAAACGAGGTGCACATAGGAATGCAAGTGACCAGGTTCCAACAACTGCTTGTGAAATGTGGCTGCAGGCGAGGACTTTGCAAAGCATGGTAGCGATGTCGCCTGGGTGATGTGTGACTGACGCTCAAGGTCGTTCCATCAGTCTTGCGCATCATAGCATAGTGAGTGTACTTATGAATGCGTTTTTTCAGAATGTAAGTTCCCCGTATTCCATGTAATGATGAAACGCATTGCAAGTGACGGGGAGAGAACAGCACTAGCATTTGCAATTGAAAGCTCTTTGCAGAAGTAAACGCGTCACATTGTATTCGCGAATGTCCATCACACTGTCGGTAAGTTTCTTGTTTCTATGAAACCAACAATTTCGTGTGCCTTTGGGTTATGTTGACCTTACCATGCGTACGTGTATTAAGGCAGTGGTTGCAGCAGCATGTGTGGTTATGCTAGCAAAACGGCATGCCGTGCGCGTTTTCATCTTACTGACGCCTCATCTTCTGTACAAGTGAAAGCGTGATCGTTATCATTATAGATGTTAGTTAGAGGTGGAAAATCCTTGGCTATTTATCGCAAAACGTAGGAAAAAGTGGAGAAAAATTCAACAGGTGCAAGCCAGTTGAGCTACCGTTAACGAATGGGCATGATTCCGGTAAGCTATCAGCCGGTCACTATTCCGCACAAAGTTACTATACGAAATCATATAGTGCTATATAGTTAGACGGTGGTTGCCGTGGAGGCTAATAGGGAATGGTTGGTGCAAAGGAGCTCAGCACGAACGCCGCTCAGGTCTGCTGGTAGTTGTGTCAGCAAGCGTAAGTAGTCACATCTGTTCTTCTTTCGGACCCCAACCAGTGAGGCCAGGCGCTCTTGCTGATGGCACAAAAGAACCTCGAGCTTTTGCGATAAGGTTTCTTTTGTCATCTTCCATCCCACGGGAGCTGATACAACTTCCCAGGTATTTGAAGGTTTGAACGAGTTACAACTTCTCCACGCCAATGGTCAACGTAGGAGGTGGTCTTTGCACTTCGAAGGTGGGAGGCCAAGCCCGAAGTGACGGACAAGCAGTGGTAATCTGTCCAGTGCCCTTGGCTAATTTTTCACCTGTCACACGTATTAGGTCAATATCAATAACGTGATACAAGTCATGAAGTAGTTCTCCTGGGCGTAGCTCCACACATTCTAAGTCGTGTCCTGTGAATGCCAGTTACATTACTTCGTCAACAGGGAATTTGCAGAGAAAAGGTGACAACAGACACCCCTGTCTCACACCGCTGGAGAGTTAACGCGGCGAAGACAGCTTTCCTTAAGCCCACACTCTGCCTAAGCTACGCGCGTCTAACGCTAGCATAATAATTACGTAGTTCTATGGAACACGTATCCTGATTAGGCATTCCAAAAGTGCACTTCCATCCAGGGATATGATTGCGCCGTTGATGTCAAGGAACAGGATCATGTTCCACCGGCAATGTATGTGATGGTGCTCCCACAACTGACGCAAAGTGAAGATATGGTCAGTGCAGCCAAACCGTGTACGAAACCCGACTTCTTGTTCAGGAATATGGTTTTCACGAGGGTTAGTCAATCTGTGAAGGATGACAGAGGCAAGCAATTTGGAGGCGATGGAGATCACACTGAACATGCTATGAGTTGCGCCTTCCGATCGTCAGCCTCCTTCGTAAACTGGCACTACGATGGAGCGGATCCAGTGATTGGCACAGTTTCCTGCTCCAAGGGTTTCACTATTACTTGTCATAAATAATCTACAAGGGCATGACCCCCGAATTCCAAGAGTGTTGCAGCAAGATAATGGCATCCCGCGGTGTTATTTAACTTCAACAGTGCGAGCTCACGTTCGAGTTGAAGCGAATGGTGGTTCTAGAGGACAGACCACGGTCTGGGCGATCACTGGCATTCAGACTAGCTGGCTTCCCCAGTTACCTGGTGTCAATGCGCTTACGATGTCCTCTTAAGCGTCCATTAAACGCTTCCGCGGGTCTGCACCCACAAGTGCACCGTCCGTGTCTACACGTTTACACCAAATTCAGCGACATTTCTGGTCACAGCCTCTCCATTGTGAGGTCATCGGAATGTGGCGGTTTTGCGTCCATAGCTGGTTAGAAGGTGTTGAGCGCCAAGGCATCCTCCGGCGGTTTCTCTGTCGGAACTTAGTGCTCAGAAGAAATAATCCATTACCTTCACACAAATAAACTAAACATGTCCCTTTATTATTACGTGAACCCACACTATGTTGGCCGCCAAGATGTAGTTCATCAGTGGATAATTTGCCAACTTGAGCGTGCAGATCCCCAGCGGGCACTACAGTGCCCCAGGTGCTTTGTGGCGAAGTACCACGTTCTGATGTCGAGGGGATTCCTGATTAACCGTATCAGAAAAGACGCCCCCGTTCATCTGTGAGTTTAAACTAGAAGCGAAGCGAGTATTGAAACAAGGTGTGGAAAGGCCAAGATTCTGGGGTTGAAAACATGGAGGATGAAAGTGAAGCTGGAGCTGGACGATTGGGAGTAAATAAAAAAGGGAAAATAAGCTGGGAAGGCTTTAGCAGTAGAGTCCAAACCCCTATACACCCAGCTGGATGCAGCAGGAAGTGCGTCGTTGATTACACTGTGCGGGGGCCAGAGTATACGTAAACTGCTTGATGAAAGATTCATTGCCTTGCGTAAGCAGGATACTGGCCGTTTGCCCAGGCCTACACAGGTGAACCGTTGGGGTTCGCAACCAAAGTATTTGTTACCAAAATTCTGACCGGTAGGCACCGGATTTCGCGTTCGGATACAAAGAGTCACGCATGACCAGGAGGATGATTTTCTCTGGCCTCTAACCATTGACCGACTTGGTATCATTGGCTCGGAAGGTGCAAAATAGCAGCACCTAGCATAGCTCAATGGTACACAGAGGTACAATAAAGAATGACACCAGGTTAAAAATTATCCCGGGTGGACGTGCTGGCATGCACGGCATAAACGGAAAGCTCCCATTCAAGTTATCAACTACAGGATGGAAGCGCATGCTTGCACAGTGAATATTAGTTGTTTAGGCGTGCTGCCAACTCAACTATCCGCCTCTGCCTCAGCGGCATCCTACGCAGGACAGACTGCACAAGGCCCTGCTGGGTAGGCTTTAACCAAAAATACGTGAAAGAGGCCCAATCCAACGCAACCTATGCAAGGTTTTCTGTCCTCTTAGTTGAGCTAGCCTGATAATCTCCACCTGTTACTCGTCTCACGTAATCATCGTTGGGAATACCACAATGCCCTCCGCCAGTAATAATTCTTCGCCGACAACGATGTTCAAATACTTGAACGCGCCTCAAGTTTCCAAGCCGGAGGGGAGAAGGTTCGTCTGGGTGGTTTCTGCCTCGACCACCTGCTTACATTGCCTCAATTGTTGGAGCGCAGTCACGCATAGTGCCGGCGCACCGTAGTGGTTCTCCTGGACATCCAAGTTGCCTTTGATTCTGTTGATCGAGGTGGTCGTTGTGACTGTCAACTCAGGAAAGGTGTGCCCGAGAAATATGTAACTATTATCACGGCCTTATACGCGGGTCACACGGACAGATTGATAGCTTATGGCAAGCGGTCGCCGTCCTTCAATACCTTCAGCCAGGTGAGACAAGGATGTCCATTGTCACCGTTCCTCTTAAACTTCGCCATTGACGCTGTAATGGAGATTGCGGTTATAGTACACCACTTGTAAGGCGAACGAGTTATTGCCTTAGGTATGTAGACGACATTGCCCTCATGTTTGCAATACTCCTAGACATGCGAACATGAGCTGGGCAGATTACCGCTTCATGTCAGCGGCTTCCGGCTATGCTTTCCACCGTCCAAGTGCAATGCTTCCCTTAAACATTGGCAGGGATCGCATCCAGCCCTGTCCCTTGGTGGGGATCAGCTGGAAGTCGTTCAGAAATTCCACTGCCTTAAAATTTGTATCAGCCTCCTTGGGATCGAAGACCAGATCACCAATGGTATAGTGGATGCTGGAAGTTGTTTCACCACCTATGTCGGCGGCGGGACATCCCTGTAGCCCCTGAGGGTACAGTGTACCATACAGCGTTTTGTTTGACCTTACTGTTATTTCAGTTTCAGCTTCAGATGGATTGGAACGATAGGAAAATCCCTTGCGTGTTCCTTCTTGAGCAAATCGTTGAGCCAGGAAATGATAAGGCGCTAGGTCTTGATAGAACAACAACGAAACACCCGAAACACCCACTGGTCAACCAATTACTACCCACCTTCCCTGCACTAGCAGTCCCCGCTGTGTAGGTTACATGAAGTAAGAAAGCAGTAGAACGTAAATGGAAGATAAAGGGAATGAAAGTCATTTACATGAAGGATAACACCAAAGAGTGAAGAGAATGACAGAATAAGAACTGAACGTTTGAAGATAAAGATGGTCAGGCGAAGGGAAGGTTTCGTGTTGCCACCCAAGAGCGTCTAACTGACGCTTGAAGCCATTAACCGTAGGCTCACTGACTACACTTTCTGGAAGCGACTTCCAGCGCTCCATAACTCTACGCGAAACCCAGTTTCCGCCTTGCTCCGGTAAGAACGCGGCTTGTGCATCATCACGGGATGACCGCGAAGACAATGTAACCTAGCCGGGTTAAATATCCAGCTCAAGTCCGGTCCAACCTACCCTGTTAAAAGGCGATAAGTAAGGATTAGGTCTCCTTGAAGCCGTCTGTAATGCATTGAATACATACCCAAGCTAAGTAGACGCTCGGGGTACGATTGCCCCCGTAACCCCGACCAATTTGCTATCTACTCTCAAAACCCTCTCGAGCTCCATATTGTCCCAGACAACGCAGGGCAGGCCAGCCTGGACGCAGTATTCCAGATTGGGCCGAACGAAAGCTGAGAACAACTACACAAATATGTCGGCAGTTAAGACCCCCAAAGAACGGCGTATTACCCACATTCTAAAACCCATACTAGCGGCGTTCTTCCAGTTGTCACCGGAATGCAATGACGAGGAATGGACGACGCCTATATCTACCTGGTTGGAGAAAAGGGGGAGTTCGGCCCCACTGAGTACGTAGCTCGAAGACTGGAAAGTTGCTCCTATACGAAGAACGGAACACTTAGCTTGATTAATGGGCAGTAGCCACAAAGTAGACCAGTCTCAGAGTCCGTCCAGGGCATGCGGTATGGCCTCAGAACCCCCAGGAACATTTACAACCTTCCATAGCTTAAGGTCATCAACAAGCAATAGGGATGATACCCCAAGCTCTCCAGGGAGATCGTTTACGTAGATGGAGAACAGCATCGGTCCAATGACCGAGCCCTGGGTGCCACCGCTAGGGACCGCTTGCCTAAAGAATAAGCTGCGACCCACACGTACACACTGCTCTCTTCCCTGCAAGAACGCAAATACCCAGTGAAGGGCGCGGCCACATACGCCGTAGGAGATCAGATTTTGTGCTAGACTCAAGTGGGGTACCTTATCAAATGCTTTCAGGTCTACAAAAAGCACATCCACTACGTGGCCATTGTTCATTACCACGGCCCAAGGTTCACGAGCAACCAACAAATTTGTGAGACACGAAAACCCCTTCCGGATTCCATGTTGTGCACTACTGAGCACTTTGAATCTATTCCGGTAACCTTCCAACGAATCTCTCACCAGGTTTTCAAGCAGTTTGACCTTGAAGCTGGTCAGACTGACTGGCCTATAATTCGCTGACACTCCTGTCGCTACTTTTGAAGATCGTACAGATGACAGCCACCTTCCATTCAGAAGGTAATTTACAGCTGTCAAGTGACTTCTGGAACACCATCGTCAGCTGTCCACTTAGTTCCACCGCCAACTCATGCCGAAGCTTCGAGTGAATTGAATCGGGTCCAGCTGCTGTTATCATCAACATGAACCAATATACACGTCAGCTCTAGTTGGGAAACACCTCAGCTACTGTGCTGCAATACATAAAGGAAAAGGAAAATAAATAACAGCAGTTGCATGCCAGCTGAGGTACCAACAACGGATAAACATCCGTCCGGTAAGCTACTAGCCGGCTATTAGGCAAAAATAAAAATTATATTTTACACCACGAAATAAGATGGTGCATGGAGGAGGAGGCTAAAAAGGATGTGGGGTACAAAAGCGCACGGCAGGAACGCCACTAAGGTCGGCTCCTTGCCAAGTCAAAAACTGCATCTACCGAATCCTGGGTACAATTCGTGGGCGCGTTGGCAGCGATAACGAATAGACACCGCTTACTCCCGCGGGACTTCGAAGCTTTGAACGAGCCAGCCAAACGGACCGCACACATCCGGCGACTGTTTGGAATCCAGTCAGCCAGAGCAGCTTCAGCCAAGGGACCCAGGGCAATGCAAACATCGGCTTGGTCGATCTTCGAAGCTGCATCGTCACCCGATTGGCGCAATGAGAAAATACTGCTTGCGTCACCTGAGGGGGATCGCAGAGTGAGCAGAGAGCTCGAGTCTTGCAGGCGGGTCTCCGATAGGCAGCAGCTATCGATCGAGAGGGTCCCCAATGTTCGGGCAAGTGTTGCCTGTTGTCCGACTTGTAGCAATGTGCGTACATTGAGGCGTGCCAATGTGAAGGAGGATCGAAGGCTCCAAATGGAAGCCGATTAACTGGAATGAACTGCTAGGTTGGACATAGGCTTGTCGACAGGAGAGGAGTGACGCTCCGTGTTAGCAAGTGAGTTGAAATTAGAAGATGAACCCCAGCAAAGCATTTTGGGGAGGGCCAAGAATCAGAAGTTTAAAATTGGGGGCTAAAAGTGAAGTTGGAACCGGACGGTAACAGTGAAAAAGCGTAAGAGTGAGAATAGGAAGACGGGAAGGCTTGAGCGGTAGCATCTAGACCCCTGTCCACCCTGCTCGATGCAGCAGATAGAGCACCGTTGATTATCCTCTGCGGTGGCCAGAACATCAAGAAAATGTTTGGGGAAAGATTCATTGTATTGCATTGGCAGGATACTGTCAGGTTGCCCAGGCTCAGACTGCTGAATGATTAGGCTTGTCAACGAAAGCCTTTTGTTCAACAACGTTACCGCAAGGCAGCTGGTTTGGCGTTCAGCTACAAGGATTCCGCTTTAAGAAATAAGTTGCCACCCACATTCCAACCCCTAACCTGGAGGAACAGGGACTGGGTTTGCCTGGCCTCGAGCCATTAAACAATCTGGTATGAGGGACTCTGAAGTTGCAAAAGCACCACCCAGCATAGCCCAATGGATCGCTGATAAGCATAAACCAGGGCATCATGTAAAGTCCAGCGTCATTGGGATGGCGACCTTACTGTGCGTTTGAGAAACCTGGCACCTTGCATCAGCAGACTTAAATGGAAGGGTTACGTCCCACCATCCATGTCTTCCCAGTTAGGCTCACGTGTGGGTGAAACACGGCGTGAGCAACAAACATTTTCGATGCGTTGGTTATGGCACGACAAAAGGAACTGAACAGCTCAGCACCGTCATTTCACGCACCAGGCTTCGATTCCTCGGCCACGTGTTGCGCATGCCAGCCCAACGAATCTCGCGACACGCTTGTGGATGTGTGCGTGTGGATGGAAAAACAGGAAGTGTGGCCAAGAAATGCGTTACTCGAGTAAACTGAAGACCCTCTCCGAGTTGGCTTTCGTTGGAGGTTCACGACTCCCTGTTAGTAGCCCATCCCCATACCTTTTAGTCTCCCCCTGCAACCACGATATCATGTTGTAGCATACTATAATTTTTCTTCCTATGTTGTCTTGTTGCCTGGTAGGTGACTGCTAGCTTTCCGCAATAGGTGAACACCATCCCATGACGTTATCTAATTGTGCAGCCAGCACTGCACCGGTTTCCATTCCAGTAAGCGCGCCCATTGTGAGTGGGTAAAAGAACACTACATCGTTAAGCAATTTTAACGCGGTACACTTTGCAGTGGCCAGCTCATCCACACAATGTGAGCAGACACTTGCTGGAGTACAACGTTCCACCGATGTGAATGGAAAGGCAGTGCCTTCATTTAGTGGTGTCTCACATCCGCCACGTCGCGGTCTTAAATAAACATAGGTGGCTTATCATATCGTCAGTGGAAACCAGGAGATGAGATGCCGTATCCTGCAACACAGCCACGGTGCACTTCAGTGGAACAGAACGCTGCATTGTGCGGAGTCATGTCCAGGAAAAGGCAGAGTTCACAGTGATCACTCTTCCACAGGTTGCACCCGCGAACCGCATACGTTTACAGGGGAATGCCTTTCGGTAGCACTTGGAATAGAGGAAGACTGCATGTACAGTTATGCACACGTTCGTGCGATCATCTAAATTACGTAAAACAATGTCATAAATCTGAAACGTACCAGCAACTGAAAACGAAACTTCCGCGACTGGTCTTGAATCCACTGCACCATCCCCTCACTTCCCTAGCATACCCCAAAGTCTCCGGGTCAGCCTCCACGTCACTTTTGCCGCCGCTACTAAGACCGCTGCACCTCCGGTAATTCTAAACGCTGTTAATAAGCGCTTTTAGAACCGCAGTGTATCCATGCCGTATATATGGTTAATCCGTCACTACAGGTCAGCCTCCACGTCACCTTTGCCGCTGCTAGCTGGTTTGTTACACCTCCGGTAAAGCTATCCGCTCTTAACAAGTGGTTTTTAAGCACTCGTCCATCTGCGCTGCCTAGTTGGTTAATCCGCCAATGCTGGTCAGCCTCCACGTCACCTTTGCCGCTGCTGCCAAGTCTGCTGCACCGCCGGTAAGTACGTCCGCTATTAATAAGTGGCTTTTAGAACTGCTGTGTATGCCTGCTGCCTATATGGGTGCTCCGCCACTACTGGTCAGCCTCCACGTTACCTTCGGTGCTGCTATCTAGTTTGTTCCACCTCCGGTAAGTCTATACTCTCTTAACAATTGGTTTTTAGAGTACCGGTCCATCTGCGCTGGCTATATGGTTAATCCGGCAATACTGGTCAGCTCCTACGTTACCACTGCCGCTGTTATTTAATCCGTTGTACCTGCCCTAAGTCTGTCCGCTATTAATAGGTAGCTTTTAAACCTTCTGTACGTCCATGCTCTGCATATGGGTGATCAAGCGCTACACTTTTCCTATGTGTATTCTTTGCGGTCTCTGTCCTCGGTTGCAAATCCGTAAAGGGCATTGGCTTTTAAATATTGTTTTTTACGACGCCTGTGTTTTGGTGGCAGATGCGCCATTAATGGTATTCCTCCACGAAACCTATCCTGCTGCATAGATACTCCGTTGCTTCTCCGGTAAGTTTAGTAGCTGTTAACAGTTGGTTTTTAAACTCCTGTGTATCCGTGCTGCCTGGTTGACTGATCCGCCACTACTGGTCAGCATCTACGTCACGGTGGTCGCCGCTCCCTACTTCCTTTCACCCCCGGTAAGTGTACTGTGTGTTCTAATGCGGCTTTTAAAACCTGTCTATCCTAAGTGGGTGATGCTTAACTACTGCTCTGCTACTACATAACATATGCCGCCTCTATCTACTCCATTGCACATCCCGTAAGGCTATGGGCTACTCATAGGTGGCTTTTAGAACGCCTCTCTATCCGTGACGCTTACTGGTGTGATGCGCCACTACCATTTTCCCTGCATGTAACGTGTGCTGCCGCACATATACTCCGTTGTAACTCTTGTAGGTGCATTGCTTGCTCACTTTTTGCTTGCAGAACCCCAGTCTATTCGTAGTGAGTGGTCCGCCACTACTAGTTTTCCTACATGTAACATGTACTGCCGCCTATATACGCCGTTGCAACTCTGGTAAGTGCATTGCTTGTTCACTTTTCGCTTTCCGAACCCTGTCCATCCGTGGTGCCTACTTCAGTGATCAGTTACTAATGGTCTGCCTCCACTTCACATGTGCCAAAGCATAACTACTTCTTAGCACGTCAGATTGGTGTATTATTCTGCAACAGGTGGCTTTTAGAATGGTCGCAAATTCCCTTCGTACGCATGACTGCTCTGACCGTCCCGTCGCTTGCAGAGTAATGCAGAAAGCCATGCGTATGTTCATCGCCGCGTAATTTACACACGAGATGTTTGTAACATTGCTTCTTACCAGGATTACATATTTATACTGCCTTATGTGTTCTTTTATCCAATGTCCGGTTTACATTGATTTCGAACTGTCACAGTGGCCTCTTATGAGGCTTGTGAAACTATTTCTCGGCGCTCGCCCTTGGTGGGTTCCGAGCTACATACACGCTCACTCACCTAGTGGTGAATATTTCTGAATGATCAAAACGCCTGGCACGTTTACTACATCTGCTTTCCCTATATCCGGAAACCATTTACATCTACCGCTGGTAATCGTCTAGCACGTTACCCTGTATCGCTGTTGCCTCAGCAATTAGCCTTAATACATGACAACTACCATGTCGGGTAATTCATGGTAGCGGTGCAACCTAATGAACATCAATGCAGTAACCCGACGTTTATATGCACTGGATCTACCGCCTGTCCACCAAGCTGTGCGCAGAGCCATGACAAAGGGATTACACTGCATTTTCAAAAACTCGTGCAGTACAGGTGAGTTCCCATGAGCACATTACCGCCGCATGCCATCTGCTGCTCTAAAACCGTGAACCTCGTCATATTCACCCTGTTGTCCAGTTTAGCGGCTAACAGCAGTCCCGAAGAACCCATGCACAAATCAACCGCTTTTTAACACGCAAACATCAATTAAACATTTACGTCCCGGAATCGTTACCCATTAATACCTACATGTGCACTGCGTCGATGTCGTTTGATTTTTGTATAAAACCCAATGTTTCACGTACGCATATTGTTTCCCGATTGGTAATATTACCTCACATTTCCTGGGACGCATTGGTTGTCATTGAGAACTCTTCATGGAAGCTAGTACAGCCTAATGATATACTTTCAATCCCGTTAATAATAACTTCTCCCTATCGGTGCAGGGACACCGCTATCACGCAGCTGGAATTTCCGATGGTGAAAACATCCAATGCGTCACAGTTTCGTAGTTGATGATAACGCTACGGTCACCGTACTTATATTCTCCTTCCATGCATAAAGGCAACGAACGCCATCCATGGGTCCGGTAAAGTATCCCATGGCTTCCCTTTATTACTTAGACCTAAATTCTACGGTTCTCACTTT